>OZ023234.1:23051306-23378680 GCA_964006365.1 Trididemnum miniatum
GGTTTGATTCCAAGTTGGTTAAACTATTCATATGGGTCTTCTCTGCTTGACGCTGAGCATTAAAGGCACACAGTGAAGAACAAGCCGGCAAGTTTATTCGCAAAAAATAGAGGGTAAATTTTGATTGGGGTCATGCAGTCACCCACCGTAGTGCTCAGTTTCGCAAAAGACTGGTATATAAAGCGTGTAGTTCTTACGAAAGACATCTAGTTTGGTGATAAAGCTTGTACTGATTTTGTTTGTATTGTCTAGAACTTTCTGTTGCGAGCTGCTTCTGGTCTATCATCGCTTTGCTGTGATTCTCCATCATCTGTGGTTGCGCTTGGTGGTGCTCATATGTTAGTAGGACTTGTAAGAAAAATCAATAACAATCAATCGCAGACTCTGGTGAGCTTGCATTCGGCAACTTGTTGCGTTTGGGAATCACAAATTTTTTTTGTTTGGGTTGACTCTGCTTTCTTTACTTTGACTCTATGAACTTCCTGCTTACTGCTTTTTAATGATGTAACTGCACAGCCAGACTCTTCAACATGGGACGACTGTAAATTGGATCATAATTAAGGCTTTATTCTTCGTATCAGAATAGTTTTTTAAACACTGACTAGGTCTTCTTACTCGTAATATTTTATGTTGCGCGCTAGTAGTCAGTTTTGTTTAGGGTTTAAAACATTTTGATTCTTTACTGAAACTTGAGGCATTTTTGTCTTGAATGGTCAGTAATACAACAGTTCATGAGTGTTTTTATCGAACTTCAACACAGTTTATTGAGCTTGTCCACTAATATCTACAGCCTTTATCTCGTCTCAAGCTTTCACACTACGAGCGTTCAGACTTTCAGTGTAGCTACTGCTTTTTTCTCAAACTTGCCGCTTTTAAATGATATTGCAAAGCTTAAGAATGTACAAGTTTTTTTTCATGAGCTGAATTCAAATTGGAGATTGATGCAAACAAGACCGGTCCGTTGGCGCAGCTCATAACGACGTCGCTATTGGTACGGCAGAACTTGGGTTTAATTCCAGTGCCGGTCAAATCGGGCTCATTGTCGCCAACGACTCGCCACTGCTACGATGTTTCTTCGCAGCTGTGTTGTCCAGACGCAGATGGGCACACTTCGCCGTAATACCGCGAGAGTAATGAAGATTTGATTTTGTAGAAAGCTTTATGATTTTCCAGGCCTGCATTGCCAGCGCTTTCCATTCACTTTCCCAACATCAATCTCTCACTTTCTGGCTTTCTGAAATCGGTGCTCTGCCTGCTGTAGCCCATATTCTAAATACAAGTTGTGCTGCTTTGGATTCCAGCAATAGCAGTCTTGTTACTGATGCTCTAAGTGCATTGAGGTTACTGGTTAAGTCAAGTGATAAAGTAAAAACTCAAGGTAGATCGAATGATTTTATAAGAATTGGGTAAAACCTTATCTTAGTTGCAACAGTTTCTTCTTTTGATTGTCATGTGATTAACAGTTAGGACGCCGAAGACGTGCTTGTCAACGTCTTGGTGTGATTTCCTGATGAAATCATTTATTGCAGGCTGTCATTTGCTTGCCGGTTGGTTTAGTGGTAACCGCATCGCTTTTGGTGGAGAAGGTTTCGGGTTCGTTTCACAGGCTGGCCAGTGGTCATGTTGGACACTGCGTCTCGCAACAGTTTTCCACCGCTTCCACGAATCCACGTTTTGTCTGTCACCCAAGTGCTAAGCTGCGACCCTCGCTACTCGTTAAGTCGTTGAACAATTCGGTATAATACCGCGATTAGCCGAGTATAGTAGGTTTTTTTGCATTGACGTTGTTTTTGTGTCAGTTTCGTTTCCCGAAATTGCAATTTTGATGTTTACGTGAAGTAGTTTGATTGGTTCTTAAAGTGTTTTGTCTGATCATTGCGCGATCATCGGAGATGACCGACTCAGTCTTGAGACTTCTAACCCCAACACTTACTCCCAGCTTTAATTTTAACCGAAACCCTTACCTCAGATCAAAAAACTTTTGAACATCGAATTTGCGCACCGCGTCGATACTAACGTCGCAATGTATATGAAGTTGCTCTTCAGCGGTTAGATACCGGTATTTTATGTGTTGTAAGATGCATTACACATTTAAATTTTTTTACTACTATTGATTTTCAAGTAAATTCTTCGTTGTTTTGAGTACGTTCTTGTTCGAAATACGTGTTTGGACGTACAATAATGAGAAGTTAATTAATGTTAATTATATAAGTTACGTTGCATACAATACACTCCAATATATTTCTTCGAATATAATTTAGTTTTTATGTAAGTTTACAAGGTCACGAATCATGCGAATTATAATTCAAACCTTTCATCATTTCATTTCAGTTTTCAACTCTGGTTGCTTCCCCACTCTCTTGGACTTGTGCAACCACGCAAATTCCAGTGTTTCATTGGTGGCTACTTCAACTTTATGTCTCCTCGCTCAGTGTCCGAGCAATCATCATATTTTCATCGCACAACAAGGAGCCTTGAATACTTTACTCATGAAAATTAGTAAAACCGCTGATGAACAGGTCACTTTTCAAAAGTGTTTTCTGTAGAATTTTTAATTTATGCGTTAGTGTACACCCGGCCCATGTCGTGCTTGCATTGCTCAGTGTCGCAAACAATCATTATCATTAAAATGTTTAATCTATGTTAGGATAAGCGAGCATCCTATCAAAAGTGCCTAAGGGCGATGATACTTAGTTGGTTCTTGTGTGGTTGAAACGCAGATTTACCACTTTTATAAATCTTAAAAACAAGTTTTTCATGTAACACTCATCCGAACAACTGACTGAGTGTGTATGCACTCGCACTAAGTATCAAAACTTAATAGCTTTTAGTTTTGATTTGATCACAACCTAGTTGTGTTCCACCGCAATACATGTTTCGCTTACTCACTGCTCTTGTTCTTTCAATTCCATTTGACGATACATCAAGCAGATGTTATATGGTAACAATTCAATCTTTGCGTCATCGTGACAAACAGCTTATTACCGCAACTAAGCAAAAGTTATCGTTAACCGTGAGTAAAATTTGACATTTAAGCAAGTATTGAAACGGTTATGTGACAACGTTTATAATGGAATAATATATACGAAAATAGTCAATGGTTAATGTCTGCAGTGTGGCCGAGTGGTAGGGACATCCTTTTTACGACGGCCATGACCGCAGGATTGATGGTTCAATTTCCACCCAAGCCTTATTATTGTGTCATTGGATAAGATGCTTCGCAACAATTATTTCTGCTTGGTGGCTACTCTTTAGCGAACTCGAAAACAAACGCAGCTCCTTAGCGAGTCTGGATTCGTCCCATGCATAGCGCCTCCGTCGCTTTCTCGTGACAGGAGGATAAAAATAAAGAAACCAAGCAGTTTCCTAAGTAAGTTTCTGTTATATTATAGGTGAAAGAACATGTCCTTCGTGTGATTGTGATTCTGTCAACTGGTAGTGATGACGTCAAACATATGTAGGTGTGCTTCATATCCCCATGTACCTTGTAGTTCAGTGCGTTGCTTCCTAGTTGAAGTTGTAGAGCAAGATTCTTCCCTTTCACATAAAACAAACTCTCTGCAGAAGCTCAGCTTTTTCACTAGATTACAATATTTCGAGCTTCACCGATGTTGAAGATGCAATAGTTAATCTCGAGAAAATCCAAGTAGTGGAATGAAAAAAACTCACGAAGCAATTCTATAGCTTCATTCCATGAAACACATCCTTGCTGGGAGTAATTTGATGAATGATGCGGTTTGTGATGCGGTTCACGGAGTAAATATAAAATCTGCATGTGAAACAGTTTAGTTTTGAACTGGCACTACTTGCCTAGACCGTCTTCCTGCTTGACGCTCAGGATTACAAGGGCAGTGCGGTGAGCAAACCGGCAAGTTTACTTTTGTTGTCATTGAGATAAATTTAATTTATTCGTGAAGTGAACACGTCACAAGACTCGCATGAGGAGCAAAGTATAGTTGTAGCTCTAAATTGAACCCTAGGTCTACAGCTCCAGGGTCGTCAGATCCACTCGGCCATCCGATTAGTCTTGTTCTCTTGATAGTTTAATAATTATATTATGTACGTAATATGAGGTTCGAATTCCACTGATCAAGTTTTCAATATAATTTTCTCATCGTTTGAGATGGTTTAATAGAACTTGTGACAAATTGCTTTACTTAGCATTGCATCAGAAGATGCGACAGCTGGAGGTGTTTTGGCGCATGCGTTACAATCCCAACCACACAACTATCAGATTGTAGCCAGTGCTGCTGCTGCCATTGCAAACTTGGCTACAAATTCAAGAGATCAGGTCAGTTGAACAGCGGCAGTTGCAGTTAGACACGTTCCACTTTTCTTGTTGTTTTCAGGTTCTGCTTCAGTCGAGCATGCGAGCTGTTCTAAACGAGATACAAAATATTTCATATCCTGAATATGTGACAATCCAGTTGATTCGCTCCGCCGCCAACTTCTCCCAGCACCAAGGACACGCGAGCACTATGGTAAGAAACCTGAATTACAGCCAAGAAATAGCTGCACTTGGTCAGACCCTCACTTCTGGTGCCGTGGTCAACGTTATAAACCTGCGCTGAGCTGCGTCTTTTGCCTTGGTGCCGAAGGAAAAAAAATCCTCCCGAGTGTTTTTGTCTGTTTCTTGACTGTAAATTAATAAATGAATTGTTAACTCTTAGTCGGCTGGACATAAGACCAACCTCGCCTCCACGTGGTGTCCGGTGGAAACAACATTGTAATGTTGGCTAAAGAGGCTCTGGCATTTTTACTTTTTATGTTTGCCAACTTAGTCTTTGCAACGGCCTTACTTGTTGAATTCGCTCCTTGAAGCATTTCGGCTTCTTTTCCTGGCGGAGGAGAAGTCGAGCTGTGAGGGAGGGAGTGGATAAATCAGGTTTGGCATTAGCGAGGATGCGGGTGGTAGGCACCAAGAATTGTTTATATGGGACATGTCAGGATTGCGTGACTGGAACTCAGATGATTGCAATGGAATCTCATAGTTGTAGAGGGTACCGGTCTAAAACGCGCTCCGTACCGCGGCCGCAAGATAGTTCAGAGGCCCGCCCCTGATCTAGCCAATTGGGGGGGCTGCCTCCGTCAGCTTGTGGAAATCTCCATGCAATTGTAGCTCCAGTTGGCGACTGGGAGGGGGCCTGCAGTTGTATTGGGGGGGCATTCCTGAGGCCACTGCACAGAATGACAAGTCCATTGCACATAGTCGCCTGGGTCCAGCTGCGGGACTTGACGTGGCCTAATAACAATTTTTTTTTTTTTTTTTTTTCAAATCTGGTCTTTAGGTTTTTCCCAGTTATAAAGAAAAACCCAAACTTTATGAATGAAAAACAAACGAAAAAAGAAAACAGTACGGTTTGTTCCCCTAACAAGGAAAAAACCACTGTCGCAGCGAACAGTTCTTAAACTATTCAGCGGCAGTGAGAGTACTCAGCTAGTCAAAACCTCTACTCCTGCAAGGGTTGAGGTGGAGACAAGTACGAAAAAATTGCCTTCAGCCTGGACTTCTCTTCTGTTGGAGGAGAAGCCTCTGGCAAATCAAGAGGCAACAGTTTCAGCGGCATTGTCGATTGAAAAGTCGAATACCGCTCAAATATCCGGTTCGCTCACTCAGAATCCATCAATGTCTCTGGACGTTGGTAGCACGTCTGAGTGGCGTCGAGGAAAAAATTATGAAAGAAATCAGAAGCGGAAGCAGCGAGGATGGTTGTGGAAGGGGTTAGAGGGTTTGAATATCACTAACCCTGGAGATAATCTTCAAACTGCCTGCAACTCTGCATCAACGAAAAGGTCGATGGAGTCTTCTAGCACTCAATCGAGAACGTCAGAGATGCTTCGGAAGGAGCTGAGTAGCCTCAGAACCTTGATCAGGGTTCGAAGGCAACCAGTTCCTACTAAAGTAGACTGACAATCAATACCTTAGAGCAAAATTGTTGTATTTTCAAAATTCATACCGTGTATGAGTGATAGATCTGCAACAAACGCTTTAAGTAATCAAAAACAAATTCCAGCACGAAAAACCAAGTCGAATGGATTTGAATGCTGGCAGATTAATCTTCACAGAAGTAAGGCCGCTAGCTATAACTTATGTGAAGTAACAAAAAACATTCGTTCAGGTATAGTCCTAATTCAGGAACCCTGGACTTATGGAGGTGCAATCAGAAGTAAACTCAGGGGATGGAAACTTTTTCAAGGTAATGAAAAAGATAAACGTCCCCGAGCATGTATTTATGTCACTTCTGATATGACATGCTCTCTCATACCACAATTTTCTAGCGAAGATGTGGTAGCAGTGAGAGTTAAAAATGTAAGACGAGAAGGAGATAGCTTTGTCTTTGTATCGGCTTACATGGCTTTGGAAGAACCAGCTCCACCAGTAATTCTGAAAGAGCTGCTGTCATTCAGTGACAGAGATAAAATTCCTACCGTTATAGGAACTGATGCAAACGCACATCACACAGTATGGGGCTCCTCCAACGTTAATACAAGAGGTATGGATTTGCTTATGTTCTGTGCTAGTGCGAACTTGCACATCTGTAATGTGGGCAGTAAACCCACCTTCAGAACGAGAAAAAGAGAAGAAGTGCTAGATCTGACTCTAATAAACCGAAATGCTGAGAACTGTATAAGTGACTGGCATGTCAGTGATGTGCCATCCTTTTCAGATCACATGTATATTAGGTTTAGAGTTCAAAGTGGCACCAAAAGAACAAAAATGATCAGGAACGTTAGACGTACTTGCTGGAATAAGTATGCAAACGAACTTGGTCACAGGTTGCATGATTTGAATAGTACACCAGTTAGTATATCATCAGTAGATGATATAGAAAAACTGGCATCAACTGTTCAATCACAGATAATAAAATCTTACAATGTATCTTGCCCTCAGCGTAAGATCCGTCGTAAAACTGACAACGTTTGGTGGAATACAGAGCTAACCTGTCTCCGCAGAGAGGCTCGTAAAGCCCAACGTAAAGCCATCAAATCCAAACTTGGAAGCGATTGGGAAGCTTTTAAGCAGGCCCAATTGATTTTTAAAAAAGCCGTAAGAAAAGCCAAGAGAGATTCTTGGCGTCTTTTTACGGAATCGATGAATAGCCACTGTGCAACCGCTCGGCTGGCTAAAATTATGCGTCGAAACGAAACGGTGCAACTAAGCAACGTTTTAAGACCTAATGGTCAATTCACCGAATCTTCTGTTGAGACTATGAATTGCCTTTTAGACACCCTAGCACCGGGAAGTCGAGAGGTAAACTATAGTAAAGCAGCAGAAGAACCAAATGATAACACTGTTGTGTTACCAATGCACGACGAAATTGTTAGCTCCATCTGTTCACTTGAAAAGATGGAAAGAGCAATAAACGAATTTCTGCCATTTAAGGCGCCGGGACCAGACGGTATTTACCCGGTGCTACTACAAAAAGGCTGGAATAGTATTAGAAATATATACCAAACCATTTTCCAAATGTGCTTGAAGTACAGCTATGTGCCGAAAGTATGGAAGGAAGGGACTGGTATCTTCATCCCTAAACCCGGTAAAGAAAACTATCATGAAGTTAAGTCTTTCCGGATGATCACTTTAACTTCCTTTCAACTTAAATGGTTGGAAAGGTTAGTACTGTATCATTTTAATGAGGATTCTAATTTGCAAGCAAGGTTTTCTGCGTTCCAGTATGGATTCAGAGCAGGAGTTTCAACTGAAACTGCACTGCATGAATTTGTACGACGCATAGAACTAAGCTTGGCAAAGAAAAGAACAGCACTTGGAATATTTCTGGATATTGTTGGTGCTTTTGATAATATCACACATAGTGGCATTACCGATGCTCTGCGAGAATTGGAGGTGTCGCCTTTTCTCGTCGATTGGATTGAGAATTTACTGAGACACCGCACAGTTCAAGTAGAGCTAAGTGGTGAAAAGATTAAAAGAGAAGTAGTAAAAGGGAATCCCCAAGGTGGTATTTTGTCCCCTTTTCTATGGAACTGTGTATTAAACTCCTTGTTGGTAGACCTACGCAACAGGGGTTTTCATGTACAAGCCTATGCCGATGATGTAGCAATTTTGGTCACTGGCACCAACATGCTGTGGATCAAAGGTAGGGCTCAAAAAGCGCTAAATATTGCAAGAAATTGGGCTCATAATCAAGAGCTTCAATTCAGCAGTAAAAAGACTGAAATAGTTCTGTTTACTAACAAAAGGAAGCCGGATTTTGGAACCTTGCGCTTAAACGGACGCCAGCTAGTAATTTCCAAAGAAGCAACACTACTAGGTGTAACCCTTGATAGTAAGCTTACCTGGAAACCTCACATAACACGTATTGCTCGCAAGGCGACTGCGGCGTTATTACAATGCAGACAAATAGTGGGCAAAGCGTGGGGATTAAATCCCAACAACATGCGATGGATATACACTGCAATGATACGGCCTGTTATCACATATGCGTGTACATCCTGGGTTGGTGGACTAAATAAAAAATATCTAGTGAAAAAGCTTGCTAGAGTACAAAGACTAGCTTGTCTCATGATTTCTTCAGCATTCCCCAGTACCCCCACAGGTGCTCTGGAAATGCTGTTGAATATCATGCCAATTAATGAATTCATATTGTCAGAGGCGCTAAAAGGTTCATACAGGTTATCCCGTGTGGGCCTTTGGTCAGCCATGACAATCGGATCAACAGGGAAAACTAAAAGTCATGTTGACGTATGCAATGAAGCAAAGGAAAACTTGTCTTTGTTGAGCATGCACTGGAAACGAAAATGGTTCGAAAAAGAACCAAAGTAGGCGCTACAAAACATGGGGTATTCTGTCATCAAAAAGACCTAAAACAAGGGCTGTTCTGTCATCAAAAAGACCTAAAGCAAGGGCTGTTCTGTCATCAAAAAGACCTCAAATGGTTTTTTTAAACCACCTATATTGGTTTGAAAAACAACTGTTTAGGCTTTTCCTTTCAAGCCAAAGAACCTTTATAGTGTCGTTTGGATCCAACAAGGTTTGTACAACGGTTTGATAAAAAGCCCCAATGGTATTCAAAAACACCTTTTCAGGTTTTTCTGTAAGCCTAATAGGAACTTATGGCGAACCTTAGCCGGTTTTTTAAACAACCTAAAAGGTTATAGACAAAACCATTAAGGATTTTAAACGAACCTTAGTGAGCTTTTAGAAAACTCTTTATAGGTTTGCTTAAAAACCATAAGGGTGTTCACGCAAAACCTTTAAGGTTAGAAAAAGCACCAACTTAGGCGCTACAAAACATAGGGTATTCCAATGCCATAAGAACCATAACAAAAAGTTCTTTTGCATTAAAAACACCATTAATGGTTACAACAATCTGCAAAGTCGAACACAGGCAATGTTTGCCTCGTTTATTTAAATAACGAACAATCTACATTGCAACCATCATAACGATTGTCTAATGTCTATGGGACACATAAAACACATTGTGTTTTCTATGTCCCGTAGACATTAGACAAGCGTGTGCTGATATATTGCAATCATCAAAAAAACAAAGTATGTCAGGGCAGCTTATTCTGATAACACACAATATCTCGAACTTTGCTTGATCACAACGAAATTATAAGATCACAACGAACTTTGAAAATACAGTACAATCTGCCTACGACACCTCAACGGACCGTGAAAAAAGTGTCCTTAAATGCGAATTGTCGCTATAGCGGAATTCTATGTAATCATAACAGATAAAAATATTGGCGGGACCAACAATGTGTTGTTAAAAGCGAATTGTCGTTATCGCAGATGTCGTTATATCCAGTTTCTCTGTATCAAAATCTTTACATTGTCATGTACAGCAGCAGCACTTATAACACATGTAAGCAAACATAAGCGCACACACACAGAGAACATCACTATCAAGTGACATACAATTGCATCAAAGCAGCAATTTACAAAATTTTGGGAATTAGATTCAAAAACCTATGTAACTTCATTGGAAATTCTGCACTTTCTCCTGGAAGTTTTAAAACTTGAGAGCTCATGAAACTCAAAGTGCATTTCAAGCACTTTGGATACTGGATGTCAAAAATCCAGTAGCATCCCATCAAGCAAGCCAAAGCAACGTCCAAACTTTCAATTTGTGTGATGCGGCATCCATCTACCGCAACTTCGAAAAAAGATTCATCCACTTTCAAGATGACTGGAAAATATGACAACGGTTCCTGCAATCAAAAAGTGAATGTAAATAAATAATGGATAGAAGTTGCATTAATGGATAGAAGTTGCAAATGGATTGAAGTTGCATTAATGGCTTTGAAATGGAATACAGCACGTCATTGACCAACAGCCAATCCATCAACGGTTTAAACACTGGACTATAATTGAAAAAAAAATGCTGAAAAAGTTTTCTCCTTGCCTTATTTATTTATTTTTTTCGCTTCACTCTGTGGCTAAATACCCAAAATCCAACAACCCCTCTTTGTAGCTCACTATCCTACTCCTAGAAGGATAAACTAATTGCATTGTCCATAAAATCAACAAAGTTAACCAGTAACCACACAAGAGCTTACAAATCTAAATAATATACACTTGAGAGTTGTTATGAGCATAGTTATGGTTCTACAACACCGCATAGCGCATAGTTATGGTTTTTCTCAAAACAGCCCAAAGATCTGATGAAGTAGTAGAGGTGTCTTTCATTTTTGCACCGCCAAATAAGTATAAGGCAACAATGTAGAAATGCAACAACAAACGCACATGGAAAAAAAAAGGAACAAAACAACTAACGCTTCATCATGCAGGAAAGAAAGAAAATTGAAGACGGAAAGATTAATAGGCATGGTCGCAGCACCCATTCAAACCAGAACGATAGAAAAAAAAAAGAGTAAAAAACAAGCAAGCCAAACACGTGACATAAACAGGCAATGAAGACACCACACTGCTATGATATAACAGTAAACGCCAACGGCCTTTCGAGGTTGCTCAGTGCTCACTGCCGTCACAGCACGAAAACATGCATTTGATGTAACCGATCTTTCGATTACTTAAGGTATATAGTTAGCATCGGATACAATATCGACTTTTTCTACCGAAATTTAACCAATGCGCTAAAAAATTACTATCAGAACAATCATATGTAGTTTTTTCGAAATGTCATGCTATTGGTAATTTTATATTTTGAGCGCTTGAAGTCTTATACACTTACTTCGTTTGTGATAAAACTGTCATAATCTTCTTTGAAAATATTCGGTAGCACTAACAACCACGAAGCACTCCAATCTGAAAAATCCGCAACGGCCATCGTAAAACAAATAAAACTTCAAAGCAGCCGCTTATATTTATATATAAAAAAAACAAAAAAACAGTGCATATGAGATGCTGCATACATATATAATCTAAAATGCAATATTCTAAAATCAGCTAGGGCAAGGGCCCAGCCAGCATATTGTAAACACTATTACTCTTTGCAACATTTATTTTGTTCAAGCATCTAAACATTGCAAGCTCTTCATTTCATTCAAATGCTCGAACCTAAATCTACCGCTTCATAACCAAAGCCATAATCACTAAGTCATGCTGGATCAAAACAAAATCGAAACAGTCGTAACAAGTTATAACGCCGGCTCTACCTGCTGGCAAGTTTAACCGCTCATCCTAGGGTCGAGCTTAGCGAGGCATGTGGGTTGGCGGTTAAAAGTCGCGTTCTGCGCAGCTGGGCCCCAACTAAACGCAAATTCTGTGCCACTATGAAAATAAAACTGAACTTTTACCTGAAGTCATAACTTGTTTAATAAACTCCGGCAACTTCTGTTTTGTTTTTTGAGTAAGAAACCGAAACTTGTCATCTTGAATTAGGTTCAGGCAGTTTATTTTCCACATTGCATTCATTTCCGCAATTATCTAAAAATAATAACAGTATACAGTCGCATCTTCAGTATGACTTCAACTCTACATCAAAAATCTTTGAATACACTTTGAACCTTCTATAATGCAGCTTCTGGTAAAACAATCATATGACCGAGTGAATTAAGTGACTGCTTCTGAATCGGTTAAATAGACTCGGGGCTCGATTCCAAGTCGGGTCAAACCAATGACTCAAAAACTGGTATTCACAGCTTCTTTGCTTGACGTTTAGCAGTGTGGAGCAAGCCGGCAAGTTCGCTTGCTGTGCCATTAAAAAAACACTTATTGGGATTCCCCAGTCTTAGTGTGGTAGGCAGATGGCTGGTAATTTCTAAGCGACCTTGCAAAGCGCCCCGTCGCTTTCTGATGATAGGAGGATAAAATGCAAATAATTAGAAAAAAAATCAGGTCAATATCAGGCGAGAAATGAACAAACAGCAATACTTTCAAAGTTTCACAATAATTAACGAAAATCTAATATGAAAACTTACTCCATTTCCTTCACTCAGTGGAGCATACTTTTCCAGTAAACTTTTTATTGGAACAAGTTGTTTCACTTCATCTTGGCGAATAGAACGAGTTCTGCTCATTCGATCGTCAACTAAAGAAAGGTTTCGATTGGACACTGACTTTTTCATTTCTTTTTGCATTGCCTCAATGTGTTTCTGCATGCTGTATTCGTCTTCTGAAACGTTCTCTGCAGACTACAGCAAAAAGAAAATCTTTTTTATGACACTAACTTAATTTCATAGTACTAACAACGTACGGGCTGAATAATTCGATGAAAATACATAGGTATATGCATCTATAACATACAAAAATATTTTTGCGATTGGGACTTCCTAGGGGAGTTTTCTGGGCCATCCAATCAATTGATCCCCACACTACCAGAACTTAATTGAAGTTCCATATCTATATATATGTTTTAGTGTTTCACCTATGCGCTAAGATTTATTGTGCTGGGCCGGTAACGAATATCACTACGGGACCACTTAGAGAGAGTTGCATGGTTTAACTTAGTAAGCACTCATTTACCTAAGTAATAACTAAAATATAAATAACTCTAAGAATCATATATAAGTAACTTTTCAAGTGTGACGAACTAAAACATGTTGTGCTAAAGAGCGGTCGGCAACCTAGGGTCGGCGGACCAAATCCGGCCAGGGGCTTCTTCACGCACATACACCTGAAAAATTTGTAGATCCCAAAACAGCTCTGGCAGCTGCATAATTGACCAGGCTATATGATCTTTTCTTATTCTTTGGTGATTTTATCTACAAATAGATTTGAAACGCGCAATATTACCTTTTCAAAGTAGAGACCTCCAAAAAAAAGGTCTCAAGCTAGTTGCGAGCAAGAATTTGGTCAGCGGCTTTCGGCTGACAAAAATGTGCGGCCCGCCTTAACCAGAATTGGTTGATTTTCGCCTGCTGGCATGAAAAGGTTGCCACCACTGGTTTAAAACGTATTGTGACAACAAAATTTTAAGACCCCGAAACTTTTATGCGTATCCCAGTTACGAGACTACCCTAGTACCCTTACTTCCACCCTCTTCTGTCAAAGCTGAAAGGTTTTCAGTGCTGCTAGACTGTTTATTTCAAAATTACGATCATATTTGAGTGATGAAATGATAAATAATTTATCTTTGCGCGAATAGATACTTTGCGCGCAAAGGTATTAGAAAAAAAGTGTTTCAACCATAGTATACTGTCTCTATAGTCAATTTTTAAAACTACTTGTTAATTAAGTAATTTTTCAAAGCTTACTTGAACCCAGCACTAGTTGCCACTGGTTTCAAAATGAGGTCATCAATGTGCTCTAAAAATTACTATATACCAGCTAGTTTCTCCAGCAGAGAAGCTATGAACACCAATCTTAAGTTGCTGGCTTAATCCTACTCAGAATCAAACCCCGAGCCTACCTATTCACTAACAAGCAATGAAATTACAGCCTACTGTAATTCTTGCAAATGAAATTAACTTACCACATCACTCAGACGAGTCGTCTTGCATCGTACCACGCTTGTAGGTGTAGAGGCTTGCAAATGTGTTTCTTTCTTTTTGTTGGTGCTGTTTAAGCCATATTTTTTCACCATTTCTTCACGCTGAGAAGACGAAATGTTTGGTCTAGCACGCTTGAATTTTTGCCGTAAGCTTTCTAACCATGAATGCTGAAAAACAAAATCATTACAGTGCTAAAAAATATTTTACTATACTGGTATCGCCGAGATGGCCAGGTGGTAATGAGTATCGATGGTCTGGATTTCAATTTCCAGGCTAGATAAATCAGGAGAAACGTTGGAAAAAAACTTGCTACGTCTTTAACCATTTCTACGAAAATAGTTTAGTTGCCTTAGCACTATGTTGCTGGAAGGGAATCACTAATTCGTGGCATGTGTCAACAATCAGCGTATTATAATAAATATTAAGTGCATATACAATATTGTTAATTACTTTGACTGTTGATAGTTTTCTATTCCACAAATCAAATAACCGGCATATCAACCGACCTAAGCATTATGCAATAACCCATTTTACCGTTATTTTAAAACGTTGTCTTACCGAGAACGAATCTTGAGAAATTTGGTGAAACAGAAAACTTGCATTGATAACTTAGCACTGGCCTCCAAAAGCAAATCATACTCACATAATAAACTCCTTGATGAGCCATACGATCTCTCAAAACTGGATACTTTCTCAAAGCACTATTAAGAACATTCCGATACTGATGACTACTTGGGTACCTAAAGCCACATTTATTACAGAGTATATACATATATATCATAAGTAGTCATCACTGACAAACTCAACTTGCTAAACGCAGTGCTCGCAACTTCATGAAGATTGAAACGAGTTTCCGGTTTCATACTTGCAAAGCACAGCCATATTTTGTCATCTGTTCCAAAAAGCAATTTTGCTTTTTTACCATGTACTTCTGTCGGAGAAAAAAGATCCATACTCACGACGTCATAATGATGTGATGCCAAGATTATTGTGATTGCATTACAATTATCCTTACTGCATTGGAAAGTCAAATTAGAAGTGGGTGTATACGATAATTATCAAATGTGTAATATACAATGGAAAATATTCAATCAAAGTTCGCAGGCTTATTTGCGATACGATTATGTATATATTATATGCTTTTCTTTAGAAATCAAGTTTTGTGACACATCTTAAAATCTCCAACGACACAATGTTTGGGAAACACGATACTAAAACAATATCATAACTGAATGCATTGCTACAATTACAACTCTTTCAAATGCCTGAAATACTATCCTGTCACATGAGCTGTGTTTTGCATCAATCATTAGCATTAAGCTAAAACCGGACTTGGCGGTATTTAATCGCAGAAAGAATAAAAAAAGCAAATATATAACTGGAATAATAAGGGAATAAGACATATATATATATATACATACATATAGCAGTACATAGACATATAGAAGTATATATATATATATATATATATATAGAAGTATATAATATATATATATATATATATATATATATATATACATTTATAATATATAAAAAAAAAAAAATTTTACCATGAGTAACTTCGGAGTTCCTCAAAAAAAAATTGTACAATCCTTCTTCTCAAGCTACTTGGAATAATAGCATAACCACCACTTGTAGATGGAAGCGACCTAATGTCAAAATCCAAAGAAGGAGGGAACTTGGGCAAATCATAGAAGCAAGGCCAATCTTTGTGTGGCTCTTCATCATTGATAAGACACGTATTTTCATCAAACAATTCATCTGAATGGCCAAAATTTAACCGAGTATCACTACATGCTTCCTCCAAAGTAACTTGAACATTCGGAAAGGCAGTAATGGTACAATTCTTTTCACTCTGTGACATCTCACTACATGCTGCAACTAAAACAGTAAAAATACCGGAAATAAAAAAGCAACCGCAATAGATGTCAAAGGCCATATATATTGCTTAAACCAAGTACCGGTATATATATATGCATAGAAAAACTAGACCAGTTTGTAAGCACACAGGCATGTTTAGCTTATATTTTAAACATTCGAAACTTGTACTGAAAAACAATTATTACAGGCCTACGTATATGTCTCATATTGAATGTACTTCCATGGGTATTAGTTTGTTTTTTAGAAATGAATAAACCTGGATTTTGCTTGGGCGCATTTTAAAAATATTTTCTATCCTGGAAAGTACAACATACATATACCGGTACATATATTCATTGAATGGATTGGAAAAGCGTCACTAAACCACAGTCACCGATCAGATGGCCCAGTGGTTAAGAGCGCCTGCTTCTGGATCGGTAGACTCGGGGTTCGATTCCGAGTCGGATCAAACCAATGACTTAAAAATTGGTATTCACAGCTTCCCTGCTTGGCGTTCAGCATTAAAGGGACAGTGTGGAGAAAGCCGGCAAGTTCGCTTGTTGTGCCGTTGGGAAAGGCACAACGGGATTCCCCCATCTTAGTGTGGTAGACAGATGGCCGGCAACTCCTAAGCGAGCTCGTACAGCGCTCCGTCGCTTTCTCGTGATAGGATAAAACTGCAAGTAATAATAATAATAATAAAAACAGTACCAACCAACTACAAGCTCGAAACAGTAAAAATTTTTAGGTAAAGGTATTATAAATTATTTAGTATCAATATATATACAGGGTGTCCCAAAAAAATGTATACACAGGGTTTTGTTGGTCAATGTTATCGTTCAGGCTGCTCAACATTTTATCAATTTTTCAACTGATTATTAGATTTGATAGGGCAAGTTTTTATTGTAAAATTGTGAAAATTTTGCAAAGACAAGGGTGTCCCAAAAAATGTATGCACAATTAATTTTAAAGTGTATACATTTTTTTGGGACACCCTGTATATATACAGTTTCAATCGTGGTTGTCAGATTCTTACATCTACCTTCAAGAAAAAATGATTGTATATACACACACAATATAATAAATATAAAATCACATTTAAGGGAAACATTTTAGGTCTTTCTTTACTATATATAAATGCGAGTATATGTAATATTTTAACAAAATAAAAATAATACTTACCTTTTTTCTTTATCATGAGTTTTCCTTTCCCTCCTAACTGAGCTATGTCGGTTGGTTTTTCAACTGTTAGCCAATCATCGCAGTCATTATCAAACAAATAAAGATAGTGTTCATCAATTGACAATTGAAAAGCATCTTCTAATTTTTGGAAGACGTCTTCTACATTTTCAACTAAAACTTTTTTCTTCAAATTTTCAAAAGTTACATGATACATCTTCTCCAAATTATGTATATACTTCTACTCTGTAACTCACAGTAAAGAAATATTATGTAAAAGATGATCATCATACACAACCAAACACCTTGAATAATATTTCAACAATGCAAAATTTAAAAAAATTATCATTTTTTGATTTGGAAAGTTTTTATATTTTTACATATACCGGTACCGGTTATAGCCTACATATAAAAAAACTTGAAAATATAACAACACTTTCATTCTGTTATGAACATTTTCACAAGCAGAAGAAGTCATGAGCCATATCAAAACTAAAAGTAGAAGTCAAAGGTAATTATAGTCCACTCGCTCATATTAAACTGAAGGAAGTTACGAGCTGACATTGTCAACAGTGCATTTTAAAATTTCAGTATGCAAAAACCTTAAGCCTCCTTTACTAAGGTCATGAAAATATACACATTAAAATACGCTGAAAAAAGTATTATGAATATGAGAGCTAAGCCTACACTAAACTTGTCACGATCAGTATGATTTTAGCAAAAAAAAAAAAAAAAAATATGCCTAGGCCGTGCAAAAATGTGAACCTCAATCATTGCTACTAGTGGTACTGGTAGTCTGCTTTCCAATAGTCTATTGATCTTTTGTCACTCCAAGATGTCGATTCAAGAACTTTATATTTTGAATTACCATTGTGCTTAAACATTCAACGCAAAATGTGTAATATCAATATTTTAGTATATACATATACGTATAAGTTGTTAGTCTAATGGACTACAATACACCGACAAATTCTGCGAATCAAATTGTAAGCATTACAAGCTACTCCAAAACTAAAACTGATTGAACTGCAAACAAAACAAAAACATCACAACAAAACAAAGCAATAGCGCAAGTGTTCAAGCAGAGTCAAAAAATTCAATTAGTTATTTTCAGATAATGAATTTAAAGCAACAATTCTGTAGCATAATCTAACAAGCAACTTCTCATGAAGATTGTACAAATCTAAACCATGTATGTTCAATTCAAAACCACATCTCAAAACATGCCAAATATTAGAATGTTCCACAACATATGAATGGTAATGATGAGAAAAAGTTTGATTAAGCAATAATTCACCACCCAAATACCAAACATTTCGGTGATTAACAATTGCAGAAATTTGAAAGAACTGAGGATTATCACAGCTTGTAATATCTGTGACACAAACACCACCAACGCGATACAGTCGTTCATCAAACTTTAAGCTTTTAACAAGCGTTAAAGACTCAACATCAGAAAAATAATCTGACAAATACTTCGGAAGATCAACGATGCTCATCGTTTGAAAACTGGAATATTCTGTTGGCATGCTTAAACAGTTTAATCCTGCTTGTTCAAAACACTTTCCTCTTTGGACTCTATTAGCAACTGTAACTGGTACGTTTTTAAATGAACTACACCGCTTCATCACTTTTTTCACTTTTTGATGAAATGCTTCAAACCTCATAGCCCATAGTGGTCGAATAGGTCCATATTTCATAATTAGAGCAGGGTAGTGAATCATGAAATGCATTTTTGGCCTAATTTTACAAGCAAAATCGCTGTTTGATGCAAATCTCTCCAGAAAATCTTGAATCTGCACATCTAAATAACTAACCCATTCTGTTTTGATTGATGGAGCAAACACAATATCACATATGTTTGATAATGCAAGATACATTTCCCAACTTGAATCATGCTCTGGGACAGCGTCCGCAATCAAAAAAGGGAGACATCGAAACAAACACCAAGCTTGAGTAGATGTCAATGACTTATTTGAAAAAGGATTCCAATACTTGGGAAAATTATCTCTATCACTGATGCCAACTGAAAACAGCTTTACACGTGACACAATTTGAAATTTTGATAAAAGTTTTTGCCGATTTAAATCTTCAAAAATGCACTCCATGACTTGGATGATTATGCCTTCTAAAAAGTCATGCTGGCAGTCAGGAGGCAAAGATGTTATTGGATGAAAGCTCTTCACTTTCAAGAAAGGATAAGAACATCGAACACCATATGCTGAAATTAAATCCTTACTTGCATCACAATTTTCTTGAAGGGATTGAACATGATGATTGTGGAGCGGGACAGACCTAGGTGTGAATTGAGTCGGATGAAACTTAGTAAAGATTTCTTCATGCACACACATGCAGTATCTGCATATTCGACCAGAACTGAAACATCGTCTAAAACCTCCAAAGTCGTGACTTCCAAGATTGTCTGCTATTACTGTTGCAATCCCTCCTTTAAAATGGAAAGTTGTTCCATCAAAATCAAACACTATACCATCATTTTCAAGAGTAATGAGGTCTTGCTCGAGTCTATCAAGTACCTTGGCATAGCCATGCCCTTTTAAAAGCAATGAGGGAATGACAGCAAGTAAATGAATGTTTCGTAAGTTGGATTGATATTTCTGTTCAATGTTTGCCACAGTAAAGTATATGCAAGTCAATTTATGTGCTGTTCGTGCAGTGCCAATTGGATTACAAACCTCAATTTCATCACAATATAGATTTAATCGTATATAGTGAAAATTTCCTTGAAACAATGCATTTGATCGAAAAAGTTCTCCATCAGTGTAAGAACTCAGCACACCATCAGAGTTTGGATCGGTAGCTTGAATTTTACATCGCTCAATGCTGTGTAACACATCCCAGTGTGACAAGTAGCAAACTAAAGTTTTGCAAATAGGAATATATTGATAACTAGTGTACTGGTGCCTATGGGCATGCCCAGAAGCACCAAGAACAGATCTTTGGTCATCTGAGAGTTCAATAGTTTCAGGCTCAACAAAATTTAAACGTTTGCAGAATTCTCTAAAGCAACTTTCTCTTTTCATTTCATACCACATAGTTTCAAAGTCAGAAATCTTATGTTCATCTATTGTGCTCTGAACAGCAGATTTTAATTCTTCTTTCAAAAGGCTTAGCAGTTTAATAACATCATCCATTATGTTTTTAGCGGTTTTGATTGGTAAAACATGAAACTCACGCATTTTCAAGTAAAACAAGCCTAATTCTTTCGACAGAGGCAAAGAAGTTTCAGCACAAACATCCTCAAATTCTGGTATACCAGTATCAGAATAGATCAAGCTTTCTGGGTCAGCATTACAAGGAAAATCATTGCAGTCAGATGAGGTTGGCATACTGCTATCATGATAGCGGCAAATATGAACTCTGAAAGATTCGTAAGTAGAAAATGTTTTACCACAGTCATCCTTCTTACACACCAAACCCCCTTGATAATCAACTTGAGTGTGATGACTACGTAGATGCTTTAGCATTGATTTTTTTTCCCGAAAAGGAACACAGCAAAATTGCATAGGGCAAACAAACCAAGTGCATGCTGAAGACATGCTCATTCAGCTTTTGTCAATTCAGCAAATCTTTAAAATCTAGCATTAGGTAGGCTAAATAAAATGTATAACATGAACACTTAAGACATTATTTGCACAATAAGCATTTGGCCTCAGCTTACTTGTAGCTAAATGAAAATAGGCTATATCAGCATAGTGACTTGTGAGAAACAGATAACATGAAAAATACTGTGAGCAAAAGTAATAGCAAAATGTGAAATACCGTACACTACAAAAGCACATTGTTTAAAACTCTTTACATCAGCGTTTCCCAAACTGTGGTACGCAAAGGATTCGAAGGTGGTACGCCTAAAATTCAGAAATTAATATTTTTTTAATTAATATTGATGAATGTAAATTCATTTCCATTAACATTTTCATAGAAATCTAAATGTAATTTTGCGTAATAATTTCGATTGATTATTATGATTGTTTTTGTACTGTTACGACCCAATGCCCTTTGCATCCATGCCGCACTTACGTGCTCAATGTGCGGTATTTAAAATTTAATTTTGTTTGTGATTAAGTATGGATACATGTTTGGGACTAACTTCTTCTTCAGCTGCAAGCACCAGTTTAGGTCGTCTTGGTAAAAAAAATTACAGACAAGACTCATGGATATTGAAAAAAATAATCTAGCTGCATTTCCGCTTCTGTGCGAGCTTATTTCAGAAATAATTTGCGTATCGTCAGTCAAATAAAGTTGGATATTGCTCAGCATTGTCGGCAGAAAACAGTCATTTGCATTTTTCAAAAAAATTATACATTTTTTTTCTGATCTTTCTTGTAATGGTAGATTGAAAAATAAATTTCAAACATCAAACCTGTCCAATTTATGGTTTTACTGCCAAAGCGACTTCCCAAAAATTTCTGCTTGAGCCACAAAGTTTCTTTTGCCTTTCTGCGCCTTATTTGTGTGAATGTGGTTTCTTGGCAATGCTTGCCATCAAATCTAAGTACAGAAGCTGTTTGGAACTGGAACCAAATCTTTGTCGCAATCTCACAAAAATTCACATTAACATTGACGAGCTTGTTGCGCAGAAACAAGCGTATCCGCCTCATTGAATACTGATTGGAAATAATAATTTACTAAATTGCCTTATTTCTTTCATTAAACAAGCACGTCATAAATATGTGCGAGTGTTAAGTTTTTTTTCGTAAGCATGTGCAATTTATATGCTGAAGTGGGACGGTGAGTTTTTGAAACTGTTTTAGTGGTGCATTCATGGAAAAGGTTGGGAAACCCTGCTTTACATTAAGGCAGTGTCTCCGTGTCCGTCCCGGACTTTTAATTTGAAAAATTATTCGTCCGTCATGGTCAAGCCTGCCAATTGACGGACATTTAACCTAAAATATTAAATGTCCGTCCCGGACGAATAATTTTTCAAATTAAAAGTCCGGGACGGACACGGAGACACTGCGTTTTTTATCACTTCCGATGAAACTTCGTCACTGATAATCTCCAAATATTAACCTAACCTTATCCTCACCCTAATCTAACCCTAACCTAACCCTGACCTATTTTTTCAAGTTAAAAGTCCGGGACGGACACGGAGACACTTCGTTACATTAAACCCCCTACCATAATATTATATAACGGTAGGCCTACTGCATGCTTTTCCTTTCAAAAATCACATTTTATAATTGTTCGAAACGAAGCTATAGATCTTCTATTCTCTTCAGACTATCAGCAAAATTACTATAAACGCAACTATTAACTAACAACTGTAGAGGTTACGACACCTGAGATTGACTAATCTGACTCCAGCAACTACATATGTGTCTGCTACACAAAAGATTCTTTATATGAGAACGACATAACAGCACAGAAAACATCGGCTCAAACACATCACTTAGTTTTGCTCTTACACAACCTACCGGAATCATTAACCTTGTTCAAATAGAATTGTGATTAAAAACACAAAGATTAACAGTACAATATTTGAGCAACTCTTTTAAAAGACACAAGCCTAACTGGCCTTAACATCTAACTAGCCTTAATATCCTAGAAACAGCTCTAAAAGTACACACTTCACAAAAGAACTAAGCCCTAACAGCATTCGCATACCATAGTCAAAATTCAACCCTCACTGCTAGTCAATACAAACAGAAATACACAACATATCGCCTTTGCAGTTTTTGCACTTTACACGACATTATTCTGAACAGACTGAGCACGTGGTTACGCTCGACTGATTTCGTATATCACAAAGTCGGGCGGATATATTATTATCCGTCGAAAACACAACTTGTGTAGTGCTGGGTTCAAGTAAGCTTTAAAAAGTTACTTAAGTAACAAGTAATTTTCGAAATATTACTTAAGTAACTTAAGTAATTTAAGTAATTTGAAAAGGTAAGCTAATTAGAGACAATATACTATATTTAACCCTATTTCCCTCAATGTTGTGTCGCATCGACACAACAAGTTTTTAACTGAAAAGTTAAACACTAAACTTTTATCCAAATTACTTCAATTTTTTTTAGCTTTCCTACTTTTTATTACATTAACTAAATGAACTAAATTTGTTGTTTTGTTATGAGCATATACCAAGAGATAGAACTTTTTATTTTAGTACATGCTTCAAGATGGCGAGTGATCTGGTTACGCCTTACTTAACCTTGATTATCTTCGCTGTGTCATTTGCTCGCCTGACCAGTGACCACGTTATTTACGTCAGAAGACCGCAGAATTAGCAACAGTAGCAAAGCGAAATCATAAAATTTGAAGCGATGTCAAAACTTTTTATCATTACACGCTCATTACAAGAAAAAATCACAGGCAATCAACTTTTCCTAATGCAGTAATAAATTGGGAATATAGCTGTAAAAAAATACTGTAATATCTTGCAAATTGCCGAGATATAAGCTGTTGAACTTTGTTATACCAAAGCGATACAACGTTGAGGTGTCTGATGTAAAAAATATGTTGAAGAAAATAAGGGTTAAATCATTTTATTTACAGTATTGTTTTTCAGAACATGTGTGACAAGTGCAGTCAGCCAAAATCAGAAAAAAAACACCGGCTAGTGTACCGGTACTTTTACGAATTCACTTTACATTGCCAATGAAACCAAGCACAATTTTAACAGGCATATAGGATTATAACTAGATAACCTACCAGTACACTTTTCGACACAGGGTCTAACAAAAAAGCAAGTTCCGTTACTAACTTCACTAAACCTGTACCGGTAATTAGTAGCACTCTATATACATGTAGGCTACAGTGCAACAACTCAAATTACTTAGAGGCTTCGCCCTACCAATCAACCAGTTTACCTTTTTGAAGACAGCGGCTTTTGTGCACAATTTCAAGCATTTTCTATTTTGTTGAAACGTTTTTGTAATTTACAAAAATTGATCCAAACTTTGGCCCCTCTAAGTCGACTGCTCTGGTGCCGTCTCTGTAGCTTACATAGAGCTACAGTACCACTTTTGTTGTGAAGAGATGATCTACTGTAAATAGGATTATCGTTCTTCAGGCGACTGGATAAAATATTTCGTCAATCTATTTATCTAAAACTTTTGTAAAATATTTAAAAATCTATTTATCCATTTATTTAAAAATCTCAATCTAAAATATTTTGTCAAATCAATAACAAAAAATTGTCTTTGAACCTCATCGTGAAAAGCAGCAATAAGAAGAAAAGACTCTGTGAAAAAGTTGAGCTATTTTTGTAAAAAAAATAGGCTACCCTTAAATGAGGTTCCGAGTTTTGGAACCTTAAAAGGTTGCAATAGGAAATTTCGAAATACCTTTGGAAAAGGTATTTTTGTGAAAAATACCTTCCTTAGAGGTTTTTAGTTTTCGAAGCTTAAAAGGTTATAATTACAAATATCAAAAAACCTTTCAAAAAAATATGTTTGTAAAAAAAATACCATCACTATGGGTTTTTCTCGTTTTCGAACCTTTAGAGGTAGCAATAACACATATTAAAAAACCCTTAGGAAAGGTACTTTCTGTTGAAAAACCGATACTTGAGGTTTTTTTTTAAAGTAAATACCTTTTTTCTGCAAAATACCCTTATAATGGGTTTGTTTGCAAATTTGAGAACCCCCGAAAAACCCCTAACGAACCATTTTCGTTTCCAGTGTAGGCTTCACTTTATAGAAATAATAGAACTAGATTTTTACAGCCACTGTAGTAGTAGTGTTTTATTCAACGACCATCAAAATACATAGAAACAACGCATATCACGACATTCGGCCGAAAAAAAGGTAACAGCGACAAAACGTTAACCGTTAAAGCATGCAATATACAACCCTACAATGAATTTAAAAACTATAAGAAAAAGCATGGTCACTGCACCTAAACTGTAGATTGGTAGTGAGGTCAGTGGCGTAGCAAGGGAGGGGGGCGGTACGCCCCGGGCGGCACGATCGGGGGGCGGCATTTTGGATAAGCTTTATGTAATTATTTTTCTTAATTATTTTGAACAACCATTACTTACCTACAACGCTTATTTGCTAATCGTAAATCATCTTACTATGTTGCCCAGTGCCTAGGCGCAAAGTTGCGGAAATGGGCCTGCCATCTCGTTTACGCTTTGGTGCATTCCCGCGAGTATAAAAAAGATTTGATTTTAGTGTGTACTGTGTCACAATTGCGTACTGCTTTCTTCTTCGTCTTTGCATTATTTGAATCGCTCACACTCAGCGTGCGAATGCAGTATAGGCACTAGGCAGTGCTACGCAAGTGACATGGGCGCACGTAGGGCGGGCACGGTGCCATGCCTCCGCCTTTGGCCCTGTAAAGGTGCTAAAATCTAACTTTCAGTCTATAATTTCTTAAACTAATAATGGTTGCAGCCTCCTTTCACTTATTTTAGCCAAGCTTCTGCTTTTAGACATAAGCTGCGAAAACACTTTTGCATTGTCTATAGTGACTGCACTCACTGCAAGCCTTTTTGCGATAAAAAGTGTGCTAACATGAGTGTTTTTTATGTGAAAACCGCAAAAATTCGTTGGCGGCTGGGGGCTACGCCCCCAGACTCCCTTAGCCTGCGGCAGCTGGGGGTTTCGCCCACAGATTCCCAGTTGTGACCCCATCTTTTGCCAAATCTTGGATGCACCACTGCATTTGGGGGCGCCAATTTCTTGAACCGCCCCGGGCGGCAGAACCTCTAGCTACGCCACTGAGTGAGGTAGTTAACTTCTATCATGTTTCACTTGGAACCATGAGTAAAACAAACATTCATTCGTAAAAAATGTGAATCATGATTTTGTCCCGTCTTCCTGTACGCCTGTTGATTTAACGTTTTTACTTATGTCTTCCTGGAACGAGAAAGCGCAAAGTAGTAGTAGTAATTTCTTTGTCAGGCACATAACAAAAAAGAACACAAGATATACGAATCGAAAGAACACAGTTTAACTTCAAATTTACACAAAATAAACGTGAGTCAAATTCAACATTTCGAGGAGCCTCTAATTACACTTATTCTGGCCCACAATATTCAATTGCAAAAACCCAGAGTTTGAAAATCGAGAAGCTACGGCCATGAAACGACGTAAGCCTATGCTAATGCATATAAAGCAGTGAAATCAAAAACTAAAATAGATATATTTTCCCTGTAAAATTTTGGTTGTTGAATTTTTCGTTCAACAAATCGTCCAAGGGTGAAGCATGATGGAAGTTAACAACCTAACTACCAATCTAATGCCTAATTACATTGCTTTTGGGTGCAGCGACCATGCTTTTTTAGTTTTTAAATTCATTGTATGGTTGTATATTGCATGCTTTAACCACAGTCTGCTTTAACGGTTAACGTTTTGTCGCTGTTGCCTTTTTTTCGGCCGTATCTTGTGATATGCGATGTTGTTACGTACTTTGATGGTCGTTGAATAAAACAAACTACAACTACTAATCATGAAACATTCTGTTATTTGTTAATAACCAACCAGGCTGTAATTGGTTACAAAACACAAGCTCTCTGAAAAGAATTTGCATTAGAAATTTAGAACAAATCCACACAATAACATATTGTACGCTTAAAGAAAAATCTTACTTTACAGTCAGTTGTTTCAAAACGATTATTTCGGTTCGCAGCATATTGTCGAAAAACGCATTTGCATTACATCACCAATCAGCAGATAGCAGGGGCAAACTAGTAAACTAGGTTTCGAATACTACGTTAGGCTACTTTTAAAAGAAATCGTGACACCACGGTTGTAAAAATCTAGTTCTACACAGAAAAGTCTATTTTACAATTTACGCAATCATTTTCTTGCGAAAAAATTTTAAGGGCTTGAAAAACCACGACCAATAGCAAGGTTAGTTTCATATTGAAGTTTAAATTTTTGTGATTGAATCTATTTAACTTGAATCAAATTAATTCTATGCAATCTGCGCTATATTTACGCTTTAAAATAACAAAAAATGCTATTAGTTTAAAAACCGCTTCAAAAACTTATGTTTATGTCCAAATTACATACCATGTAGAGTGCCTAAAACACAACCATTTTTTTGAAATTTGTTTTAAATGATAGCGTAAGTCAAGAGCTTCATGATGCAATTACAATTTTTAAAATCCAACAAGCATAACTGAAGTTATGACCTTTTTTGTAACACTTTCAAACGCTTTTACATCATAAAAGATAGGCGGCAATTGTCTTTTTGGTACCAGTTTGCCTTCTATTGTCGCTTAACAATGTAACGAATGAACCGCTCAACCTATACGAAGTAACGAGAAGCTAAATACGCGAAAAATCATTTTCAACAAAACCGCTACAGCATTTTTGAGGGTCACGTAATGCGTAAAGAAAGTATAAGTACAAAAATTTTACGACCACTTGGCAACAGTGAGGTGGTGTAGAGGTTAGTGTGAAGGATTCTCACTCGCAGGGCAAGGGAACAATGCCCTCCTAGGTTTTGATTTTTTGTCAGCGCATTGTACTGAAGTCGCTGTAGCGATTCTGTTGAAAATAATTTTTCGCGTATTTAGCTTCTCGTTACGAAGTTACACGGACTTTGTGCTAGAATAAACAGCACACTCCGTATTAACATATCCGTTATTTTTATGCTTGAGTGGTTATTTCCCAAAACAAAAAACTTAGTTCAAAAAGTTACTGCATTAG
The DNA here is from genome assembly GCA_964006365.1 of Trididemnum miniatum. Taxonomy (NCBI): domain Eukaryota; kingdom Metazoa; phylum Chordata; class Ascidiacea; order Aplousobranchia; family Didemnidae; genus Trididemnum; species Trididemnum miniatum. The sequence goes on from OZ023234.1 coordinate 23,078,834, forward strand.
CGAAGGTGTGATGTTAGTAAGACTGTTAGACCACACTTAGACTGTGTAGTAGACTAGTCTATTATTACCTGTGACTGTGTGAGCTACCCATTCAATCAGGCAATATGGTTAACAGCTCAGATGGCCGAGTGGTATAGAGCGTCTGTCTCTTGAGCTGTAGACTCGGGTTTGATTCCGAGTCGGGTCAAACCAACGACTTTAACATTGGTATTCACAGCTTCCCTGCTTGACGCTCAGCATTAAAGGGACAGTGTGGAGAACAAGCCGGCAAGTTCACTTGTTGTGCCGTTGGGAAAGGCACTTAGCGGGATTGCCCCATGTTGGTGTGGTAGACAGATGGCTGGCAACTCCTAAGCGAGCTCGTATAGCGCATTGATCGCTTTCTCGTGATAGGAGGATAAATATGCTTCTAAATACTAAAAAAAAAATGATCATTGTGATTCTATCAGTGTTTATGAAGCAATACAATATACTGGTTTGAGGTACCTACCGTAGCTTTTACTGCCAACCTGCCAACTGGGGTTGTCAACTGGTCAAAAGAACATTTTGTATAGTCTACCGCCTGGTACGGTATTAACTTAGAACTAGGCCTACTGACTAGGCTAGCAGGCTGGGATACCCAGTTCCTCTGTTCCAGTAGACTACTGTATACAATCTTGTCTGCTGACTTGGCAGTTCTTGTTCCAGTAGTCTAGCCGCACAGTGCATCTCCTCCTTACCTTGAGCTGTTGCGTTGCATGGATAATGTTTTTACAAATAATTTTTCCCACTTCAGGGTCGTTCTTGTAAACGATGTTAGCTGCAATTGCAACACTTTAACTAACTTTGCCCTGACCCTATCCCTACCATAACCATAACCAAACAAGCTTGCCAAATCAGTTACCGGTAGGCCTATTCCTGTATTCAAGTTTCCAATTCACCAACTAATGGAGAATTATTTAACATTTGTGGTACCAACTGGAACGACTCTAAAGTGGGAGAAATTATACATAAAAACATTATCTGTATTGTGCAGCTGTCTACGTGTAAAATTTTTGCATTACCTGTACCGGTATGTACTGATATGCTCTTAACCTGAGGTTGTAGACTGCTGAATCATGGTTGAATGAAAATTTTCTGTGTAGCCTACTAGTAGAAACATAAAGTACCATACACTGTCCAGTGTCCACATGTCTAATTGTAGTGGGCTTTAGGCCCATGTTTCTTGGTTCTAGTTTCTGCATCACGGATCATACTGGTAAGCTAATCAATTCATGTCATACGGTATTGTACCAGTACTGAGTAGTAAAGCAGAAAGGTAAAAAAAGTGATTACCAGTATGACATCAAAAATTGCAACTCAGAACTTGATTACCAGCATGATGCAGAAACTAGAATGAAGGACCATGGGCCTGAACCTGTCTGTCTGTAAAGCCCACTAAAATTGGAGATAAAGACATGCAGCATGGTAGGAATGGTGGGCAAGCAAATTTGAAATTTGACTTCACTTAAATTACTGTAAATCTAGTTTACAGTTAAGATGAGGCAGGTTGATAAGTGAATCCACCACTAGATGACATCATAATTCTCGTGCCACTATGGGAAGAACCATCAGAATTTCCTGAGCAAGTACAGGTACCGGTACGGTACCAGTGTTTTTAATGTGGAGTGATCAATACTGTGGCCTACTCAGTATTGGTTTGCTGTTTTGCTGTATAGATTTAATATTCGTAAGTATCTAGGCTTACTGGTGCACTGTTACCAGTACACACAGTGTACAGTTCCACTGTTCCAGGATTAGGTACTGTTGTATCTGGGCTGTAGTTTTACCACTGACCAGTGCTCTGGTCTACCTGCCTACAGTAGATAGCCTAACTGAAAAATCATAGGCATCATTTCTTAATTCTTAATAATCACAAAATGGAAGCAATGAATGACAACAAAGGCTTAAGTGCTGAGAATTTAAAAAGTCAACTCTATCAGTCCTTGCATTCGAGTGGATTGTTAAAACAACTCAAGGTAATTTGGTCTTGCATGATATTTTACTTAACCAGTAGTGGTAGCAGTTTAGTTTGGGCTGATGGGGTGTAAGCTTTTTAACTATGGTATCGTATCTGGGTAACAAATTACTCAAAACCTGACATTTGGGCATAGAGACATTTGAATGCAAGACATTTGCAGTTTGGGTGTGAGCAAGTCATTTTTAGGGAGCATGTTTTTTAGATACTTTTTAATTAGATAGTGTCTATTTTGCTGTTAACAGAAAAATACTATGTAATTGGCTAGCGTCTATACGCATAACTGTTGATTAGCTTGCATCTATGTGCATGACTGGTTTTGAGAAAATTGACCAATCAGTATGTTGCTGTTAAGCGAAATATCGGCAAAATAGACCTTATAATTACAAAAAAAAATTTTTTTACAGAATGCAGTTTTGAATTGATGCAAATAATTTTCAATTTGCAGCGAGTATTTTGCATGTTTTAATTTATGTAAACTACTTTAAGCAAATGAAATTAGAAATGTGTATTTGCAGAAGTGTTACGAAAAAGCTAAGACAAAATCAAGGTCAAGTTAGCAATAAAGAAGACTCATTTTCATAAACAGTTATCTGGTTATTATCTAGTATATACTGAGGTTTGCTGTTTGAGAAGGTAAGAGTTTCAGATTTAAAAGTAAAATGTTGATGCAAGGCAGGCCAGTAAAACAAAAAGGATTTGAAATGGAATTATGTTTGAGAAAACAAAAAATTGTGTGTCAGCTGTTATTTGCACACAAGATTTTGATCTTTGGTTTCAATAGTGCCTAAGTATCATTTCAAAATCACGTTCTTTTGTTCAACAAATAATTTTAAGTTCTTGTAAGAATTTTGCTGTACAGTACTTCCTCAATTATACGGTCTAGTTGGGACAGCATTTCTTAAAAACCTGAACAGATAAGCAAAAAAAATGGATAATTGAATTCCTTTGTTCAAACCAAAACAAGGTCTAAAATTACAGTAGACCTAGGAAACCCTTACAATAACTGAAAATTGTTAAGTTGATGCATTAATTTAATTTCGGACTATCATCATTAGTATCACTTGCAACAAAAGACCAGAAAATGAATCAATTTTAATGCGTAAATTTAAATCCAAAACAGGCGTAAAAAACATCTCACACACTTTCAGTTTTTATTCAATCGACGAAACAACTCTTTTGCATTTAGCTGTCTCAATATTTAGGATCAAGGTTTTTTTGACAAGCAATACTGTAGACTACAGTAATATATATATAACTTGTCAATATAGTCATTCCAGCTGTCTTATTCCAATCGGTTCTGTTCAAGCCGAAGGAGCTTTGTAACGTTACAATGGCAATAGACAAGGCTTAAGCAAAATTTTATGAAAATAACACTTTATAATTAATTTGTTATGTCGTAAAGTATTATTTGATCCAATGGACAGATGGTTGATTGCTGGATAAACAAGGTACAGATAATCGAGGAAGTACTGTCACCGATTACCTTGTTGCAGTTGTCTTATTCTCATGCATTTTCATTGTTGGACAGCATTGCATGATAATGTTTCAATTTTTAAGTCTTCCATTTTTTTTTGAACTTTTGTTTTACCGTAGAGCCAAAATTTACACTTGCGAGCACCTGGTCTTAATCTTTATGCCCACGGGAGGTTTCTCAACAACAATGGTTCTCCAAATCTGTAAAGCGATTACAGTGCAATATTTTTAGAGGTTTAGAGATGAGCATGCGATTCCCATCATCAGAAATGTTGATTGCCACATCTTGCAACTTAACCTTGACTTTGTTTTAGCTTTTTTGTAACGTTTCTGCTAATATATATACATCTTACTTTATTTGCTGAAAGTAATTTATGTAAATTAAAGTATGCAAAAATATTGCTGCAAATTCAAAATGATTGGCATTAATTCAAAAACGCATTCTGTAAAAAATGTTTTTAATCATTTTAAAAAGCTTCTAAAAAATGCTCTCGCTAATGACATGCTTGCACCCAAATGTCTTGCGCCCAAATGTCTTTGTGCCAAATGTCATCGCACCCAAATGTTTGCTCCCCAATATTGCAGAACACAAATAAGTGGTTCATACAGTAATTAGACTAAGGCTTTTTTGCTGTTGTTAACACAAAAGTGAAATTAACACCAAAATGCCTGTAGCTGTATATACATGTTGTGTTTTAGTCAATTTTTGCCATGACCTACCAATAATAAACTACAGAAATGCAAATAATGGCTTGGTTAGAAAACATGGGCTACTGCAGCACTGGTCATTGCTCGCATGCTGTTTTTGTGCGTGTGATTTCTGTTGGTATATCTGCATTATGCTGGTAGTTTAGTCTATATCATATTTGATTGCTGTTGTTGTTGTGTTGCAGGGTGGCAGCGAAATCAGTTGCCCAAGTTTGTGTTCATTATTTGCATACTCAGCTAAATACTTCCTAACATTGCCTTGGACACTGTTTTTTGTAAGGTGCAAAACTTGAGAAAAATAAAAAGTTTTTGGCAAAAATTTTTATTTTTATTTGTGCTTGCCAACTGAAGTAGTGATTTTTAGACGAATGTGAATCGAAGTGTCCAATATTATAATGAAAACAGAAGTTTCATACCCTGGAAACTCGAAAGTTGGATCAAACTTTCTTTAAATTTATCTTGACCGATTTTTTATTAAAATTTCTAAGGACTAATTCACGCTTGCTAAAAACTTAGGGGAAACAGTGGTTTTGGGCAAAGACAATCTAAGATAAGTTTTAAGTGTAAAGTGCTTGGATGACATTTGCTTTGGCACAATAGCTATCAAATCACTGTTCAGTTCAAGGCAATGGTTCAAATACAACTGAACTTATTGCTGCCAAAGCCAATCTTGTATGCTCTTTCACGTGGGCTTGGGAAACGTGTCAATTTATGCTTTCTGCTTATTTTGTTCATTAACAAGTTGTAGGTATATAGCATTGATGATATTCCTTGAGACTGTTTGGAAGACTATTGCTTGCATTTGCTACCAGCTTCCTGCATCATTAAAAACATCAAAACAATAACAATTTCCCAAACTTGAGAAAATTTTTTAGCATTATTACTGTATTTTGTCACTTTTAAGTAACTGCCTCATAGGGTGACAATAGGTTGCAGGGGGCTGCCGATTTGGTCTCTGGCATTTGGATGCAGACAATTTGGCACACAAAAAAAGATGTTAGCCCACAAAAAATAGTCACAAGGACTAGGTAATTGAGTGGAATCCCATTTGAATGATACAGGTCTGGTTGGAGAATCAGATAGCTAGCCTATTTAAAAAGTCTGTTGATATCAGCCAATCACAGTTAGCCTGTACTATAAGTATTTGCTTTATTATGGTACATGGCAGTTTCTAAATTTCTTACTTCCAAGTATCAACAACATTAGATACTTTTTATGCGGTTTATTGCAAACATTTATCATATCACTTTTGATCACGGTAGCTGGTTTGCATTATTAAATATCCTACATATAATACTTCATCAAAAGTTCTTACATGACAAGTAGCTGTATAATTCAGGGTCAGTTACGACAAAGCATGATTAACGAACTTAGAGGAAAAGGTGATAAGAAGTTTCAATCATCAATAAAAAGCAATCGTTCAGATTTACTGGCTACAACAATCAGACAGAAAAAATGTAAGTTATCTTGTGAAAGGTTTGAAGGCGATATTACTTTGTTGTCATGGTTAATTATTTCTGAGTATATACCGGTATATTTTTTGAAATGTGTGTATTTAGATGTACATTATGTAAGTGTTGTAGTGTTTTGTTCTTTGGCAACCCCTGCGGTGTATAGCACCTACTTGTTATATAGTTGTAGAAAGCATTTTTGTTAGTTGGCTGTTGCTGTGTTGTTCATTTACTGTATGCACACTGGTTTTATTTACATTTATATATAATATTATAGTTTGTTTAGATTGTATACCTAATAGATATTGTGACATTTATGTAATCCACATGCCCTGTTATTTCAGCATCAAGCAGTTGGGTTCATCAAGCCATCGACAACCTCGTTTATTTGCATCTAAAACAAAATGGATATCAGTACTGCCTCTCTTTGTTTGAACAGGAAGCTACTGTGGACTCTTTTTCGGTTTGTTGCTTAGTATTACTGTAGACGATGCTTATATCATGCAGTAGCATGTATATGCATGACTAAATTACACATTCATAGATAACCCAGATTTCTTGTCTTGTAATATTGAAATAATTTGGGATTATTAAAAACAAATTACTTATGTCTTCATGCTCCAAAGATCTTTGTGGAAGTATGCTGCATACTCTTTGGAATGACTTTTGGCGATGTGTTTTTGTTGTGAACTAACGACGCGGTGCATACTTATGACTGCTCGGAAGTGTATGATTGCAATTTTGATGATTTACATGGATATGATTTCATTTCTGTTGCATTAACATGGTTAATAATTTTTTTTCAGCAACTCAGATGCTCGAGTGGTGAAAGCGTCCGCCTCTCGAGCTGTAGACTCAGATCTGATTCCGAGTCTGGTCAAACCAATGACTTTGAAATTGGTATTCACAGCTTCCCTGCTTGACGCTCAGCATTAAAGGGATAGTGTGGAGAACAAGCCGGCAAGTTCACTTGTTGTGCTCTGTGGAAAGGAACTTAACAGGATTCCCCATGTTGGTGTGGTATACAGATGGCTGGCAACTCCTAAGCGAGCTCGTTATAGCGCTTTGGTCGCTTTCTCATGATAGGAGGATCAATATGCAATTAAATACAAATATCCGTATGCATGATTAATTTTAAAGTTTTTAGTGAGCATCTGCTGACAGAATATAAACCAACGAAATTGTTACTTATATAGCCTGCAATGATGGATGATTTGATGCAACGTCTGGGTTTGCATTCATCTGATCTCGATATTTCGGCTGATACTCCAGCCAGCTCTATTTCTGAAGATTTTTCATATTTATCATCGACACCAAATCAAAAAAGGGATCATGGTTTGGCTTTGTGGATTATATTAGACAAACTTTCTTCTTTCGCTGTTTCTAAACCGTCACCAAAGCAAGTTGAAAAAGTAAAACTTGCGTTTGACGAAGACAAACCTCAAAGTTTAGGTGCATATAATTAACTTTTTATTTTGTAATTATTGCATGAATGTATACTCAAAAGTTTTAGCTAGCTAAATTTGTAACCAAATGTACATATTTAGATTTGATTAGAAAAATTTCGAAGAAATTTGTAATTAAGTAAAATCAGTTTTTCGCTTTACTTTGATTAGATTGCGAGTCTTGTACTTGATTTCAAAAATAACGAATGCTAGCTAAATGACAGTCACGCGTTAGTGGCGTGGTGGTGGGGAGCGCCACATTCACATGGGTCGGAATCGCATGATCATTGGTTCAACTCACACTCATCGTTGCGTTTTTGCACAACAATATACTGAATGATTTTCTGTTTGGTGTATTTGTAAAGAACAGCAAGCTGTAAAATCAATTAGTTATGTATAGTTTGGCAGGTATTTTTGGCTGCCTACTCGAAGAGCGCACGCTCACCATGAACTGTTGCGTTTACTGTTCCATGATTTGACAATAATGCAGTTAGTATTTATTGGAAGAAATTCCCCGTGTTTGTTTTATTTCTATCAATGTTTTGAATGCCTAACAGGACTTTTTAATCGTTGCAGCACCACCGAAAAAAAGCTTGACTGTTCTTCAAAAAATGTTTTTAGCGTCTTTTTCAACTTGATGGGACAGCAGTTTCCGACCTGGCTGAAAACTTTTTATCGCGCATTATGGCGAATGCTGATTCGTGTCAAAGTCAAAAATATTTTTTTAGGCGAAAAGTTAAAGGCAATTGACGAAGAAATGGATTTGAAGGCGGGATCTATTCCTCGTGACCCTGCGGTTAATATCAATACTTACACAGCTGCTGTCCGAAAAGCTGAAGAAGATGCAGAGCGACGAGCGAAAGCGCATTTCGAACAATGGAAATCACTTGAACTAGTTACTATGAAAATGGAAGAATCGAAACGCTCGAAATATTATGTAATCTTGCTGTTAATATTTTGTTTGTTTCAAGTAACAGTGCGACTCCTCAACGGCTTCACTAAACTAAAAAGTCCGAAAAAATGTCTGGTTTTGACCCCAATCACTTAATTAGGTTCAATCGTCTTTCGTCAAGTAATTGGTAACCGGTAGACGCATAATTTGAAAGTTCTGCAGACACTGCATCGCAATCAGGTCTTTTGGAGACCTCTTTTGATCTGCAGTAAAAAGGAAGAGGGTTCCCAGACTGTAGAATTTTAACCTTTAAATCGACAAACCGCTTTATTTTCTTAGACTAAAGATCCAATAGTAAATAGCGTATTCAGTTTGTGACAATAGTGTTATTATGCACCTCCTTAGCGTATTATGCACACAAGTGATTCCCGAGACAATATTTTTAAAGTCTCAGTTGTTGAGAAAGCATTATTTTACAACATGTCTCCTCAGATCCCGTGCTATGCTGTTTAAATTTCCTTACTAACCGAGCGACAGTTTATAAACAGGTTGCATTCCTACAAGGCCCAACCCTTACAAACAGAATTTTAGCTGTTGGTGCGGGGGGGTTAAGTTTAGACTAAATGCGTCTGTTGAGAAAATTGATGATGAAGCTGATGTATCCATTTTTGTTGACCGGTGTAGGCAGAGATTCTGTGGGTGCTGTTTTAGTAGTTAGTCTATGTAGTTTATCTCACGAAGTTCGGTTTTATGTTTTGTGAGCCATGGTTCGTATCGTAACAATAATTTGATAAAGTCTCCTTTGTTCTCGCTTGTCAATTGTTTATAATTTCTTCCTGTATTTTACCTGTTTCCTCTTATTTTTCATTTCTGAATCTCGGTTAGAAGTTACAGGTTTTTATCTTTCAATGCGTCAAGATCAAGATGTTCATTGTTCATATCGGCACTTAAATGTCGCTAGTTAATTTTTTTTGCTCGAAGAAAGGAAACCTCCAAATAAATTTTAGCAAAACGCACATCCTCTCGTATGAGTCCTAAAGTTTGTTTGTGCAGGTTGACGCAAGATTACGAGAATTGGAGCAAGATTATCAGTCAAAGAGAGAAGCTTTACAGAGCAGAGAAAGAGGAGCAATTTCGCGATTGCAGCATCAACGAGAGGTTAATTTGATTTGTAATGTGAAATTTAAACTAATTTCTTGAGCAGATAATGTTGTATCTAGCATTATGATGTTGATTTCGCAGCAGTTGTTAAATACTTTTACAAAGTAATATTCTAGGAGTTGGATTAAAATCAGTCAAAGAGGAGTTATTTAAGTTATTTGCGCTAAATTATTTGGTATTTGTAAATAAGTTAAACTTATTTACACTACGATTAAGATTGTTTTTTGTTTCAGTATTTTTCGTGGACATTGGTGAACTTGATTTAATAAAATTTCAATTAATTTTTTAATTGATGTCATAAAATAACTAATCAAATTGTGACTGAGAAGTGAGATTCGTTGTTGGATCTACTCATTGTGTTACGTTCCCAGTCTCACATACGTACTTGGAGATACAATTGCTTGTTTTGCAGATGCTTGAGAGAGAGATGCACGACCAGAGGCAGTCACTGTTACGTGAAATTGACCAGATTCGAATGAGAGAAGAAGCTTTGCATAAACAAGAACAAGCTATTCACGAAATTGTTAGTGCCTGTTTGTAGATGCGAAGCACATTAGATTTACACGTATAAGTGCAATCCAAATGGAACAATTATGCAATCCTTTTTTCATGTTGTGTAATCTATTTTCGATTCAATGCTTGCAGTAGTGATAGTCCACCGAGTCTTCCATAGGATAAAGACCTAAAGCCAACCCAATTGAAAACTAACTTACCATTCACGCTTTCTCTCACTTTTAGTCGTAAATGATGAACGTGTAGGAAGTGACAGCTTGCAAATTGAACATAAATGTCTTGAGTTAGAATGCTACAAACGTTACTGGCACACTACAACATTGTACACTGTTAAAATTGTGGGTAAATTAGATACTAGACTAGCCTGCTGTTATAATTGACGTGGACTTTTAAGGAATTACTGAAGCGCGATGAATTGAAGTTGATGCAGCGAGAAGTTGGAAAATCAATGGGGAAGCAAAACAAAAAGCAAGAATCACCTGTTCCGAAAACTGCGACTCAGTTAGACACAAGTGAGATTACAGATTTCTGTTTTGTATTTTTTTTGCTCACTTGTTTGAATTTGAAAACAAGCTAAACATAGGCAGCAAACACAATGTGCGAGATACGTGTGTGCCTTAAAGATGATAAGGTCCATTTTATTTGTGAGCATTATTTACAGACGTTTTGACTCATGCATATCCTTGTAGATGTACTGCAGTGTAGTAAAATCGTATGCCTAGTTCTACTGTAACTCGACTCATTTACATTGGTGATGGTAAAAATACGTTCCGAAACGTTTGCACACAACATTGTGCTGGCATTTTCAGGGTTCCCACGGTCATGAAAAAACCTAGAAAATCCTGGAAAAATAAATTTTCCAGGAAATTCCTGGAAAACTTGTAAAAAGTTAAAAGTCTTGGAAAAAAATTTTACCAAAGGACTTTTGTAAAAATAATTCCTGTATTCTGAAGACACTTACCAGTCATCGCATTTGTAAGTTTTTTTGCATTAGCTAATAGGTCTTGTCAACTCTGTACTAAGTAATCTGAGGTAATTCTTAGCTGTTTGAGTCTTCTGCTCTTCGGCTTGGACCAGAAGCTTGCGGGGGGAAAGCAAGCGATTGCTGGAGGCATAGTAGTGACACCGAGCGGTAGTCTATACTGAGGAAGCGGTCACAACAGTCACGCTGACATGTTGCTGTGAGCTCTTTGACGTACTACTGTTGGAAGAAAGACTCTCGAAGTAGGATAGAGATTTTTGCTTGTTAAAGTCTGGGTTCATATGCCATGCCACGTAAGAACACGCTTGCACACGAACGCAATGCAGAGCATAAGCAAAACTACTCCCGTGGGTATTTTTATATAACAAAGAGAATGCTCGGTGCATTTAAAATCAACCGCTATTTCAACACAGTGCAATGCTGTTTAACAACAGTTGGCTATACGAATTCTATCAGCTAGTGACTAAAGTTTTACAAAGCTCTAAGAAAAATTGTTATACTGCTGGGTAAATCCTTGCACAAAAACAAGATTATGATTTATATTAAGATGAACCTGCTCTCAAGCAGCTATCTAAAAGGCGAGGATTGGTATTTAATAACACGGGTCATCTTGAAACAATAACACTGTATTCTTCGTTCTCCAAACTTTGAAATAATTCGATCTATGAATTTTTTTGTCTTGCTTAATTTTGACTTTGTGCACGCTGACCACAGTCACCACCATGCACGGGCCTCGTTCCTCGGACTCTATAATTTTGGCTGCTTCCCTTTTGCATAGTAGTAGAATACTGTGTCGTGGTAAAATATACCAATTGATTGATTGAATTCCCTGGTCGATTTATGGAGAGTTTATGTTTTGTGGCCACTGTGTGTTGTTGTTCAATGTCTGGTTCGAATTCATCAATTTCATTTTTAGGTTGGAAGTCGAAAGTTAATGTAGAAACTCACTTGGTAGATTCAAGATTTATTAACCATCTGATAATGCTCGCCTTCCTATCATTAAATAGCGGTATACAGTACTGATAGCCAGTATGAAGCATTAACGTTTAATGGACTGTTTTTTCTTGCTTTTTCAGATATTACTACTGGGTCAATCCAATTAATTTGTAATTTTTTTGTGAAATGTCAACCCATGTTCTACAATCTTCTTCAAACTTGCCACAGAGGTAGAACAGAATAAAATAACTTGTGTGCAGAAAATTTTACCTTTTTAGCACAAGCCGTTCCGAAGATACGGCCTTTTAAAAATTATGCAAATGAGTGAATTTTGAGGATACGCTTGAGTGATTTTGGCTTTTGAGGCTCAAAGTTGGGGCAGAAGGATGCTGTAAATTACTATGCCCCCATTTTTGATCATGCCGAATCCGATAAAATAATTATTTTTAGGCTAAAAAGATTGGTGTTTGAGCAGTTTAATGATTGTGGTGTTTCACTTTGGGCCCTAATTTTACGGTGCACTGAATTTTTTTTTTTTTTTCTTGAAAAATGTTTAGATCCCATCTTGAAGAACTGCATTTCATAGTAAAACAAAATCAAGCTTTGTCAAACTGAATTCACGCACATTATGAAGCATGAAAGTATTTAACCATGCATTTCTTTAAACTTTCAAATTTGAAGCATGTTAAACACTATAACTCGCACTTCCAAACCCTCCCTAATTATTACTATATTACTTTTTACAACAATATGCTATTTTAATATGTGAAATCAACTTCTAGTTCCACTCACCAATGAAAGTTATGTCACTATTCCACAAAGTCTATGCACTTAAGCTTTTAATACACTGTTGGTCTGATGGTGAAAAAGCAAATGTTGCAGAAAAAATGTGGGTCTGAAGAAATGTATTTGCGTTCAATTTGATTAGCTGAAATTAGTTGATAGAAATGATATGATTGTGTACCAAGTACAGTTCTTCCTTGAACACAAAGCGATAGAAGATCTTGGCAAAATTGATTAATAATGCACTACTTAAAATTTTTTTAATTTTTTTTTTAGTGTGAATGAAGTGTGAATGAACATCAATTAGAAGCTAATAATTTCTTGTGCCCACATGACCCCTTTGCTTCATTTTTCTGGCCTGAGCTCGATGGCATCTGTACTATTCCTTATACTCAAATTATTTGCACAACTAACACTCTACTCCACAAAACGAGCGAATATACCGTACAAACTTTCCAGGAAAATTCTGAAAACAATTAGAAGAAAGTTTTGGCAAAACGACCTAATCCTTGTTGGGTCTAATTAGCATCAAACCTTAATGTTTTCATTGAAGTATTAAACACGCATTATACTAAATACAATCTTTTCAAAATTTAGTTTACAATTGTTTTATCATTGAAGCTGTGAAACTACATCCCAATGCACCTAGTCACGTCTAGTTGAATTCTCAGGAGGTGGGTTAAAAAAGGTAACGTGTCAGACCAATGACTTGAATGTGTATGTACTGATACACCATTTGTAACATTGTGATGAAGTTTTATGAGATGATCTTTTACCTGTATTTATCTGACAGCTAGTCAACACGTTTGGTATGATGATGAGCAGCTGGTAAAACATCAAAAAAATTGTGATTAATAGGAAAAGAGTTGCCTTTCAAGCTAACCTGAAATAGCAAATTGTAAAAAGTAATATAGTAATAATTAGGGAGGGTTTGGAAGTGCGAGTTATAGTGTTTAACATGCTTCTAATTTGAAAGTTTAAAGAAATGCATGGTTAAATACTTTCATGCTTCATAATGTACGTGAATTCAGTTTGACAAAGCTTGATTTTGTTTTACTATGAAATGCAGTTCTTCAAGATGGGATCTAAACATTTTTCAAGAAAAAAAAAAAAAAAATTCAGTGCACCGTAAAATTAGGACCCAAAGTGAAACACCACAGTCATTAAACTGCTCAAACACCAATCTTTTTAGCCTAAAAATAATTATTTTATCGGATTCGGCATGATCAAAAATGGGGGCATAGTAATTTACAGCATCCTTCTGCCCCAACTTTGAGCCTCAAAAGCCAAAATCACTCAAGCGTATCCTCAAAATTCACTCATTTGCATAATTTTTAAAAGGCCGTATCTTCGGAACGGCTTGTGCTAAAAAGGTAAAATTTTCTGCACACAAGTTATTTTATTCTGTTCTACCTCTGTGGCAAGTTTGAAGAAGATTGTAGAACATGGGTTGACAGCCACTCAAATCAAGCATGGATTGACTCTACTAAGCAAATTAGGGATGGATCAAGGATGCAACTGTTTCATACGTTCTTGAGTACCGTGCATCTTGTTCTACTGTACTCTAGAACAGGGCTCTTCAGCCTTTTTTTCTCTCGAGCATCTTTGCAAGAATACTTTATATTTCGTGCACCCTTGTGATAAAATTACTCAAAGTCTAAAAAAGTGTTGCGAAACCCGCGATTTCTATTGTGTATCCTTAAATTGTCATGACACACTGGTATTATCGACATAGGTATAAGATTAAAAGAGCACACATCACATCTAGGCAGCTAGCCTGACCGCTTTGCCCCAACTGCTGATGTCCGCTTTGCCCCAAGATGGTGCATTTATATAAATGCTAATTCTGAAAAAAAAAAACACTCATCTTCAACGAGTGAAATCTGGTGCTAGGGTAAAGCATTAACCTTCATTGTCAAAAACTACAAAGCCTTTCAAAAATTCGTAGTTAAACCATAGAAATATCCTTTTTTATGCTACATCTTTATTGCATCACAACTGCATGAAAAACTAAAAGCTTATTATCTCGAAACAAAGAAAAGCGGTGTCACCAAAAATTTTTGTCAAACGCTCTTGCAGTTAATTCTAGCTGTTAGGCACAAAAAAGGAATTCTTGACTTTTGGTTTTGTGACAGCATGGAGGTGTCCGCTTTGCCCCGCTTTCCCAATAGGCTATATTTATGTACATATGTGTAATAGCAACAACTGTTCATCAATTTATTGATGTAATAGCGAAATTTTTCCTACGAGTTTCACCTAAGAAAATGTTTTCATCCGTAATCAATCTGCTCATATAAATTGTTTGTGGTGAACCTCTATGCGCCCTATTTCACTCATGCACCCCAGAGGAAGTTGTCGTGAGCCCTAGGGTGCACCGTGCACCCTGGTTGAAAAGTACTGCTCTGGAATCTAAATACCTACAATGATGAGTGTGCTTTCTCGAGCGATACGTGGTAAAAGAATATAGAATGTACCCTTTTTTCAGCCCTGAGATTAAAGGAGTTGCTTGTGTTGGCCCAGTTTTGTTTTTTCTGTTTCACACTACTGGTGCTGTAAACCACAAAACTGAAACAAGTCTCTCAATCCACTCTTTGATGCTAATGAGCAATCCCTAAACTACAATAACATTAGCTATCCTTGTACCAAATATCATATATGATACTGTTAAACTTTTTTGGTGGTGTCTATTCCATAATTTATTAGTTGAGATTGCTTGATTATTGATGAATTCAGATAATTAAATTTCGTGTTATACTCTTACTAGGTTATAGGCTATACGTGGTTAGTTTATTGGAGACTGAAAGGTTTAGAAACAGAATTGCTTCGTCAGTCAAGAGTTTCGCCTTGCCTATATCCCTGAGTGTTACAGCTCATTCGTATATTATTCCAATAATTAAGAGCCTCATCAAAAATCCGAGATGGTGTTATGTTAACTACTAGAATTGTTGTTTCTTGTGAAAGTTAAGTTTTGGTCGCATGTGTAATTTATGTAAGGTAGTGTAGCCTGCTAACTGCTAATGCTTTTTGTCAATGCTAATTGGTAGCAATGACAGCCAAGTAATTCAGAGCAAAGTTTGGATTTGGGTTACTACGTTGCAACAGCAGCAATAGCATGGCGATGGTGTTAACATATTTTTGACATCTATGCATTAATATCGTTTTTCTGTTTTCTGCATTAATATCGTTTTTCTGTTTTCTGCATAAATCAGCTGTGTAACTGTGACTTTGCATAGTTTACTCAGCTCGTCACGATATGAGACGGAAACGTTCTTTACATACTTTTAAACGCGATGTTTGCAGTCGTAAAATCCAGTTATTATCCATCTTTTTTTTGAGCAAAACCTTGCGGCACACCAATGGCATTCTTACACCACTGTACCGCTGCACCGTGTTTGAAAATAACTTAATAATGTAATTGAAACTATTGTCGACCCTCTTCTTAAAACTGTTGTCGTGTTCTTCCACATCACTTTTTGCAGTTTTTATCACCTGGTTTTATGGTTGTTTATAATACATGGTGTTTTTTATTTTGTTTCGATAGTTGAACGATAAACTTGATGTAATTCAGATAAATGTAGCTAGTAATGTTGGTTTGATTGACTTGTAACACCGCCAAAGTTAAATCATGGCTAATTGCACAAGTTTCTTCATGCAAATGTGAGACGTGTGCATCAGGGATGTGGAAGCAGTCTAATTTTTATTCCTTCGGCTTCCAGCAATCTTTGAAGACACAGCATCCGAGTTTGGTTTTGTTTCCACTAAAAATAATTACTTCCACAGAGTCCACATACGTGCAGTGTAGCTCACATAAAATAACGTAAAAAATGTGCGATAATTTTTCTAAAAACTCACAAAAAAAGTCATAGAAAGTCATGAGAAAAGTAATGGAAAGTCATGGAATTTGATTTTTGGAATTGTGTAGGAAACCTGATTTTCTTCTTGCGTTTGAACTTTTCCTTTACTCTTGCTTGGAACTCCCCAGTGTCTGAACCCAGATTGCACGTGATCGGCTTTTAATTTTGCCCGAACAATCGAACATACAACAATTACAACATTCGTACCACTGAAAACTGTTTAATTGCAATTCTTTTACTTGCAGCTGATTTCGAGCTAAAGAAAGTGAGAAACGAACTTAAATTTAAATCTGATGAAATGGAGAAACTTAAGATTGAACTATCTCTGTTGAAAGTAAGGAGGGCGTGTTAGGAATAGTGAAATGTATCAGCGAAAAAGTGGAATTTTGATAACAGTTTTGTTCAAGAAGGGCATCATTGTTTCTTTGCGCCGCGACTTCGTTATCAAACTTTGTCGAAGTTGTCTATTTAGTATTTTTTTGCTTGAAATTTCATCATGACTTACATCCGGTGTTGGTTTTCTTTATAAACAATCGATCTTGGATTGCTTTCAAGCTATTAAGTTTGATGATTTTTCGCATTGCTTGAATATTTAAGAGGCCATAACAACGTATTTTAAGCTTGGACCATATTACAGCACTCACCAAGACCAATACTTCAGTGAATTTATTTTAAGGTGGAACTTTCGAACGCTAAGCGATTTAACCAGACGCAAGCTAGTAGAGAGAATCTACTTCTCAAAAGTCATCTCGATCAATTGACACGGTATGTTCATTCTTTTAACTTTGTTCACTTTCATCGTCCGACGCGGAGAAAGCGACGAACACAAAATTGCGATGACGATTTCTGTGCATTTGAAACTCAATTTTTTCGATCAATTTTCCCTGTTAATACCACCACACCATTTTATAAATGTAAATCAAAAGCTTCGCAATTTACTTTATACTTTTCGATTTCTCTTGTTTCGTCAAGTTCATACTCAAGCTAGGTTTCTATTTTCACCAAAAAAAGTAGCTCAGAGGCATCATAATATGAATAACTGAAGTTATTTTCAAATTATATTGATCGGAAAACTCAACAATAATTGAGGGAGAGTGCGAAATGAGCTTGCGCTCATCGAGTCAGCAGCCACCCGTTACATGTCAAAATGCGATCGGCTCCAGCCGCGAATCGAACCCGTCACGTAGGATCTGTCAGCTGCGCGCGGTACCGCTAAGCAATTTCGCTGATAAGGCCGGCCTTAGGCCGCTAATAAAGGCCCCAATTGTACAAAGGTAAATTATCACAGGGATCCAAATTTCTGCCATTTTGCTCAACCCTTGTAGTTTAAGTGTATCTTCTGTCCTATCATGTCTTTTTTGAATATCACTGCACCAAGACTATTAAATAGTGTTTTTGCAGGGAAATTCAAAGCAATAAAAACTCTCCCAGAGAATCGAAGTCTTCGCTTGTAGAAGAGCAGTTGGTGAGCTAAATGTTGATGCATGACTTGCTTCATCCATCTCAAGCTTGTTCATATTAAGCGTTAAAATTTGCAAATAGTTGAGAGTGAATCAATTTGGTTGTATAATGTACAATTTGTTTGTACGAGCAGCTTTTGCCGTGGTCCCACCAGCACGCAATCTTAATTCAAATCAGATTAAGTCATCGGAATACTTTAAGTGTAAAATTATGACGATAAATTAAAATGATTGATTTAATGCTACTTTGTACTGTATATTGCTGTAACATTGAGCACTTTTTGCAAGTTTTCTGTGAGTGAACGAAATTTGATGCGTCACCATGACTCACCAATCACCATGTTTTTTGTTCTGATTTTACAGCTTTTGAAATTATATCTTAATAGGTCAAATTAGTTTCTCTATTTAGCGTTTTTGATAGCACATCATGTCTCTATTTTTATGCAGCACCAGTACTTGGCATAGTATGATAATTTTACCATTCACCGATCTAATGGGCAATAATATTTGCTTCTCACTGAATAACCGATGTAATTATGAATATTTTTTATTAGCGACAAGAAGTCAAAAAGTTAACTGAAGAACGAAGTGAACAAGATGCTCAGCAGCGCTCTCTTGCGCAGGCACTAAAAGACATGCAACAGGCTCTAGAGGACAGTAATGCAGGTAGTTGAAGCTGGTTGATATGTTCCTGCTGTGAACTTGTATATCAAACGTAAAATATTATATTTTTACCATCAGATTGACGTAGTGGGTAAAAACGTCGCTATCAGCACTTAGGGTCTTGCTTTGATTTCCGGGCCTTTCAAATCAGACGCAGCGGTACGCCAACAGCTTGCCACCTCTGTGATGTTTCTTCGGAGCTGTGTTGCCCAGGCGCTTAGCCGTGGAGATGGGCCCCACCACTCGTTACACGCTTCGGTGTAATACCGCGAGTATAATAAAGGTTTCATGTTATGTTTAATGTTTTTAAAGGTTTAAGTTGATACAGTAACTGTGAAACACCAATACACGTTTGGCAAGTTTCATTTCTTAGTGAAATGGCTTTGCAATTTTTTGTGTAGCTTCTTCAGCGCCGTGGTTAAAGGCTTGAGTTGTGAAATGCAACACCCAAGTTCGAAACTATTCAAAACAATACGGAAAGCATTTTCACAGTGTAATGTTGTAGCGTTCCCGATGACTGTCCGTTTTTACAACTTTTACCGCAGCTAAGTTGCGTTATATTTCAGCAGTGGGCAACTCATGTTCGCGCTTTTGCAGTTGTGGTTATTTTCTATAAACTTTAAAGTTATGAATTACATTGCTCGTGTTTCGAAGCTATCGCTCGTTTCAATTCACGCCCAACAACTGCAAATCCTACCAACCAGCAGAAAGCTACACCTAACGTTAATGACGTCATATCGAGTTACTCTCCTGCTCCAAAACGAGATACTCTCCGCGAGTATGAACCGGTACAATCCGGTTTACATCCGGGTTTGTATAGTTCTGGTGAATTTGATGACTTATCCACGGATGAGCGTGCAGCATCTGCCAGTGTGCGACTGGATTTGCTACAAAGGTAAGATTTTTTTGAAATTTTTAATGCAAAAATTTAATGCTGACTGTTATAAAATTGCATTGTATGCTTATGCGAATCTATCAATATAAAAAAGGAAGTCTTGTCGTTTCAACTATGCTGCTAGCAATACGCCCATGTGAACGTAGAAACAAAATAGTTAGGTTTTCTGAAATCAAAATATTTGGTTCGAAACCGCTTCATATGTGTATTTAAAAGACATTGATATTAGTACGGTAGGTTTAGGGTTAGGTTCTCGGGTCAGTGAAATCAAACACACTGTCACCAACGCTGCGACATTTTTTCGAACTTGAAAGCTTGGTTACCCATGCGCTAAGGGACCGAGATGGGGCCTCCACTCATTACCGGCTTCGGCGAAATACCGCGAGTGTGATGAAAATTATGCTTGGATTGATTTCAGGTTGCGAGATCTAGAGGAACAGACTTATGCAGTAGATGAACATTATCATCGATATCTGAAGACGCATTACCGGAACATCGATGCTCAAAGTACGTTCTTCTATGTGCTACTACCCTATGTACTATATAGCTCTTCACTGGCTTAAAATAGTAGAGCATCGCTTGTTTAACTCATCGCTTCAGGTGCGGGAAGTCGGAGGTTCGATTCTCGGACCGGTCACATCGGACGCAGTGTCATCAACGGCTCGCAACCGCTGCGACGATTATTGGGAACTGTGTTGCTCCAGCGCTGCGCCGCGGAGATGGAGCCCGACGCTCGTTACGCGCTTCGCCGTGATGCCGCGAGTATAATGAACGATTTGATTTCGTTTATGTTGCGCAAAATTAAAAAAAAAAAACGCTTTTAAAACATTTAAAATTTTGGTTTTACTGTACTTGGTTAATTACTTTCATTTGACCCAAAAATATGTTACGGTTAATCATGTATTTATTTTTAGTTGCAAACCAATGTACGCGATCATCACCAGCAAAATTACGCGATTCATCTTTAAGCAAAAATGAATATCCTTCATCACCCCACAAGTCGGTTTACAAAGGCAAGTTATGGGGTCCATGACTGGTTTTTTGACATGTTTATTAGAGTATTGAATAATAAGCGATGACGAAAATGTTAGACCAGTTTACAGGCAGATGCTTCTGTACTGCATTGCCGATTATTATCATTGAAACTTACGGAAAGAATGTCAAAATGTTTCGTAAAACAGATTTTACCAATACTATATGAGACGCAAATAGCGTAAGGAGGAAACATAAAATACTCGGTGTTTACTATAGCTTTATCTTTTCTCCGGTTTTACCAAGTTTGTAAATTTTCATTGATTCGTAGATTTTGGCTTGAATTATTGACACCACCAACAGCAATCATTTTCTGCTTTTGTAGTCTAGGACAGCGCTTAACTGCTGCAATAAAGTTGTTACATGACAAAGATGTTTGAGATATTGGATGACGAAAAATAACCAATCACAAGTGATGCATTTTTTTGAGCTTTGCATACGTTCTGGCTCAAAGAATGTCAGAACGGCATTCATGGGAAGGGTTGCAAGAACAGCAGCTACTTCAACCAGCATCCTACGGATTAGCGGTCCATTGCTCTACCGACCGAGCTATCCTAATAATCATAATCACTCTTATAATATAACACAAGTGGTGCATTGTTGCGCCATCATTGCTCTAACTAGCAGCTTACCAAAAGTGCCTTTATTGCTTGCATTCCGATTTCAGAGTAATTACTAATTACTGAAAGAACCTTTTTATTGTGTCACTCTGGGACTGCTCTGAGGGCATAGAGTAGTTTTAGACTAAAGTTCAAAGCAGTTAAACCATTGATTTCATTATGGACCAGTGGTTAGATTTAGATTCGTGCGCTGGCATTGAAAGCACGCAAAAAAAAGATGATAAGGCAAAAAGAAAAAGAAAATATGATGACGCATTTTTGCGATATGGATTTGCTAGTAGTTATAAAAATAAAGTTAGAAAAGCCTTTCTGTTTCATTCGTACTGAAACTTTGTCTGCGGAAAGCATGAAACGCTCTATACCACTCGGTCATCTGAGCTGTTATCCATCGTGATTGTTTTCAAATCTTTGCAAAGAACAAGATTCAGATTATGCGACCTTACTAATGCATGCGGAAATCAGGTGACTATCAAGAGGCTACAGTATACAAAGGTCACTGCATATGAAAAACGATCTTGTCATGTCCTTGACAGAAGTCTGCTTTTGCAGAGTTTTTTTGCAATGACGCTTGGTTTATTGAACTATGCTATTTGTCTGATATTTTTGGGAAGTTGAATGGTTTGAACCTATCTCTTCAGGGAAAACACTGACCATTTGAATTGCCTTCATACACAGTTTCAGCAGTACTTTCCTACGGACTTTGATTCGGGAAAAGAAAATTGGATTTGTGAACCATTCGCAATTAAACTTTCAGATGTCACACGCCTGTTGCTAAAGGCCCAAAAGGAGTTTGCTGATTTATCAAGTGACAAAACTTTGGAACTGGTGTTTTCAAAATAGACTTCATGTGATTTTTGGGTGAGAACAAGAAATGAATACCCAACCCTTTCTGACCTGGCCCTTCACAAACTCTTGCCCTTTTGCACAACATATTTATGTGAAGCAGGTTTCTCAGAATTGACACTTATGAAGTCCAAAAACCGATCCTCATTGGAAACTGTTAAGATGCTCTTCACCCTACTTTGTATTTTATCAGTCCACGAATGAATCTCTTGTGCAAAAAAACATCAAGCACATCCATCCCATTAGATCTGATTGATAACTTGATAAATAAATTGTTTTTTGTTTATTTTTTATTCGCATTTTTGTTTTTTGTAAGATACTCGTATATTCGTGGATTGTGTGCATTAGCACTGTTTTGTTGTAGACGAATATTTCATTTGAGATTTGATATGGGAGGTTACGCTTTAATGCCATTAACGAGAAAGTACCCATAATGTGGTCGCGTAAAAATATTTTTTTTAACGTGGTCGCAGAACAAAAAAGTTTGAAAAGCCCTGGTCTAGGATGGTAAATTGCACCTCCTAATGTAAAGTCGGGTTCAATATGCGCATTCATCATCTGCTTTGCTCTCGTTCCGTTCCTTTGCCTTCTCGTTATTGTAGCGTTATTGCTTAAACCGTTGCGCTATTTTTGATAAAGTGGAATTTAATTATTGTACACCATTAGCAAAAAGTTAATTGTTAAGAAAAGAAGTTATGGCGTATAAGCTGATGAGGTTCAGTTCGTATTTTTATATTAGTTAGAAGATACAACAAACAAGCTTGGCCTTTTAAATAACAGTATGTTTGGAAAACAATGGGTTAAACAACATGTATCGACCGACGGCGATACTGAATTGTGGTTATGATTACTAGTGATGTGCCGTTACCAAAATTTTGCGCGATTCCGATACTGAAACCGATACCGAAAAAAATTACTGATACCGATCCGATTTCTATCTAATGTAATACCAGTACTTAACGTAACATTGAATTTATAAATCTGTCACGCGATGTTGCTGCTTGATAAAATTCACCGTGCAAAGATAGGTGTCATAAAATATTTAGCTGAGGGTAGACTAATGCAACAAGGGTGTGACATGGATCAAAAATTTTATATTATATAGAAATAATATCTATAATTTCTTTACCATACTGCTTACAAGTATGTTTATAACTTCAGCCTACCATACACAAAAAAATCGTACAGTCAGTAAAATGGAATTTCTAAAATCAAACCCTTTCTATTCGCTTTATTGGTTTTTTGAATTAGCACAAAATATACCAATATTATTGCAAATCCCATAATTTTGAATCGCAGGTTGGTGATATGCCAAAGCAACCGATGTGAAAAAGTTAGCCTAAATGCTACTTGCTATTTGGGCTCACTTTTTCAGAATGTTTTTTTGCATACCGTAGAGCGGGACAGCGCTATTTCGGGCTATTTGCCCTCATCAGCCGCTCTCTTGATATATTTATCCGAAGGAATGAATGATCCTGGCAAGATCATTCGTTCTGGAAGATGAATGTATCTTACATGAGGGCTAATAGCCCGAAACAGCGCTGTCCCGCTCTACGGTACGTTTGACTGGAGTGCTTTGCACTGTTGGTGATGGAGAGCTGATACTAGCCTCCGACCCAACAAGAGGAAGCCGTCATGACTTCCCATCCAGTAGGCCAGAAAGGACATTGCTTTTTTTTAGTTTTTTTGCATATCACTAACACTAAATTTACAATAGTGTGAAATGAAATTGTTTGTTTTTTTTCTTTTTGATTGTGTATTCATCACAATCAGATAATCTTACTACATTGCTGACGCAAAAGCAACTTCAAGTTTTGCTATCCCAGTAGGCAAATGTTAATTTTAACCTCTGAACTTTAACTAATAAATTTTGCAGATAGTCTTGTGTTACTAATTTTGAAATTATTTTTGAATGTTTGTTGCTGGATACTACCATTTTCATTGTCAAATCTGCTTTAAAAGAATCGGTATCGGATCTGTAATTACAGGCATTTTTGACCGATCCGATACCGATGCCAATACCCCCAAAACACCGATTATACCAATTCCCGATACCGATTCCGATTAATCGGTACATCACTAATGATTACCGCCGCAAACGCGTTATGTGTTAATAACTTGGTCGCATTTTACAGATCTCTACCTCTAACGTGTAATATTATTTTAGCATCTGATCGAGGTTTGAAAAATTCGCCCACAAAATCCTCAACATCTCACCCAGATCAAGTTCCTTTATTTAGCAAACCTGTGTATAAAGGTAAGTACGTAATATTCTCAAACTAGTTCGCATTTTAACTTATCATTTTAACCGACCGGTTAGCTCGCTTGTAAAGACATTGCTATTGGTGCGGTGGGTGTGGGATTCGAATCCTGGGTTGGTTGAATCGAACTCAATGTCGCCAACGACTTGCCACTGCTGCGGCGTTTCTTTGAAGCTGTGTTGCCCAGGCGCTAAGCCTTGGAGACGGATCCCGCCGCTCGTTACACGTTTCGACGTAATTATGCAAGTTGCAGGCTGTCCGCTCTCATTTTTTTGCGGGCGTGTTGAATTTTTTTTGCTCTTCACTTGATTTTGCGTGGAAAATTGGACATCTCCGGATTTTTTTAGTAAATATGTCATTTTTTTCTCAGCAAATTGCCGTAATTTTTTTTCATATTTTTGTTGATAGCTGGCTGGACAGCCTGCAAGTATGATAAAGATTTTTTTTGTTGTTTTCTTGTAGTTGGTGAAACTCATATTGACAAGGAAATTGAAATTCTGCTCACGTCACCATCTCATCATGGCACAAGTACAATAATTCGACCTGATTTGGAAGGTTAGTCAACAGAGTTGGGGCGGTATACTGCTCAACTTTTGTGCACTTAACGCAATGCGTTAACTTAGTGAACAAAGTTAACGCATTGCGTTAAGTGCAACAAAAATTGAGCAGTATACCGCCCTTGGTCAAATTAATGATGATAAATGTTAGCTAGGAGTAGCTGACACTGTTGATGATGACAGATGAATCTGTGTGGTCATAGCACCCTGAATTTACTTTGCAGTTACGACTAGGTTCGATCGGTTTGGATATAGCTCAGGCGGCCGATTGGATGGAGCGTCTGCTTTTGGAGCTGTAGAGTCTGATTTGGTTCCGATTCCGGTCAAACCAAAGACTTTAAAATTGATATTCACAGCTTCCCTGCTTGACGCTCAGCATTAAAGGGACAGTGTGGAAAACTAGCCAGCAAGTTAAGTAAGCTTGTGCCGTTTGGAAAAATAGTTTGCAGGATTTTCTTTGCTTGGAATGGTATACTATACAGGTGGCTTGCAACATCTATACGAGCTCGTTGTAGCACTTTGATTGTTTTTTCGTGATAAGAAGTTAAATAAGTAACTCTTATATTTCAAAAAAATTACGTCAGCAAAAATCAAGTTGCAACAATTTACGTCTAAAATTTTTATCTCCACATGCTTCGGATAGTTTAAATTACACAGTTTGAGATTTGAATTAGCCTACACTGTTCAAGTTCAAGATTTAGTTAGCTACGGAACTTGGCTGGAAAGTAGCGCAGAACATCAGCATTCCCTAACCATGTTGCTTGGTACTTTTCAAGTAAAGTTATTGGGCTACCGCTGTACTTTATCATATTGGTGGACCATGAGCAAAGGAAGATTAAAAATTCTGGCTGAAGCGAGTAGAGCACTGAGGCAAGGGTAAAAATTCTTGTTTTCATACCACAAACAAAAATCTCTCGGAGGGTTTTTGATATGATTTGATAATCTTCACCTCTGAGTTGTCCGAGCTCTTTCGACGAGATTTGGAGTTGAGCAAGTGCTTGGCGCGTTGGGCTACAGACCCAAGTGGTTGACGCTGAGCGTGTTTGTTGATAAGCTAGATTATTATCTCATGCTGCTTGTACTTCAGTGATATGAAACCTGAGCTGCAATTTTATGTGGCTTAACAAAAAAGAAAGAGAAAATGTCGAAACAGTCGCTGTTAGAAGATAGAAAGTAAATAAAAGGAATGAGCATTTTTTTTGTTTTTGAAATCATTTGTGATGTGAAACTTGACAAGGCATTTGATTCGGACGGTCACTTCGCAACTTTCCTGTTGCATCAATCAATAATCATATTTTTTCAAATGTTGCGTTATGCTTTGTTATTTGGACAATATTTCTTTTTTACGGTATTGCTTGCTAACATTTGCATTAGTTATTTTGCTTTTGCTAGTTTGTTTTGTGTAAAGCATTCATATATGAGAATGCAATGAAAATAAATGAATCTGACTCGTTTTTGTTTTACAGATGCAAGTCGTTTTAGCTTGGAACGTGAAGCACCAGTAAGAGATGAATCTGTGTCATCCAGCACACCATCAGAACACGATAACTCGTTGCAGAAATCATCAGATCTTCGTACGTAAAATTTCGAGTGCGTTTTTGCCTCTTTAATTTAGCTTATCAGTTTTTATGTTTTCAAGAATCTGACGATAAGTCCGGATTTAAAAAAAACAGTAGAATAGATTCTAGCACCCGTGATCAATCCGTATCAGATCGTGTTAAACTGCCAATGGAAAGTCTCGGAGGTAGCAAGGATGATGAAGCAACTGTGAGCAGTGAAACTTCGTCTCTTGGAAGTTTTTCGCCCAAACTAGACACAGCTAGGCGAGCAAACATAGAGAAAGAGGAAAAAAAACTGGATGACGTCACACCTTCCCAGAATTTGCAGCATATTGTTGCACCCAGAAAATTGCCGAGTTTGCCTCCGTCTAAGCACGTAATACCTTCCTCTCAGCAAGACCCAGGTTTATCGAAGCCATCTGCCTTATTTATGGCAAATATATCTCCGCACAAACTAGATCCAATTAACGTGTCCGACTCCGTCAGTGTTGATGCAACTCCGCTCCGTTCAGCAGTGAAAGAAGACGATTTAGTGAGAAGTTTTCCTCGTGAATCAGACGGTAAAAAAATGGAAACTGATAAAGAGTCTCGAGAAGTGTCGGTGTCAGAGCACCTCAGTTACTCAAACGAACCAGCTTCGCCTGCTTTACTTGAACCTACTTCGTTGACTCCGAGAAACTTGCCCCAAACTTCAGAGCAAAGCGAGAACACGCGAAGCCCATCTGCGGTGTCAGAAATGTCGCTTCCATCTTTTTCCAATAATAGTAACAGCAATCCCTTGCTTTCTCTCGACCAGCCAAAAGTGAAGAATGAATCATCTGTTGCATCTGAGAGGTAAACTAATCGATTTTCGTAAAAAATTACTCAATTTTACATGATTTTACGGTTATAAATTTACTTATGAAAAAAATAATGTGCTGGTTTGCGTAAGTTTGTTGCAATTCATCGCTTTGATACAAACATGAATCACTCTTTTAGCTTCAAGTTGGTACAAGCTGGGTTCGAATCCCACTCGTAATCAGGTTTTTCAGATTCCGTTTCACCAGTCATTGATCTTGCGACCCTAGATACAAGGGTAATTTTATTGAAATTTGCTTGCAGTGAATTTGCCTATGCAATGTATAGCGGAAAAAGGAAGACACTGGTTTAAAACTTTAAAATGTCAAGTTTGTGATTTTGTATCTTGTATTAAAAAAAGCATTCATATCGTAATTACTAATTTTTCATCCACGTATTTTTTTCAGCATTTCTGGACGTCGAAACCCAGTCGCTGGAGGCGCTCAAGCGCATTATTCTTCTGTCCCCGCTTCTTCAGAAGATAGTGTTGGTGAAAATGTTGCGGCGAAAAATAATAAAATAAAAGTAGGAATAATATGTTGCACTTATTTGTATTAATATTGTGTTGTCTTATTGAACAAATAAAGAAGACAAAAGGATTTCATTCTGGTAGCAGTCTTATTCAAATTGAATTACGGAAATGTCTGTAATGAGTTATTCTTGTCATCTGGATTTGTCACTTGGTGTTCCCAGCAATCACTGTTTTGCTCTGTTTTAAGATTCGTGGCAAAATATTTATTAACATCATATAAAGTTTAGTTGACCAATTGTTTGCGTCAAGCACCTTCCGTTCCTTTGCACGACTTCTTAATGAGAATTCGAAGTGGAGCAGTTTATATTTGAACTAGGTCGATACTTTCCTTGATCGAGCTCGTAATTTTCTTCATATTATTGTAGACCTGGGACGACTTTGATCTTTCAAACGAGGAGGGAATCGCTGCTGCGTTGCGATACAGTGATGCTCATCAACCGGTGCTCAACTTCAGTGATGATGAAGTGGTTGAAAAAGCGCCTGAGGCACCAGGACATCAGGAACAGGAGAAGCATGAAGAGTGGAAAGAAGATGCAGATGTTTTTGAGATGACCGATGAACATGAGCTTGATTCAATGAGTAGTGGGTAAGAAAATATTTTACATTATTGTCTTGTTCAATTGGTCAGTATTTCATGTTGATTGAGGAACGAAGTAGAGTTTTGAACCCCAGCAATTACCTGCAATTAATCACCTTGTCTACTACACGTCCATGTTTTTTAAACTAATACCTCATAAGTCCTCACATGTAATCTGTATTACATCATAATCAAATTTCAACATCACAATCACAGATAAAACGCGAGTGTGTCATTGAAAATTTAAATGCAACGCCTTTTTTAGCCTTTATGTGTCTCCAGGTAAATGAGCATATGAACAACATACCGGCATATATTTGCAACGAGGAAGGAAAATAATGTTTGTTTTTTTTCAAATACAATTTCACCTTGTTTCATATTTCCAGAATACGTCATAATTATTTGATGCGTTTCAATTTATTTTAAACCAGTCAATGTCGAACTCGCGGGCGGCATGCCGCCCGTTGCCACATGGCAGTTACATGTGGTGGATGGTGGAACGTATTTTGCCTTGTGGTAATACTGCTTTTTTTTCAGAAAAGAAGGATTTCAGGAAGTTAGAAGTGACGTGTCCTGGTGAAAAATTGCTGCTTCTTTCTACATTTTTTAGCATCTTAGTCTTGTAGTGTCGCACATTTTTATTTATCATTGCGCATTTGCTAAATTTATTATAAATGTACAGTGAAAGCAAATATACTGTAGTACCGAAAGCATGTAATAAATAAATACATAATTTAAAAAGCGAGCGAATGAATAAGGTAGCAATGTACAAATAGCACGATGTCGATGAATCAGCATCCAGACCAGTAAAAACGTATAAAATTTCAGTCCTTAGCAAGCAGTTGATTCAGTTTCTAATCTGAAAAATAAATTTCAGGAAATATTCAATCTGCCCAACATTAAGTGCTGCAGTATTTAAAAGTTAACTGGTTTCTACAGTTAACTGGACTTAAGTTCTCGTTCAATAACCTGTCGTTAAAAATAAGAAGGCATATTCAGCTGAAAATAATCGACGAAAAAATAGGAAGGTCCGAAAATTTAATTCTTCAGTGTGAAATTCTATACGGTAACCTTAAAATATTCCCTCATCCCTTGCAATACATGCAATAAGACAGCGCTGAAACAATTGACAATTATTCAACTGAAAATTCAAGCACTCTATGTGCAAAACAAAAAACTGAAAAGCACTTCGCACCCGCTGCAGTGCTGCATCACGTCACCAAGGAGTGCGAGAACCTCCGGTTGGAAAACCATAATTGAGGCGATCGTTGTCTCAATTGTACAGCATTGGAGCCTTGACAAAACGCTGGATCGCTATGACGTTAGTTCTTTGCGAAGAATCACTACACTGACTTACTCTTCAATCTGAGGTGGTTTTGATTTCTCGTTCAAAGCAAAGAGAGCAGCGTCGTGAACTGTGATGAAATCGCAATCATGTCCAGCAAGGTCATAGTACGAAAGGTTGGTCAGAGCATTTCGAACGTAACCTGCGAATGGAAATTTAATGAGATTATTGTCAAATTGTATTCGACAAAAAATCCGACCAGAGGCGGATTAAGGGATGGGAGGGGGGACTGCAGCGGGCTGTTTACACCAATTTTACCATGCGATTAGTTGACTCAACACGATGTTAGCACATATTTTCTCAAAAATCACATCGACTGCTGGATTTTATTGCCATTTATCTTGCCATAGATCATGTGTGTCGATCTTTCCACCGGTTCCGAAGGTATGCTAATATCAAAAACCGACAAGCTTTCGATGAAATCAGAAGAGGAGCCCCACTTAGTCTTAATGCGTCCCTAAACCCTACAGATTAAGGATGGCTGAGAAGTGAGGTTGCTCCCGCCTAATACCTTTTACAAACTCAAGCGTGCTGTAGGGTTGAAAAAAACTTAAAAAATCACATTTCTTTTAGCTTAGTTGGGTCAACAGGATTGTCACCCTTTCTTTGCAATGAGCATGAGCTCACATTTGGCCATGGAAATTGCCAACATGCTTCTCGTTGGGTAAGTGCCTCTTTTGGTTCCGCAGGCCTACAACTGGTTTGTTTTTATTGGCAATACAATTTTACTGTAAAAAAGCAGGAGCCATAGAGTACCGTTTCTATCTTTTAACGCTGATAACTAAGATTTTGAGAACGTGGTCCAATGCTGGTAAAGTATTTTTTAAATCTGCTTACATTTGTACAAAATTTCAGACTTAATGGAGCAAACAAAGTGTCCCCTGCGAATAGCACATAAGCATGTTGTTGAAACCAGTGATGCGGAAGCATCAGTTTTGTGGTGCTTCCGCCTCCGAATGACAGAATCGCTTTCTGCGTCCGCTCCCTCAGCTTAACTGCTTTCGCTTACACCAATCTCAGTGCTTCCGCTTCCTCCTTCGACTTCTACATATTACTGCTTTCACTTCCATAGTAAGGTTAACCAATGTCAAACTGCAATGCGATCCCTGACACATACCCGGTAAAATACATCACTTACGTTGCGCCTGCGCCAATTGTTCACAAGAAAGCTGTTGCTTGCAAACTTTTGCTGTTGCTGTTGCACAAGAAAGCTGTTGCTTGCTTACTTGTGAATACGCCGTTTCCTTATTGCAAAGCAGACACCGTCCCATATATCTTAACTTTCTGCTTAACTTATGCTGAAAAAGTGTTAACCATCGGCTTGCAGAACCATTGAACCAGGCGTTTTTTGTAATAAACTACCAGTAGCTTATTAAACTGACAACAACCTCGTTATTCCATTTGTTTAAGCCTTTTGGGAATACATTCTTCAGATTCAATGGTTTAAAATCCCTAATACTTAAATAACTTTTCTATACTTGACACATTTCTGAAAGTTGCAGAGCTTCAAAAAATTTGAAATAATTTATTTGCTCATTTCTAAAAGAAAAGATGCCGTTAAGCTATGCTCGATCTCAAAGAAGCTTACGTGCATTGCATGTTGTTGAAAATTGAATTAAGTTAATTTCTTGAGGATGAAAACTGAATAATGAATGAAAAAAAAATTAGGTTTAATAGCTCTGCCGACTTTCTGCCCATCTCTTTGCGCAGCATGAGTAGGCAATTTGCACTTCAAAGAATTTAATAGCGGTAATTACAATCGAAGCAATATGAAAGGCGTAAAAAAAATCTCCGTCAAAGTAAAACAAAATGGGAGTAATGTTAAATAAGTGTGAAAACTCTTTCGCCCAAAGCCGCAGGACGCCAGCACCGGGCCATGCCCCCCCCCTTAAAATTTTCACATACCAGTATGTTTAAGCAAATCTTGTTCCATTAACATTGGGAATTAGCAGGCCATATAAGGTCTTCTAATCTACACTTTACAAATTCATCTACCCGCCTTCCATAGTCAAGCACATTTTGTTTGCCCCTTCTCCCAATAAATCTGAGCCTGAAAGAGCCAACAGGACTATGACATATTGTGGGATCGATTTAACAAATGTTTCGAATCACTTTGATAATGCGACTTTGGCACATATAAAAAGCGAAAGGTTAGCGGTCACAATTAATACAAGAAAGTTGAACTAACTTTACTTTAAAAGCTGTGATTTTGCAAAAACTTTTTGGAGACATGCCCCCGGGCCCCCAGAATGGTAGGGTTTCCGACACTCAGGAACTTTATACTCATATGCTTCTACATTTTTTGCCCTTTTTTCTTTGAAAGAGCAGTACGTAAGCTCCTGAAGATTTTCACCTTGAGTAAGAATAAATCATTTTTCAATCTACTTTTAGGCCTACCTCAAAATTCGTGAAAATCGAATTTTGTTTAATTCACCTTGTCGCCTACTTTTAGAAAAATTCGTGAGCTCAGAAAGTTACATGCTGTATTGTGATATCATGTTACTGATTAATTTTTGGACCCCTCAATTTTTTTCTGGCTAAGCCCTTGGCAGTACAGAACGTTTGTGTAAGTATGGGCAGGAATAGGATTTTAGACAAGTTTTTACCACCAATTTTCCTTTGCACATTATTGGTAATTCACATCGACAATGCAGGAAATTAAAAGCCCACATTTAATATGAAAACCAGGCAAAACCGGACGCCAGGCAAACCGGAAGCGGAAGCAGTGTTTCAAACGTGCTTCCGCATGCGCTTCCTGCTTCCATAAAAAATCAAAAATTGCTTCCGCGTCCGCAAATTTAGTGCTTCCAGCTGCTTCCGCTTCCTGCTTTCGCTTCCGCATCACTGGTTGAAGCACTATTTTTATCATCTCATTGGGTTAAATTACGTAACTGAGATAAATAAAATTAACTTACATGATACATTTGCCAAAAGAACAGCGATTCCTACTGTTTGATAACTTTTGTAAATCTGAAACAATATAAGTCCTTCATCATCTGCGAAAAAGAGTTGACTTTTAGATCTTCAAGCCAAAGATCAGTTCAATAGACTTCACAAGACGAGGTTTGAGCTTACCCGTACACCATTGCAAAATTTAAGCATCTGATCAAATTGTTGCTGATAGTCTGATATCGTACATAAAGTTCAATGCGAGTTAAGTTAATCACCAGTCAGCTCACCGCCTTCAGTGTTTTTCCTCCTCCAAGGTCAATGAATGCGAAAGCTGAGCAATCAATGATGATAGTATGAGGAAGATTTTTTGGAGATTGAGAATATTTGCAACAATTTAATTTGTCTGGATTCTCCGTCTTTTCCAGGTCAATTACTTCACAATCGTAAAGCTGAGAACGGGAATTCCTGCAAATTATAACTCAGCATCAATTCGGCCACGCTCAGGTAAAAGGTCAGAAAAAAAAATATTGATCTGACTGAGTTGTGTTTTGCGCTGCCATTCCTTGTTTAAAAGTCATCAAATGAACGATATAGCGCCACCTTACCGTGGTAATTCTCGGTCGGCATTGACACTCGCTGGTTCCAGAGCTGCTTTGTTTCTCCGGACAATTTCAATATCTAAACAAAATGCACATGGAGATGACCGAGTGGTTGGTGCGTAGAGCTCCGGAACTGATTTCTCGGGTTCAACGCTCAGCTTGGTCATCTTCTATGATGCATATACTTCAATCGTATAAAAACCCCTACACTTATATGTGGCTTAAAAAATTATTTCTAAACAAAATAAAGTTTGCTATAGTAATAAAATCAGGAAATTATAATTTTTGCAGTAGGTTAAGCTCTTCGAATTAGCAGCCCTCCCCCACTTATGCGTCAAATGCGATTGCTCTAGTCGAGGATCGAACCCGACTCAAAAAATCAATAACCTGCGCTTGATTCGTCAGGTTGTGTCTTTGACAAGTCCAGATTTGAATTAAGTTAAAAGCTTTAGATTAATTTTAAGCGCTAAGACGTTGCCCTAGTCCTAAAAATTAATCTGAAGCTTTAACTTTCTATCTTTATTTGTAGCTAAACCAATGCAGGTGCAATTTCTTACCTGGGTTAATACCAACGACTTTGTATAACTTTTCTTTGAAGTAATCTTTGTTTGCGTAGTACAGGGAAGAATGAAACTTAAAAATTGTGATTCCAGGGTATGGCACTGCCTGAACACACAAAAAATATTTGTTGAAACTAATTAACTAGAATTAACTAGCCCACAAACATTGTTTCCAAATTCGTGAGAATGAAAATCGTTTTCGACAAAAACAAGAAAGTTTTTGATTAACAATAACCAACATGTTTATATATTTGCTTAACACACCGTCAATTTACTTTTTAAACATTCGACACTCCGCTAATTACTACTAACCGTATGAAAACTGTTGCAGTTGCGGTAAACGTCTGTGCCGCCGACGCTTCCAAGAGTCTCGTACTTGGGTATTTGCGTCCTGACGATGATTGTTAACAGAGAAAAGAGAACACTGGCCAGTAGACCAAGATCCACTCCTAACACTACCACAGCGGTTAGAGTAAACACCCATACCACCTGCAAACGAAAAAGCTTGACTAAAAACGCTTAACCGACCACTATTTTGCGTTTTCGCAAGTGGTAAATCTGAGTGGTTATCAAAGTGTACTGTAGATATATCTTGATTTGCAATGCTGTTGGTACCGCTCCGCCCCCTCCCTCCACACACTTATTATTCGTTTTTAATTACTTACAAAATCGTATTTCGATTGTTTGAAGACAGGTTTGAGAAGCGATAATTGTTGCAATATTCCCAGCAGACCGACAATGATGATACAACCAAGAACTGACCTAGGCAGAGGCTCGAACACAGGTCCCAATGCTAGTATTGTGATCAGAACAACAATTACTGATATGATTCCAACCACCTGAAACGAGAGGATACAATATTTATCCAAGGATTCTCATAACTTTACATGAAAAATAAAAAAATTAAATGTTTCCTATAAGGCGAAATGTACCGGTACTGTATTTTGAACTTGGTTGAGTCTTAGGCAAATTAGCGCAGATTGCAAGATTTGCAGTATTTAAACGCAGAATAGGCACGAAATTTTGAATAAAGTTTTACCTGTGTTTTTCCTCCTGTATTGTCTTGTATGACGCATCTCGCAAGTGCCGCTGCGTTCGGAAAGCAGGAAAAGAAGGAAGGAATAACATTCGACACTCCGTAAGCTATTAACTCCTGAAAGAATGATTCGCTGATAATATTGGGGAACTTAAGACTAGAACGGCCAGAGCAGCGACAAGCCCTCAACGACCAACAGCGGTCATTTTGAACGCTTCTTTTGATTTGCGTTATCACGCGTATATGCTATGGCTGTGATTGCAATTAAAGTGTTGAAAAAATACTCAGTTCACGTAACTTAATCCTCAAAAAGCAGTTGTATTCTAAAAAAAGACAAAAAATGGACACGAATTTGAAAATTGTTCCAAAATATAAGTTGCTGCACATAAAACCCATTCAAAAAATAAGAAATAAGGTTATTTTCAAAATATTGTGAACCGAAAATTCAATAGTAGTGTAGGGTGACTGCGAAGAGAGCTTGTGCTCTTCCATTCAGCAACCACCCGGTGTAAATATGTCAAACGCGATGGTCTCCACACGTAAATCAAACCCGTCGCGTAGAATTTGTCACCTGCGCGCGGTACCGCTAGGCCATGTCGCATGATATAAAACTCCGTGGCGGTGCACTTGTGACATACAGTTTTGTTGCACTTAAAACAAAGTTTGCCGGTTTTGTTTTTAGTGCAGTTCACTGCTATTCGGCGGTGTTTTGGCGTCTCGGCTTTTATTTGTGAGTCAATACTTCACTTGAGGAACCCCAACAGGTTAGCATCAATTGTGCAGGTACACGATGCTTTCATTACAAAAAAAATATGATACATTAATTTACGCTTTTTTTCTCTTCTATTTTTGAAACGAAGCTGAGAAGGGAGCTTGCTCTCAAGTGAGCAGCACTCGGTGTACACATGTCAAACGCGATCAGCCCCAGGCGCGAATCAAACCCGTCACGCAAGATCCACTATCCGCGCGTGGTACCGCTAGGCCAAGT
Source organism: Trididemnum miniatum (assembly GCA_964006365.1). Lineage (NCBI taxonomy): Eukaryota > Metazoa > Chordata > Ascidiacea > Aplousobranchia > Didemnidae > Trididemnum > Trididemnum miniatum. The sequence continues at coordinate 23,114,287 of OZ023234.1, forward strand.
CGCTGCTAAAGAATTTGCTTGCATGCTCCATACTGCTTTTTCTACCTGAAAAAGTGCGCAGGGTGCTCTTTGGGTAGGGTACCTGTCCAGTACAGTTGGCTGAATACCAACGGTTCTGCTCTAGTAAATAGGGCTTTCATGGGAATTCAGCCTTCGGTGCCGACAGCCCACCGTGCTGAATGCCCATCAAAGTCCGTAGTTGTCACAGAAATATTGCATTACAGCTCGTTTCTTTTTCACAAACTCCTTCATAACCTAAAGTCCTACATATTTACAGTGGAAACTGAAAAATTTATTATAATTGGTTTTTAAGTTGAACCTATCTTCCAGATAATAATACAATGCCACAAAAAAAATCCATTCATCACAAAAAATCAAAACTTCATTATACTCTCGGTATTATTTGCCGAAACGTGTAGTGTGGGCTGGGGCTCCGCGGCTTAGCGCCTGGGCAACACAGCTTTAAACCGGTCCGTAAACTCCATTCGTCTAAAAGTAGAACGGATATGGTCTAATAAAGTATCGCAGTAAGTTCAGAACAATGTTTTTTCTATAGCGGTCAAAATGACCGCAAATGGCCGTTGGAGGTGAAACATCTTGTAAAATATTTGTGGAAGCAACTTTCGGCTTGATACTCGGCATCAGAGTTCCTGCCTGCTACCTACAGTAGGAAAAGTCAAGAAATTTTACACCAATGCGAGTTTTGTACAAAAAAATATCCAATCTCGAAATTGGAAAACCGTCAAAATGACCGCACCGGCCGTTCTGGTGTTAATGACTCCAATTTGCAATTCTATTTCAAATAAAAGTAATTCTTACTTAATTCATCTAACTACCAATTTGATTACAAAACGCATTCTTTTTTAGAAAAAAAAACAAAACAAAACAATGGTAAACTACTAATTTCGCAGTGTAACTGAACGGTAGTTTACCTGATTTGCTTCAATGGAATATCCGTGCTTTTGAGCGTATAATTTTGCGAGTGAAACGCTGATCGCAAAGCCTACAATCGCCACTGCAAACGCATCTCCAATGAGATCTCCGAGGATAGAAAAATCCGGTGATTGCGGAGATGGCAGACTGAAAACATAAAAAAGATAACTTCAATGCCTGTTAAGGCATCTGTCCTACGACATGCGACTAAAACTAAATTAAAGTGTACAGAGCAAAGGTACAGGCTACAAAAATATTCATCTCTTCATTGTAATATGACGAATTCGGCTGACCAGTGACCTAAACCCCAAATTTTCACTTTTAGGGAGAAGTAGCAGCTTTGAAAGTCTAGCGTCAATGGCAGTTTAATGCTAAGCGGAAATCAAACATAAAGCTCCACTTACCCAGTGGGAATATTGTCAACAACTACAACTTGAAAGTTTTGCTGAAACATCCCAAAATGTGAGCATATTGTTGCTATGACAACAACTATGACTTCAGTGGGAAAGTTAATTTTCATTTTTTCTCTGCAACAAATAACGTGGTTAATCTTTAAACAATATTTTTCAGTGATTCGGAGGACAGAAAAGTGAAATTAGGCATTGAACATCAACCGAAAGGTGATTATTTTACCAGATGATAACACATGGCTTTCAATCGGCGCTGATTGTAAATTGTAAAACGTTTAGGAGTTATAATTGAAACAAATCAAATCTTCTTCACACTCGCAATATTTCGCCGAAACATATAACAAGTGGTGGGACCCACTTCTCGAGTGGTGGGACCCACCTCTGCTGCTTAGCGCCTGGGCAACACAACTACGAAGAAAAGGTCACAGCAGTGGTTAGCTGTTGGCGACGCTGTGTCCGATTTGACCGGCCCATGAATCGAACCCCAGACCCCGCACCGATGAGCTTAACAACGAAGCTAACCGGTCGATTGCTTTAACAATTCATTTCAACAAAAAGTATACAACCAAATATAATGAAGTTGAACCTTACTTATATCTCGTGTTCAGTTCTCTTCCAGCGAGTAGAAGAATAATACATACAATAGAAATAATGAGAGTTGCGATGTTGGTGTTCGGAAGGTTTTGGAAAATCTCGATCCAATTCTAAAGACAAATGTAAAACGTCAAAATGGGAGATAGGAAGTAAACGTATGCAAATTGTTCTTTTGTATTTGCAACATGACCAATTAAACCAAAATTTCTCGCTGTGAATAATTAATAGTTAATACGTTATACAGGACGCCCACTGTAAAAATGGTTGCTGTTGCTCAGGCTACCGATAAATTTATGCAGTTGTTTTATCGCTGATTTTGTTCATTCTATCAGGTCTTTCATTTTAGAATGCAAAAAATTCTGGAAAAAAAAATTTACTTTAAAAAAAGATGCTATTCCTGATGAAGATTGAATCGTTATTCCGAATATGGAAGGAGTCTGTGACGTCACAACGTGAAGAGCCGCACCGGTGGTAAACGCTTGAATAAGAGGTTCGGAGAGATACGTGGTGATGAAGCCAAGACGAAGAAATCCAAATGCAAGCTGGGTCGATAAAAATAAAAGAGGGTTGATGGATCGCAAATAATTAAATCTTTCTTAAATTCGTTGTATTACGCCGAAACGTGTAACTAGTGGCGGGCTCATTCACGCGGCTGAGAGACAGCTACGAAGAAACATGGCAGCCGTTAACGACACAGTGTCCAATATGACCGGCCCAGGAATTGAGCCGGTAAGCTACCGCGTCTATAGCGATGTTTTCAACAGTTACGCAAAACGACGGATTAATGTTAGCCTTCTAATGTTAGCGTTCACACATAGTTATTATTATTATTATTATTATTATTGGCATATTTATCCTCCTATCACGAGAAAGCGATCAATGCGCTATAAGAGCTCGATTAGGAGTTGCCGGCCATCTGTCTACCGCACTACGATGGGGTAATCCCTTTAAGTGCCTTTCCCAACGGCGCAACAAGTGAACTTGCCGGCTTGTTCTCCACACTGTCCCTTTAATGCTGAACGTCAAGCAGGGAAGCTGTGAATACCAACTTCAAAGTCATTAAATTGACCCGACTTGGAATCGAACCCCAAGCCTACCAATCCAGAAGCAGACGCTCTATACCATTCGGCCATCTGATCGGTACTTACACATAGTGGTTTTCGCAACTAGACACGAAACTTCATTTTGATATTGTGAACACATCTTTTAAGATTTTAAAAACTATTTAAGCAATTCGAAAAGGAACCATTTCAGTTTTTGAATCGCTGAAACAAGTTCGGAAAGAATTAAAATAGCGTCTGCAATAACAAAATGAAGTTTTGTGCCTGGTTGCGAAAACCTCCATGTGTGTACGCGGCCAAATATGAATTACAACCATGCACTGGTGTTTTCAATTTCACAACAACGAAACTAACACTTCTGGTGTCATTGTTGTATAAAACTTGAGTTGAATTAAAATTAATCTGTTCATAATTATCATTTTTTTCAACTAACGGAAGTTTATTTTTTCAGTAGCCGCTATCAGCTTACTTGAAACAAACCCATGAGAAACATGAGAGTTGAGGCAACGACCACTTTCCTTGCGTCAATATTCGATATTCCTGCAACCTCCATTACAGCGGTCGAATTTTCATCCATAATCTGCAAAGCGATTTTTTGGTATGTTTACAGTGATTTCATGAAATCATAGGAAATTTTGAAATCGAATCAAATCTTTATTATACTTGCGGCATTAGCCTACGCCAAGGCGCGTATGGAGTGGCAAAGGCCCATTTCCGCGGTTTAGCGCTTAGGCAAGACATTTCCGAAGACACGTCGCAGCGGTGGCGAACCGTTGGTGACACTGCGTTGGATTTGAACGGCCCGGGAATTGATCATAAAACCTACCGCGCCCAAGCGATGTCTTTATCCACCACGTCATCCGGTTAGTTAGCAAATTTATTTATTTTTCAAAAGGAACACTACACGATATAATAATAAAATGCATAAAAGTGAAATAGATTATAAAGTAACTTAAAGGTGCAAAATTTTTGCGAAGAGAGGGTGCGAAAACATTATAGTGCAGATTCGCAATAACGCAAATTCCGCGTAGTCGCCAAATCTGCTGCGCGGCCTCTTTCTATGAATGATTGAGAAGTTTTAGAGCGTAGTGATTGAAACGAAAGAAAATAATAAATAAACAAACGTTTGCGTTTGAAATCATCTTCGTAAATTTTTGAACCGTTTACTTCACGCACAGTTTGCTTCTGCTTGTATACATGTTGCACTGAGTTTTTGTTTAATAAGTTTCAGTGGTCAACAGTGACCCAAACGAACTGCTAGAACTACATCAACATCACATTTCTCTGCACCTTTAAACACAATGGAAAGAACTGAACAAAAAATGGTTACCACATAACGAAACTTACCGTTGTCGCATTACTAGGCATGTCTGGTACAAGTCTTAGTACAGTTGCTTGGGTTAACAAGCTAGTGACTGCAAACGTTCCGACTGATATATGACGAGATGTCCCCATGAGGGTGTAAATAATCACAGGATAGAAAGATGTGTACAAGCCGAAAACCGGGGGTAGACCAGCTAGCAAGGAAAACGCCATACCTAAATTAACGACGAATTTTTAATTTTGCTGTTTGAATTAAAAATCTGTACAGTTAAATTGCCTATATTTGATAAAATGCAGTATTATTGGTTACTGATAACGTCAGAGCTGACCAGCTCACTTTGACCCACAAGTCAAACTTCGAAGTCAACACTGGTTCAGAGAGTTAACTCTGTAATTTTTCCGCCGGTTAGCTCAGTTGTTAAGCCCAACGCTGCCGGTGCGGAAGGTCTGCAGTTCGATTCCCAGGCCGGTCAAATCGCAAGCAGTGTCGCCAACGGCTTGCTAGCCCTGTCACGTTTCTTTAGAGCTCCGTGGCCACGGCGCTAAGCCGTGAAAGTTAGATACCGCCAGTATGAACAAGATTTTTTTGAAGATAATGAATTAACCGAATTCGTACTTTGAGGAATATGAACAACTCCAACTGTAAGGCCTGATACCAAGTCTCCTGGTAACCAATTACGTATTTCATAATGGCGTAACCAGGTGAAGATTGGAAAGAGATTGAGAAAAGCTTGCACGATCGTGTTTCTGTCACATTTCTTGACGCAATTTCGAGCTCGATCTCTTATAGAGGGCATTTCCGGTAAAACTTCCGGTCCAGCAATCCGTTCTTTGAAATTTTTTTCAGTGTGAGCTGATCGATTGATCACATATTGGCCGTAAAATGCATCAGGTCTAAAAAAAAAGATTTTATCATATTTTTGCAAGTTACGCGGCTCGTAACACTACAATTGCACCAAGATAATCAAATTTTATGCAAATCATACCATTCTCATTTTACAACAATAACAGCATCGTTAGTGATATGTTTTGCAGAGCTGCGTTTCAGGTTGAGTCAAAGCACGGTGGATTTCGCCATATAATCTTATCATCACTGCGCATTTTGTGGCTTAACGACGCAGTGATTGATTGATACCTCTGGTGGCATAATTTAATTAATAGAAGAACCATGAAGCTCCTGCTGTTATCACAGAAAAAAATTGACTACCAGCCATATTAAACAAAGACTAGCGTTCTAAAATAATTTTTGCCCTTTGATTGTGTAATCATCCAATTTGTCTCACGTCGCAAAAGTTTGCTACAGCGTTATATAACTAACACCTTCGGTTTATAATCAAACTGCTCTTGTAATATAGCGTAATTTTTGAACCGTAGGCAATGTCCACTTATTTTGTTGGTTTTGTTTGTATTTGTTACTGAAAGATAATTTAAATTTGTGTTGTGTTTTCTGCTTTTAATCACAATTGTTTTAAGAAATACAAAAACAAACCAAGTTTTGAGGGATTTAAAAATAGCTCAATTAGCGCATAGTACCATGACAAGTTCCGTTTGTTTTACGTTTAAGAGCATTTTGTTGAACTTGGTCTTTAAACAAGAAAAAGCTTGATCCAAATACAAGTTAGAATATCACAGCACTTCAAAAAACTCGCGCAAAGCATTGCAGGAGGAACATTTACCCTGTCCGCATGTCCAACTATAGAAGGCCAAAAGCCCACGGACCTCTGCATTATAATCAAATTTTTGAAATTATAATCATTATAATCAATTATAATCATTAAAATCATTAAAAAGTGATTATGACATCAAATATTTGATTATGATGAAGAAAGCCCGAGGACTTTTGGCCCACTTTTAAATGGACATGAGGATAGGGTAAATGTCTTAGTTCAAATTATTGCTTATAAATTATCACTTTTTATTGGAGAAAAAATTGCAAATATCATCCATCAGGAAAATGATATGACGACTTCTTGCCATGTTTTTTTTTTAACATTTTTAATCAGGGCATAGAACCGCTAGAACTATCGCTCCGGTTTAGATTCAGGTTCCGCAAAATTTATTTTTAGCGGTTTACCTCCGGTTCAGGTTTTTCGTCGTTTGATTTTGCAGGTTTAGTTTCGTTTATTAGAAATCCTTTGAGTTATCTGTTTCAGATACGCAGAAGTAAAAATTTGAAGGTTCAAATTCGTTTTGGGTTCAAGAATTTGCAACCGTCAATTCGACTTATGTTCTGGTACTCAGCTACACGGGCATTTTTTTCAAAATTACATGTTGTACTTGGGCTGATTGTCTTTTTTAAGATGCTGCTGTAGCTCATAAAGGATGTCCTCAGCGGCAGAAATAACCTCAGATTAACTTCAGATATGCTTAGCCGCTGTTATAGCCACCATAACAATCATTCTCAGGAAAAATCTTCATAAGAACGCAAACGATTTAAACGTAACAAGTGCTTTTTTAGTCCAAACTGAAATCCGGTCTGGGTTTAGGTTAAACAAAAATTATTTCAACGGTTCAAATCCGGATAGGGTTCAAGGATTTTGATGATCTTGGGTTCAAGTTAGGTTCACGTCTATTAAATTATAAAGGTTAAGGTTCGGTTTGAGTTCAATAAAAGGAAAGGGTTATTACGGGTATTCGGTTTACGTTCCGGTTTGGTTCGACGCCCTGCTGTTAAGATGTAAACTAGATGTGGTAATAAATTTGATGGTTTTTGATAAATGCAGTGCTCATTCAAAAACTATTATAGTAGGCGTAATTTTTTGATCACATATTGGCTAAGTTGATCAATATCATATGCTGTACAACACATCAATAATACTAGGAAAAAGATCTCTCAATGGTTTATACTGTATTTGCTGTCACAATTATCGTCCTCATAAATTTAAAGGGTCAATCACTCCCAAAGTTTTGTGCAAGTGAAAGAAGTCTAATTTCCTACTATATTATGTTGTTACTGTGTTTGCGTAAAAGTTTTTAATTTGACCCACACTAAGGTAAATAAAAAAAGTGAATTTCGTACTAAAAAGCATAATTTCATCAAGTAAGCGCCATTTGCAAACTAAAAATAAGATATTTTCATCTAGAAACATGCTCCAACATTTGCATAAACGATAAGCCTATTAATGATGATGCTGTTATGCAGACATAGAAAAACTTGAAATACATAACATATTTGTGAATTTCCAGTGTTGTTAGCTGCGTTGTTCTTTTCAAAGTTTATCGTTGTAAATAACATGGAGCCTAAAGTTCAGGGTGTGGTTAAAGTCTTGACCCAAAAGAAACAATTCGAATTCAGTTCGAAAAGATAAAAGACAAAGCTGATGAAAATATATTACTTGAATTACTTTTATAAGATTATTAAGTGAATTGGTTTAATTTAGTAAAGTTAGATTGCTTTGAACGTAAAATTGAAATGTTTATAGTGCATAAATTTGTACGTGAACTACAGTATGTTGAGCAGCAAATTTTAAAAAACTGCTGAACTGAGAATACTCTCATGTTTGCAAAAATGATTTTTACTTTTTCGACTCCGAATTGGAATAAATTTGTATTTTGTCAATTCGGCGACAAACTTTCAAGTTATCACTGAATAAAACAACATTCGTGAGAAAAAGAAAGGGGAGATTCACGATAAAAATTATGAACTAATTGATCGCTTATCTACGCACCTTTGCATTTGAGGTTCGATTTCTGCGTTACTTGGTTCTGCCATTATAGTTAAAAGTAATTCAAACAAAAATAAATCGGTTTATTTAAATAACTCTCATTCACTGAATAAATAGCATTGAAAATCAGCTCTTTTATATTTCGAGTTTGGGGAAAAAAGCTCACCACCTATGCGATTTTTTCTTAAAAGTCATCTAACCGCTTTAATGTTTCGCAAATTCACTCATGTTGCGTCAATTCTTCTAATTTCCTATCGCCTTGTACGAACTACAGTGATACATATTATACGTAATAAGCACGTTTAAACAGTCGTTCAAATGACGATGCAATATTTTTGGGGGTTAAGCTTCGAAAAGGTTGGATTCGTAACTTTCAGAACGTTTTGTCGTCGCAATTTTGTCTCGCCAATAAAGCGGTTCCTGAATTTCCTGAAAACCGAAAATCCAGAAAGTTGTCCAGCACAATGGAGTTCTTGCGCAAAATGTCGCGTTTTTGTTTCCGGTATAACTTATTATCAATAATATTCCTTACATCAGCCTTAGTTTCAAAATATCTTCGAAAAAACAAGTTTTTTCACTGTGAAGATTTTATTTAACCGGTAAGGTTTTATCATGGCTTTTAATCTGACTCTGTTTTGTTTATTTTACAAATCGTCACTATAGTCGTGATATCACGCCGAAACGTGTAACTCAGGGCTTCTTAACCTTTTTCGTCTCGTTTACCCCTTGCCGAAAGAAAAAAGCATAATTTACCTCCAATGTACCACTACTGCTTTTTCAATACTGAAAATTAAAGTTTTCCTTAGCCTATAATTTAGAAAGTTTACCCCTTTGCTAGGTAAAATTTTACCCCCAAATTTCCCCCCTTACCCCCATTTTTAAATTTTTAATTAACTACTAGTGTAATTAACTAATGGCGGAGCCCATCTCCGCGACGTATCGCTTGCTGGGTATAAAACAGTTCCGAAGAAGCGTTTGCAGCGCTGGCGAGCGTTAGGTTCAGGTGCTATGGTGATATTTATAAAATAAACAAACATTTGTGCTATAGAACCACTCTAAAATTAAGCTACTGCAAGTTCCAGTGGAGTTGTTTTAACATTCAAGTCGATAAAAAAAGTTTTATTTTCATTGCTTGCAGCGGTCAGTGGGTGCAGTTGTTTAACACGTCGGTGCGAGAGGTCTGAGGTTCGTTTCTACGGCCGGTCAAATCCGAGACAGTGTCGACAACGGCTCGCCACCGATGCAGCGTTTCTTTGTAGCTGTATAGAACAGACGTTAAGCCGCGGAGATGCGCCCCGTCTAAAGATGGCATGGGCCGCTGAAAGACCCGCTAACGAGCCGTTAACCGGTTTTTTAAGTGGTCCGCCAACGGCCCACTTCTATCTTTTGTTTCTAATAGGGCCGCTAACGATCGGCTAACACTTTTTGAAATCTGTTTCAACTTTTATTTTTCTTTTAAATGTGGGTAAAGGTTCATAAAAGAATGGGCTTTGGGCGGGCAGGGTCTTGTTTTTGGGATGAGTTTCCGGGTCGGTTACCGCTACTGGGCTAGAGGTTCCGGGCCATGGGCGGTCTCGGTTGCAAAAAAGTCAGCCCGTGCCATCTCTACCCCTGCCACCCGTTACACGCTTTGGCGGAACATCGCGAGTATAATGATTGATGAAGAATTGTTTTTTTTTTTTATAGCAGTTCACATCATGTCATAATCTTCACTCGAACTGGAATAAGGATATTCTCAACGTAATTCAGACGCCTGTTTAAGATAGTTTTTGCTCTGTACATTGGTTAATTGACCGGCGCTTGGTGTATCGGTTAAGAGCGTTCGCTTGGTAGCCGGGAGACTGGGGTTTTATTCCCGGTCGGGTCACACTAAAGAGTTTAAAATTAGTATTCGCAGCTTTCGCGCCAGGCGCTCGGCACAAGCGGAAGCGTGAAGGGTTTTGTGTAAGCGTTGTTCGTCATGTATGTCCCTTAACAACGTTCAATCATTTGTGATTGATATTTGTAATGGGCCGCCAATTGAGAATGGCCTAAACAATGTGTGCTTGCACCCGCTGTTCCGTACCTTTACCTTTACCATGGCCTAGTGGTTAAGAGCGTTCGTCTTGGATGCTGGTAGGCTGGGTTCTATTCTCAGTCGGGTCAAACCAAAGATTTTAAAACTGGTATCTGCTATTACACTTGCTAAACGCTCAGCAATTAAGCGGAGCGCGGAGGATGAAATAAACAGAGAATAAAAATACGGCAGTGAATTCTGGACAAAATTTAGTCCTGGCGCTAAAGGACCTTAGCAGTTATAAAGCGCCATAAAACCACACAACATTTCATTTCAACATTGGTTAATTGCTTTGATTTTCTTTGCGGACACAGTTTTTAACTACGGGTACTTTGTATCTTCCAAGTGGTTCCAAAAAAAAAAAAAACATTAAAACAAGATAAAATGGTTGGTAAATAAATTAACATCTTTTTAAATATCCGTAGTGATGTAAAAAAATGCAGCCAGGACAAAAATTTTGCAAGTAATGAATCGATATGAAGACATGCAAATTTATATGCGTATTAGTAGCAATGCCAAAGTCGTGTCAATTCATTGTAGTTAAAATCAGACGAATCGCGAGTCGTTTATGGCCGGTCAAATTACGTCACTGGCAACGGAAAAACTGATGCCATCGGTAACTGCTCCATAATTACGTCATAGACAAAGTAGATTAGATGAAGTCTGCATTTATATTACAATTACCGGAAGAAAACGAAAATAACTGTTTTTGCTCAGTCACAACCAGTCTGTGCATCTACCATGACTAAGCATATTATGATGTGTTACGTAACATTTTGTAAAATCGGATAATGTAACCATGGGTTACGCAATCAAAGTTATTCAAGTTGTAAAAAGTTGATTAAAGCGTCAAAATGCTTTAATCATATTAAGCTAAAGAGAATGAAATTATTTCTTCAAAATAATTTATTAATATTAAGGAATCTGCAATACTCTTACCCCCGAATAAATACTCCTGAATGAAAATCAGATTCTATGAAAGAATATAGGTAAACCTCGAGGCTGAGTGACTGATCAACTGATCCGTCAACATCATTACAAAAACGTGTTGGAAAAAGGGTTAGTGTCACGTGCCGTTTCTTGTTTTGTATTGTATATCATGAATGAAGGCACAATTGAAGCGATTTTATTTTTACAGGAGATGAAATCGGCTTACCGTAAAATACCAGAAGTATAAAATTGCTGACAAAGCTTTTTAAGAGCTTTTAGTTTTTGAAAAACAGAACTAAAAATATAGTTGATGACGTATGCAAATTCATTTGCTTACTGAATTGCTAAACCTTAATATGAAATAATGGGGTAATTCCGGAAGAGATGGCCATCGAGGGGAGATGGCCTCGATGTCCATCTCTCCCGGAATTACCCTACGTTTTTAACTTTTTACCCCGACACCTATACATTGATGTCAATTTTTTATCAGCAAAAACATCAAAAAATTTGACTGGATGTTACTGTATAACTTCTTTATGTTTTTGAAATTTTGATTTCTTGAAGTAAAAGATCCATTTTTCCAAAGCTTTTCATGTGACACTCTTCAGGGGAAATCGTCAGAATGAAGAATAAGTGAGCCGAACTGATTTAGAAAGGGAAAGAAAGAGTTTTGATTGGTTAGAAATAGAGAGCGCTGATTGGTTAGAAGTAGCCAATAAAAATCTTCAGACTTTCAAATTCTTTTATTGAATCTCTCAAACCTATTCTCTGCAAACAAAAAGAATTCGTTTATTCATTGAAACTATCTTACCTCTCTTAACTTTCCTTCGACTTTCTTGCCCATCAGAGCTTTTCCGCCTGAAGATTTCTATTGGTTACTTCTAACCAATCAGAGCTCTCTATTTCTAACCAATCAGAACTTTTTCTTTCTCTTTATAAATCAGTTCGGCTCACTTATTCTTCATTCTGACAATTTCCTTTGAAGAGTGTCAGATGAAAAGCTTTGGGAAAATGAATCTTCTACTTTAAGCCATCTTCAAATTCTGTACCACCAAACGTCTATTCAATTTTGATTTCAAAAGAAAGCGAAATCTCTTGTCGCAGACGGAAACCTCTGTTATTTCAGTAAAAGGTCGGTCTTCGCGAGCAAATTCCTAACACATAGAAACAAAAACAACGTCACTCGCGACCAGTGTTCTCTCTAGGATTTTGACATGTGCGAATTTGCCCAAATGATAAATTCATTGAAATTTTTGCCCAAAGATTTCACTACTTTGAGGACCCCTTTTACAAATTTTTTGCTTTAAATTTGCTTTCCAAGATACAAGCTACACTCTTGCATTAAAATATTCACGTTTTTTGTTTAAGTTTTTCAGTTTTGCATTTTATAATATTAATTTCTGGTTTAAAATCAGTAAAATTTGCCCAAAAATTTCGCATTTTTTCTCAAATTTCTCACTCTAGACGGAACACTGCTCGCGACCAAGCATAAAATTTGAACTAAGGGTGCCAATTTATTCTTGTGCAAAAATTCGGTATTTTATTTATTATTATTTTAAATGCCAATTTTCCTTAGCATTTTAATCGTGTAAAATTTGCTTTAGTTTAAACTGAGCAAATTCAAACACATTAAAGCAAAGACAACCTTACTCGCGACCAATTTCCACGTAACTGAGCTTAACGCACTGCACGAAGCATTAGGGTTAGCAAAATAGTACGCAAAAAACTAGCTCGAAAAATTTGAAGATGCGAAAACTGGAGAAACTTCAATTACAACTACCTTAGCCAATCATTGACAACGGTTTTCGTATTTTAACCAAAACGTCTCTTTTTTGAATATGATTTGTTTAGTATTGGCTATTCTGTTTGTACTGTAATTAACTGAATTGCAGATAAAAAAAAAAATCAAAAACACTACGCTCAAACGAATAATTAACAAAACCTGTTTTGTAGCCAATTTTGCGTTGCAACATTACAATGCAAAGGCAAATTTTGCTCCATTTTTCGTCGTTAGATGATTAGTTTATTTTACAAAATCGTGGGGTAAGCAATACTAATTTTTCAAAAATTACATAACCAGAACCAAAAACAGTTCGCACGTGCAACCATTTACCTTTCCTGAAAATTTTCATGTTGTAATAATATTTTAATTATTTTAAATGACGCAAATTATAGGTCGTTTTTACTAAGTATTAAGTTTTTTTGCTTGTAACCGTAATATAATTAACCTTTCCAGAATACTGTCAAAATTGATTAAAAATTAGGATTGACCGTTCATCCGACACAAATGTTTTGTACGAACCAAAAAATACCGGTATGTTTTTAGCTAAGGATTTATGGATTGAAGTCAGTTTATTGTTAAATTATTCATTTACCGTAAACGCAAAAATCAACAAAAGATGACTGTGAAAATTTTTGGAAACATAAAAGCTTTTCAAAATCTGCTGCTAGCCGGGTTTAATGTAAACCTCCAAAGTCTTCGTTGAAATAAACGCAAATACTTTAAAGATGGCTTTCAAATCAAATCTTCATTATACTCGCGGTATTACGCAGAAGGGCATAACGAGTGGCGGGGCCTGTCTCCGCGGCTTAGCGCCTGGACTACACAGCTACAAGGAAACGTCGTGGCGGTGGAGAGCCGTTGGTGACGCTGTGTCTGATTTGGCCGACCCGGGAATCGAACCCAGACCTCCCGCATCGATAGCGTGCGCTTAACAACTGAGCCGACTTTGTTGATTCCGACTTTGTTGATTCATATTTAAACTGTATGCAAAGTTTAACGTGCTGCATAGTCTTGTGCAAACCAAACTGTGAAGAAAGAAAAATACTAGTGAATTTTAAAGTTGAAATATCACTTACCTATATTCGAAACTATTTGAAGCGAGTGGACTGGTTGAGTTGCTTCTTGCATCATTTTCAATGTCAAGTAACCGCAGATGATCTTCGTCATTCATTTATTCACCTTTCTACTTCGATTTCTGCTAAAAACTATTTAAAAACAATAAACTACAAGCCAAACCTATAAACTTAACGCAAGTTAATTCAACTTTTTGTCTATGTTTAAATCGATGAGCAAGGTTTATTCCTCGCAGCTCATGTAATAGATTACTCTTTGCAAACTGCATACAAGTTGCTGGGCCAATTTTCAAAAGTGCAAACATTAAGCTTGCTTTATTGCTGCATCGCGTTGTCTTAAAGCCAGGCCTAAAAGAAAATTTGTTACTTTGTTACACAAATGTATACAGTGGCATCATCTACTGTAGGAGTAAACGTGTATGTCTATACAATGAAGAAACGCATAGCAACAAAGGTGACTGCAGGAAACAAAAAATGATCTCACAAGATACGTCAGAAATACGTCACTTATTGCATTACGATGAAAGTGAATTTACGAAGGTTACAAAGTAAATTACACTGGTCAACACACAAACATTTTTGCCGAAGATATTTCAACGGTTTTAAGGTATATCAGATGCGCTGATTCCGAAAATGGACTTATTTTTGCTGAATTGGCTCTAGTTTTCGAGATAAATGCATTTTTTATGAAAATATTGCTTACGTAGAAAAACAGCATTGCTGTCCGTTTATGCCTGTTTTAAGCAATGCTGTTGGCTTCAATTCTCTTTGCTTAGTGCCGTGAAAAAAAGAATACACTCATTGATAAAACTGGTGTCAAATAGTGTGTAATCTTGACAAGAATTTTCTTCTATTTTTGAAGATTTGAGATTTCAAAACGTCGTTATACCATTACAACACCAGCCGTATTGACGTTTTGTTGTTTTTGATTCTGACTTTTAAGCTTTGCATATCGCATTTTTAAAACATCTGTTTATGCCATTTTCCATGCAATAGCTGAGTCATGTTACATGCTGTCAATAAATCCTGAGTATGATACAAGTAGGCCTATACAAAATATTTAAGGCAGCAATGAAAATTTTATGAAATATTATGAAATACATGTCTTCAGTAGATACCACTAGCGAGAAACAGGTTGCGAAACAATACAAGGCTCAAACTTCGACTTATCAAGCTTCA
Source organism: Trididemnum miniatum (assembly GCA_964006365.1). Lineage (NCBI taxonomy): Eukaryota > Metazoa > Chordata > Ascidiacea > Aplousobranchia > Didemnidae > Trididemnum > Trididemnum miniatum. Next base: position 23,129,294 of record OZ023234.1, read on the forward strand.
GTTACTCATAATAACAAACTGCGCCCCAATGGCGGATCCAGGAAGAGGGCAGTGGGGGCGATAGCAGCCTAAAACAACAGCATTTCTCTAAATTTTCTGGAAATATCGATAAATTTCAAGCGATGGATCAATTTTTGGGAGCTCGCCCTCTTAAAACGAGTGTCTGGATCCACCCTGCTGCGCAATGCTAAGAAACTGACAAATCTTTGCAGGTGACAAGCATGCCAGGTTATTTTAAGTGAGGGAATTATTAAGGAGGAAAAGACATGCATGGTGGAGGTGGCAAAAAGAATATTCATTCATTCATTCATCTATTTTTATTTTTTCGGACAGAGTATTATTGAAATAAATTACGCCTCATAAAACAGAACAAAATAGTGTCCTGTGAGGAGATGCGAAAGACCATGACAGCTATAGCAGCTGAAGGACGTCGAGTCTGCATCTTCTCACCAGCCGAAGCGTCACAAAAAGCGCACAAAATTAAGACACGAAAAGCTTACATAGAATGAAACGAAATACGGTACCTATAGAAAAATCAAAGCAAAACCAAAACCAAAAAAAAACGTAAGTACACATTATATGCATTTAACCGAATAAATGATAATGACATTACAACAAATAATCGATATATACAATAGTAATCAAAATTCTTGTGAGATCAAAAGATGCTTTTTTAACTTACTTTTAAAGGACTTGGATTTTTTAAATTTTTCTTTAATCGTATTAGGAAGGTTATTCCAGATTTTAGGACCTACAATTTTTATTGATCTATCAGTTTTGTTTAAATTAGTTCTACTCAGAAAAAAGTTGGTATTTACCACGCTACGAGTAAAGAAGGAGTGATAGGAAGATGTCAAAGAAAATAAACTGGAGAAGTAATCGGGAAGCTGTTTATTCAGTAGTTTTGCCATGAATTTGCCAACTTCAAGTTCGTGAATCGCGTTTATATTGAGAAGATTCAGTTTTTCAAATAGCGGTTTTAATTTAGTTTGGTAAATTCGAAATTTGTTGATAATACGAATGAGAGTATTCTGTTTAATTTGTAGCCGTTTTCTTAGAGTAACCGAGCAGTTACCCCAACTAGTGACAGCATATTGTAAATGCGAATACACGATGCTATAATACACAGAGATTAGGATGTTTATCGGAAGAACGTTTCTCAATTTATAAAAAATTGCGCAAGCTGAAGATATTTTGGTGATTAGATAGCCAATGTGCCTGTTCCAGTTTAACTTGTCATGTAAATACACTCCTAAATATTTCACACTATCACATTGTTTGATACTTGAACCGGCAAACTTTATGTTAAATTTAAGTGGTGCAGAGCAGTTAGTGGACAATAGAAAATTAGTTTTATTCAAATTTATTGATAATTTATTGATGCAGAGCCATTTTTCAATTTTATATAGTTCCTGGTTGATTTTATTTTGCAAAAATAGAACATCCTTATGTGACAGTGTTAAGACACTATCATCCGCATATAACGTTACATCAAAATTAGAGCACAGTGCCAAATCATTTATATAAATTAGAAAACAGAAAGGTCCAGTAGATAAAGTCGAGGATAAAGATGGGAAAATTGTAATGAATTAGAAAGATCGAGGGAAGTTATGGAAGGAACACATGGAAAAGATCTTGAATGTGGAAAATGAATTGGGTCAGATGGCAGAAGCAGATATGGTTGAAGGAGCAGTTGAAGGAGTAACTATGAGGAGGTGGTGAAGGCTATGAACAAGATGAAATTGGCAAAAGCAGCTGGACCTTCAAAAGCAAATATGGACATGATAATGTCGAGTGGAAAGTTCGTTGTTATAATAAAGAAGCTTTGTCAGAGAATACTGGATGGTGAAGATGTGTCAGAGAATTGGAAAACTAGTGTTGTTGTTCCAATCTTTAAAGGAAAGGTGTGATGGATTGTGGAACATATAGAAAAGTAAAGTTGTTGGAGCACGCAATGAAAACTGTGGAGAGAGAGCTCGAGAACAGAATATGAGGATTGGTTGCGATAGATGATATGCAATTTGGCTGTAGCATATGTCTGGGAACCGCACAACTCGGGCGTTGTTTATTTTGCGAAGGATACGAGAGGAATTTAGTGGAAAAGAGAAAAAGCTGTGCATGCGTTTTGTAGACTTGGAAAACGCATTTGATAGGGTATGTAGAAAAGTGGCGGAATGGGCACTAAGAAAGAAAGGATTGGCAGAAGTGTTGGTGCAAGCAGTGATGAGTTTATACGAGGGTTCAAGGACGAAAGTTAGAGTTGGATCAGGGACATTGGAAGAAATTGGGGTACGGGTTGATGTTCACTAAAGGTCTGTGCTATCACCACTGATATTTGCTATTGTGGTTGATGTTGTGACGAAAGATGCATGAAAAAGATCATAATTATTGAATGATATTTTGTACGCTGATAAGCAAAAATATGGAGGATTTATGGGCAAGGTTCCAAAGGTGGAGAAGTGCAGTGGAAGGCGAGGGATTAAAAGTAAATATTAGTAAGACTAAAATGATGGTGAGCGGTGCAGAAAATGCAATTGCACTCAGCAAAATGAAGCCTCGTGGAATATGCGGAAAAAGGGTTGTGTCTAACGCAGTGTGTTGCACACCGAGGAATAAATGAATGCATAGGAGATGCACCAAAATGAAGAAGGTAACCTGCAGTTTTGCTCGCCATGTTATTTATGGAAAGCGCAAAGATCTTGGAGAAGGCAAGAAAGAACCAGTGGAGGTATTATGCGATGAAATAGCTTTCTAAAGCTTATGACCATTGGTTCTTTATCACGAAACAAAATCTTTTTGTCAGCACAAACAGCTCCTATCTGTAGCATATTTTGCCGTTATTTATTAATTAGTGTAAAGGATATATATCAAAAACCTGAGCCAATTCAGCAAAAAGAAGGCCATTTTCGGAATCAGCGCACCTGATATACCCTAAAACCGTTGAAATATCTTGGGCAAATAGAAAAAAATTTTTTTGTTGAGCTGTGTTATAATTCTTAAGAAATAAAGTTTTAAAATAGCCTAAGCATGACACGTGCAAACATACTGCCCTATGTGTAAAGGCTCATTAATTCGTGAGACGATTTGACGTTCAAACAGCTCAGATGGCCAAGTGGTAAGAGCGTCCGCCTCTGATGGAGCTGTACTGGGGTTTGGTTTCAAGTCGCGCGGTTCAAACCAATCACTTTATTTCTGGTGTTCACAGTTTCCTTCTTTTATGCTCAGCATTAAGGGACAGTGTGAAGAACAAGTCGGCAAGTTTACTTATTGGGCCGTTGGGAAAGACACTTGGCGGGATTCCCCATGTTGGTGTGGTAGATAGGTGGCTGGCAACTCCTAGGCGAGCTCGTTATAGCGCTTTGATCGCTTTCTCATAATAAATAGGAGGATAAACTCGCAACTAAATGGCCTACAACTTAAATATGCTTGACTTAATTGTCAAAAATTATTGTTAATATTGAGTGCCTTGATATTGTTAGAATTTTGTTAACATGCAAAGTTCTGGAGCAATCCACTTGATTGATGAATTCACATCTTATTTTACTGTTATGTCGACACAGCAATGCTTTGTTACAGCGGTTGTTAGTTTCAGCATTGTATATTCAGTCCGATTAGTCCTGATTGGAACTAGGCCCAAACCCGAATTCGATTTCAAACCTTAAGTGAACCCACAAAAGCACAAAAGTTAAGCTTGGTCTAAAATACTTACAAGTCGATGTATTAATTCTTGTTTCTTAATTCTTGTCAAAATATGCGGGACCGCTGAAAGCCCCAACGACTATAGTTACTAACTTGGCGTTAAACAAGTTAGTCGGTTATCTCTACGCGCGGCACTGGGCCCGCATTAAGCCCAAAATTTTTCTTAAGTTAAAGCCCAAACCCGAGCACCACCTAAAAAAATGGGTAAACTTACAGCTCTGGTTGGTTTGAGTAGAAACAGACCAATAATTTCTGATCCCAACGCTCAATGGTGGCTGACCTTAGGCGGGCCTGCTAACAAAACTATGTGGCATAGGCCTTAATTAGTTCCTGTTTGGGGTTCATCATAGCAGTTATAATTTGTAGCGAAAGAATGAGATGCTTGCAGAATCCCACTTAAGCTGCTGCATGCTTACCTAACTCGTCATGATTAAGCGAGAGAAATCAAAAATACAGTCAGTGGCCTACATGCAATGAATTGGTTCTGTCACTGGGCGCAGTTTTTGAAACATCGTATGGCCATATCGTATTCAGTGATCAACCTAATTCGAATCTCCAACGTTTTCTTTCTCCTTGCACAGCAACTTGCACAAGTCAGCTCTAGATGCAAACTGATTTCTATGATGTAAATAGGACTTCTTCAAAGTATTAATATATGTCATGCTGGTAGAGTCGCTTTATCGCTATCTTCACAAAATCAAATTGGTTTCGACCTCGAGTCTGTATTTGCAATCGGCACTTAAAAAGACTTCATATTGTGCAAAGCTCAACATCAAATCTCCATTATAATTTATACTCGCAATAATATGCCGAAAGTGAGACGGGGCCATTTCCGCGGCTTAGCGCCTGCTGGACAACACAGCTCCGAAGAAGCGTCGCAACGGTGGCGAGCCGTTAACGACACTGGGCCGATTTGACCGGCCCGGGCACCGAACCCAGAGCCTTTTACACCAATAGCGTGTACTTAAAAACTGAGCTATTTCGTGAAAACTTTGCTGTCGTAAATGTTATACCATCCCTGACAATATCTCTCTGCTGCGCTACCTCGTGTTAACAAATTTTGTGAACAAACACTTCAGCGCTACAAACGTTTGCACTTGCCCGCTGGTTTGTGAAGCATGCATTATGATAACAGATTTATGCGGCGAACTGGCTTAATGACATTTAAGTGCGAGATGATCAAACTCTACGTTCTAAAATCTAGACTTCAATACCACGGGTTGAACTTCGTTGATTTTGCATAGAGCACTTTTACACTGGTGGATTTATTTTGTTCACGCCGAATAAACCAAAACAAAATTTTGCACACTACCTTGCTGACCTGTGCACTGCGGCGAGCAGCAACCAACAAGCACCGTTGACTGTTTGTGTTGTTTGGCTTCATCATTTTACTGATTGTCGCTGATAACCTGTTTACTTTGTGTGTTGAAATAGTTCCAAAATTTCAAAAAAGTCAGTGACAGATGCGCACAATTAATCAACCGTTACAAGCATCATGCTTAAGCGCTGCGGCGTTTTTGTCATCGGCGGTACGACACCTGGCGAGGATCATAAATCTTTTGCGACGGCTTCGATTCACTGATAGACCGGCAGCTGAGAGGGTTTAGCTGTCCCCTTCTAGGCACCAACAACCGAGCATATCGCGACCTACTACGCCACAAACCATCGGCGAAAAGTGATTTCTGTCGGGTCAGATTGGTTGCGTTTGGCCGTAATGGGGGCCCAAAATCCCCCCAAAAATTCGCTAGCGATCCCCAACTAGACACCACATGAAACCTAGTGAAAACGAAGGTTTACATTGCCCAGATCACGAAACGATATGTGACAGAAATTTTTTCGGTTGCTTCACTCCCGACAGAAGCCCCAAAGTTCGAGTGATGACGTCATAAAAATGCGCTAGCTGTTCCAAACTAGACACCACATGAAACCTAGTGGAAACGAAAGCTTACATTGCCCAGATCACGAAATGGTATGTGACAGAAATTTTTTCGGTTGCTTCACTCCCGACAGAAGCCCCAAAGTTCGAGTGATGACGTCATAAAGGTGCGCTAGCGGTCCCCAACTAGATACCACATGAAACCTAGTGGAAACGAATGCTTACATTGCTCACATCATGAAACGGTATGTGTCAGCAATTTTTTCGGTTGCTTTACCGCCGACAGAAGCCCCAAAGTTCAAGTGATGACGTCACCACGAAAATATGCGTCCGTTAATATCGACTAAAAAACGTATGAAATTTACTGGAAACGAAAGCTTACATCACATAGATCACGAATCCACACATGACAGACCTGTTTTCGGTTGCATTACCCCCGACAGAAGTTCTGAACTTTCTAGTTATGACGTCGCAGTGGCACGCTAGGGTTGTAACCCAACTATGTATCACATGAAACCATCCCATCATAATTATAATGTACTAATTTTGCTTTTGCAAGGGCGTAATCGACAACTACTAAAACCGAGTTATGTCCTCGCATCTACTCTATGCATGTCGTTACTTCAAAAATTATGGAAACTTGCAAAAAATTTGCTGTCAGTTACTTAATATTGCGTGAATATGATTTTCTTAGAAGTGCGCCTGCAAGCTAATTTCTTATCACTTTGGTGTTCTGACATAATGCAACATAATATGCGCAAAATAGATTTATTAAAAAGTATTAGCCTAACAACTGAAAAAGCACAGCACGGAAACGAAAGCGAGAAGAATCACTGTAATTCACTCGTTTGTGAGCATGAAGGCAATTAGCCTAAGCACTAGAAGCGTTTAGAAAACACAAAATTTCGGAGCTTTTGCTGCTGATTTAAATGTTCTTTTCAGTGTATGTTTTACGTTTCATTTTCGCTGTCACTGCTACAAGAAGAATCTTCCTCGTCTGTGACAATTAAGGCAGCGTCAGAAACATCGTGCTCAAGATTTTGAGCTTCACTTTTAGAAGTAGATAGGTTTGGCTCCTTGGTTTCACCAAGCAAATGCTCAAGTAATGACGGTCCTGAATACCACTCCCGTACGAGGCAGCCATTTCGAGCCATCTATCCGCATTTTAGGGGATCAATATTAAGGCCTGGAAACGGAGCGTCAGCATGTCCCCAAATTCTGCTGAGGTAAAGTGCTCTTCTTAATTTTTTTTTTTCAACACTTTTTGCGCAAGGCGGTAGGTAATGCGCAGTCGACTCTTTTCACATTGGCCATCTGGTTTTTCCACAAAAATATAAAACGAATGATGCATAATCGTTGTTTATTTTTCTTCACAAAAATAGCTTTTAAGCCAAGCCACCGTTTTTATACGCGAACACCGAAATTCAGCGCAAATTTTTAGGGTCTCGTGATTAGTAAAAACTTACTAGGTTATATTTTGATACAGTAGCCTACTATCAAGTTTAAAAAAATATTTGCAGTTAAATTCCCGTGTAGTCCAAAACAAGTTGATAGCAGAGTTATTTTATTACTTATCAGAGTTTTGCTTATAACTTATTTCTTACTGCGTTAATTTTTCCTGTCATCTGACATAGCTTTACGTATCTGGCCTCATCAACATACTTAATTTTCAACTTGTTTTGGACTACACGGGAATTTAACTGCAAATATTTTTTTTAAACTTGATAGTAGGCTACTGTATCAAAATATAACCTAGTAAGTTTTTACTAATCACGAGACCCTAAAAATTTGCGCTGAATTTCGGTGTTCGCGTATAAAAACGGTGGCTTGGCTTAAAAGCTATTTTTGTGAAGAAAAATAAACAACGATTATGCATCATTCGTTTTATATTTTTGTGGAAAACCAGATGGCCAATGTGAAAAGAGTCGACTGCGCATTACCTACCGCCTTGCGCAAAAAGTGTTGAAAAAAAAAAATTAAGAAGAGCACTTTACCTCAGCAGAATTTGGGGACATGCTGACGCTCCGTTTCCAGGCCTTAATATTGATCCCCTAAAATGCGGATAGATGGCTCGAAATGGCTGCCTCGTACGGGAGTGGTATTCAGGACCGTCATTACTTGAGCATTTGCTTGGTGAAACCAAGGAGCCAAACCTATCTACTTCTAAAAGTGAAGCTCAAAATCTTGAGCACGATGTTTCTGACGCTGCCTTAATTGTCACAGACGAGGAAGATTCTTCTTGTAGCAGTGACAGCGAAAATGAAACGTAAAACATACGCTGAAAAGAACATTTAAATCAGCAGCAAAAGCTCCGAAATTTTGTGTTTTCTAAACGCTTCTAGTGCTTAGGCTAATTGCCTTCATGCTCACAAACGAGTGAATTACAGTGATTCTTCTCGCTTTCGTTTCCGTGCTGTGCTTTTTCAGTTGTTAGGCTAATACTTTTTAATAAATCTATTTTGCGCATATTATGTTGCATTATGTCAGAACACCAAAGTGATAAGAAATTAGCTTGCAGGCGCACTTCTAAGAAAATCATATTCACGCAATATTAAGTAACTGACAGCAAATTTTTTGCAAGTTTCCATAATTTTTGAAGTAACGACATGCATAGAGTAGATGCGAGGACATAACTCGGTTTTAGTAGTTGTCGATTACGCCCTTGCAAAAGCAAAATTAGTACATTATAATTATGATGGGATGGTTTCATGTGATACATAGTTGGGTTACAACCCTAGCGTGCCACTGCGACGTCATAACTAGAAAGTTCAGAACTTCTGTCGGGGGTAATGCAACCGAAAACAGGTCTGTCATGTGTGGATTCGTGATCTATGTGATGTAAGCTTTCGTTTCCAGTAAATTTCATACGTTTTTTAGTCGATATTAACGGACGCATATTTTCGTGGTGACGTCATCACTTGAACTTTGGGGCTTCTGTCGGCGGTAAAGCAACCGAAAAAATTGCTGACACATACCGTTTCATGATGTGAGCAATGTAAGCATTCGTTTCCACTAGGTTTCATGTGGTATCTAGTTGGGGACCGCTAGCGCACCTTTATGACGTCATCACTCGAACTTTGGGGCTTCTGTCGGGAGTGAAGCAACCGAAAAAATTTCTGTCACATACCATTTCGTGATCTGGGCAATGTAAGCTTTCGTTTCCACTAGGTTTCATGTGGTGTCTAGTTGGGGATCGCTAGCGAATTTTTGGGGGTTTTTGGGCCCCCATTACGGCCAAACGCAACCAATCTGACCCGACAGAAATCACTTTTCGCCGATGGTTTGTGGCGTAGTAGGTCGCGATATGCTCGGTTGTTGGTACCTAGGTGGTGACAGCTAAACCCTCTCAGCTGCCCGTCTATAATCTAGCCAACCACGTTTGCAACCGATTGCGGGTGCCATGCAGCCGTTTAATATCATCATGCTGAACTTTCTTTTATTTCGATTTAGAAATAACCGCAACGGTTATTTATAGTTCATAGGGTGAAGACTTTAGATTTTGCTTTAAGAAACGTAGGCCTATCACAAACAGAAAACCTTTGAGGGTTTTTATATTGATTTCGAATAATACACTCCAGCTTCTCTGGTTTAACCAAAAAAAGTTGAAACAGGACTGTGCAAAGATCGAATGCAAACGTTTTTTAGTAAACCAAAGCAGCGTCTTTCGATGGATTGTAAGATAGACCCAAGACATACTGCAAGGGGGTCTTAACCGGTGGGGAATCCACTGGTGGAAAACTTAAGATTTTTAGATGGGAAGTTGACCACCACCTGAAGATATACAGCAAATATCAAACAATATAGGCCACCTTTGGCAAAAAATATCGTTTTTTTTTTGACAGTAGGGTTATTGGTAAGTCTTTGTAATATGCTATCATAATTATAATCAATTACAAATTAGCATGTTGCATCTTATTCATATTTACTGTAATTAAAGCATTGTAAGTTAATGATATTGGCAAACTGAGTAATCAAATTGTATCCTATATTTTTGTCCATTTTAATTCATTTCGCTTTGATAGGCGTTTGCATGCTTTTCCGCGGTCAAACTAAATTGCGGAAACTTGTCCACAGATGCTATATTCCCGCCTATTTTTGACAGTTCTGTGCAGTTCCATCTTCGACTAATTTTTTGAATGTAAGCGTGTGGTTGTTGTAACGGGTTTTGAAAGTTGTTTTGCTCTGCCCGTAGTAGTATTTCTCGGGGAGTGTGTTTCCTTTGATTGTTATAAAGGTTTTTTACTCCACGGAGGAGCTGCAACATTCGCCGTTTATAAGTGCTAGGTGGCGTTTGGTCTGCAGTTACAACGGTTAGATGGTCCCCGATTTGCTGTTTTTTTTGTTGTACCTGAGTCCGGATACTATTGAAGCCATATTCGGTGTACAGTTGCAGTTCAGTTTGATCATGTTTTTGGTTGATTCAAATTTTGTGGAATGGGTGGTTTTTTACATGGTCTGTTATTGTGTCAAAATTATCTCCCGCTCTGACCACGTCATACTCAAGACCCTGAAACTTTGACTTATCATGAATATAAATTAACTAATTCTACATATTCATCAAACCTTCGAATTTCATTAGTTATAAGCCTTTGCTTCTGTGCAATTTGCTCAAATACACAAAACGCAGTAATGTATCGGTTATGTTTATTATGTGTAAAATTGTGGTCACCATTTCAGTTGCATTGTACATCGCGAAAGAATTACGATTGTGATTATTTCTAAACAGATTTGCTTGAGTGTTGTGCTGTATAAGATTTTTTCACCTCAACTACAGGTCTCGAATGATTGGCTATACACATTGTCGAAAAATTTGGTTAAACGCGAATTTCTTTGCTTTTCTCTGCACGACATGTTATACAGCCAAACAAAAAATGGTTTTAAATTAAGTTTTCTGAAGGCTAGCTTCAAAGCTATCAAAAAGGAAACAGTACTAATGAAAACAAAAATGCTTTAGTACGAGCTTTTTTCCGTCAAAATAAGCCCCTGATCTACTTCCAAATGCAGGAACTGTATAATTCGTGAGCCATCAATAATCTCTTTTCAACTCTTTTTATTGAAACAAATTCTAAAAATAAAACATAGGATAGAGCTTCAGCACAAATAAACACATAAAACGCTGGCCTACTGCAGCAAAGCTTTACAGTTTCAAATAATGTTTCGTTGCAGTAATCTTGACAGCAGGCGAGTGATGTTTTTGTATTGTTAACTGCTCCTAACCACTTTTAGAGGACCTTCGTCAGATAGATGAGCAGATCGTTGCTGAATAGCCCGGATGTGACTATCCAAACTTGCTACACTTGGTATTTCAAGACTGTAAAATAAAACAATTAGTACAACTTTTTTTAAATCAAACAAATTGAAAATTCATTCGCTGGGTGTTAAAACTTGGCGATTTTTGATCACAGTAAATGTTTTTACAGCGAGTTGTAATAAGAAAGCGTTTTAAGCCGCCCCTGAAAAGTACACTTTCTGTGTTTAAAGAGTAAAATGGATCTTGTGCTATTGTCTTATTTTGTCATAGACATTAGACACATTAAAAAGAGCATTTTTATGGCATTGCTGATGGAAGTTTATTGCTAGAGGTAGTTTGACGGCAGATATTTCGGAGCGGACATAATGTCGTCAACAGCTCGCCTACGCTGTGACGTTTCTTCGGAGCTGTGTTGCCCAGTCGCTAAGCTGGGCAGGTGGGCCCCGCCACTCGTTACACGCTTCGCGGATTCTGAGATTGTAAAATTGATTTCAAGTTTAACCTTCATCAAAATGTCATAGTCACTTCAAGAGATAAGGTGCTTCACAACATTTTTTTTCATATTAGCAGATTCAAAAAAGTATTATAATTTCGGCTAAACAAAATGCTTATAAATCTTGATTGAAACATCGTTCAAAAAAAAAATAAATGTCTTAACACATGCAGGACTTGCACGTGCAGGTTCTCCTTTTATTAAACCTATATGTTGCCAGTTTAGGCTTAATTCTGCTTTCACGAAACTTGTTACTTAAAACTTGGAAAAATTGCAGCCTATGCAAAAGCGTAGTTTCACAAAAAATTCAATTCTAAAAAAATCCAAAACATTTAAATGCTTAAAATTTGTGGGCTCCTAATTTTATAATCTTGCTATACGAAAATTCATTTATTTAAATACACAAAGTAAAAAAGTAAAAACCTCTACAGACTGTTTCACCTCAGCGGATCATCAGGAGGTATCTAAGTTAGGGTTTAAAGTTAGCCTGGTAGTGAATAACTGATACTGTAGTAAAATTGGTAAACTACTCTTACTACACTAAAAACCTGACGTGAACCATAGAAGGAGGGTAGTCTCCGTTGCGAACAGCTCAGTGCTTAAGCGAGCTAGTCTAGAAACATTCGAAGAAAATAAAAAGCGTGGCCGGAATACGGTGCTGTAGTAGAAAGGCGGATAGGGGGATGTTAAAATACTGTGGCGAGTGTAATAGGTAATAAAAAAAGGGGGAGGGCGGTCGCAAACAGATCAACGCATACAAATTTCATACAGAATAGTAAAGACGCATTAGTGAGGGTCTGTAATTTCAAAGCTTTTCAGTTTGAATTTTGCTTTATGGCGGCATTTTCCAATAAGTTCAGATCTTTTGTTAAGAGTGATATTTTTGTCGGCTTTGGCGATAGTTAATTTTTCCTCTAAGCACAGTTGGCATTGCTTCATCCCGCATTGGTAAGGGGTCACCTGACAGTGAACATTCCAAGTAATATTGGGCGGATTTCCTTGGTACTTTGCGGTCCAGAACGCATTTGACAGCGCTGTTGCATGCCTTCTCTTTGAGTCTTTAAAACTGTTCTTATGGTTGTAGTACCTGGTCTTGAATTCCTTTTCCGTGCACCCGTAATAGTGCTTGATGATATTGCCGACGGATGTGGTTGCGTCGTAAACAATGGAGTTAATGCGGCATCTACCATCTAGCGGGCATTCGTTTTTTTTCCTGCAGTTGCAGGGCGGTGTTGTGGTGTGGTTGATATTGCTGTCAAGGAGTTTTCTGTTGTGCGATGAAATGATGGATTTGACGTTGGGCATGCAGCAGTAACTGATCTTTACGTTGTTTCTGTTGATGATTTTGTGGAGGCGATGGTTTGGTGGAAAGTGCTTGCTGATTAGGCGTAGGAATTCCTTGCCTACGTTCGTGGCGACATGGTCGCTAAATCGCGGGTTGAACCATATAATTTTCCTTTTCCTGTTACGACAGGAGTGTTTGCAGTTTTCTTGATACGTCAGGCTAGCCGGATATTCGCTCTTACGCAGAGCTTCCTCGTATACTGGTGAAGCTTTGTGGAAGGCTTCTGCGTCGCAGGAGAGTTGTGAGACGCGCCGTTCTAAGTTGGATGGTAACTGTTTTTTTATGCATGGCGGATGGTTGGAACGGGCGTGCACATATAGGGGATTGTCGTTGGGTTTGCGGTATGGCCAGTATCTTCTTGAGGCAAGATTTAATGTGATGTCAAGAAAATCTATTAGGATGAGGTTTGTTTCGGTAGTGATTTTTAGGCCATATCTTTGGAAGATGTTTTTAATTTTCTTGTTTAGTCTTTCAGTTGCAGGGCCGGGTAGGCCGCGGAGAATAAGCAGCCCGTCGTCCCTGTATAAACCATTGTCGCTGATGGGGATGAGCGTTGACAGTTTATGAAGGAGAAAGAGGCCGATGAGCTCGGCGCCATCATAAGACCCCATAGTTACGTCGAAGTGGGCGTCTTCTTGTTTTTGCCATACCGTGTTTCTGCTAAAAAGTAGAGATTTCCGGCAATGCCAAATGATCGATTTTGTATTATTGCTGATTTCGATAAAATCTGCCGCGAAGTCGAGGGCTTTTTCGAGAAGCCTTTTGGATATGGACGGGTAAAAGCTAACGATATCATATTTTAGGAATTTGCAGTTATTTTTATCGGATCGGGAGTCGAACCAAAAGATGACTGCCTCGGTATTGCGCCATTGCTGCAAACCAGTTTTTATTCGGATTGCTGAGTTGATGTTGTCCAGATGTTGCTTGCTGATTACACCGATGTTTGTTTTTGCCGGGTTGATTAATCTACATTCAGGGTTGTTTACAAAGTTTGGCTTGTGGTCTTTTAAGGTTATAAACGCTTCTCTTTGCGCCAGTTGTTCTATTCTATCGACGATCTTAGTTTTTCGGCGATTTCCTTTGCTTCTCTGTTGATATTCATGGCTGCTGAAGCATCTGCTTTTCGGTAGGCAGATGTGATGCTATCGGTAATGAGTTTCTTGTAGTTATTTACTTCTATTTTGAACAGATTTGTTGTTTTGTCCGCGGAAATTAGCATCGTGTTTGAATTTGTTATTTGTTTCATATCTTCGGCTAACTTGGCTTGAAATGAGTTCGGTCTGCGTTTGAACTTGATTGTGTGGACTAAGTTGTACAGGGCATCTTCAAATGCATTCAAGTCTGAGCTTTGAGGCGGGCAGTTTTCGGTTTTGAAGCCATAGGTGTTGTATTCCAAGTGCTCTGCTTTGTCATCGCTGTCACAGAAGAAAACCCTCCACCTGATTCTTCTAATAAAACTTTCAACTTTTATTATTAAGTATTTTAGGTACTGGTTGTTGGTGGGTATTGGTATGTTTTTCAGCGAATAACCGAGGTTAACTTGTTCCAAATTCATGTTGTGTCACTGGTGTGCTGGAAAGTGCTCGACAGGTTGGTAGGACCAGGCTGGAGCAAATTATCCAATTACGGGAAATGGTTGCTTCCATTAACAAAAGGGCTCAATGACCAAGGTCAGAGCATATATATTTATTTAAAAAAACAAAGTAAAAACCTCTACTTTACTACCAGGCTAACTTTAAACCCTGATTTAGATACCTCCTGATGATCCGCTGAGGTGAAACAGTCTGTAGAGGTTTTTACTTTTTACTTTGTGTTTTTAAATAAATATATATGCTCTGATCTTGGTCATTGAGCCCTTTTGTTAATGGAAGCAACCATTTCCCGTAATTGTATACGAAATTGTATAACTTGTATTCTTGTCACATACATGAAAACTTACGACTTTATCAATAAGATTGTTTGCCGGTATGCTACAATTTTACTGCGTAGTTACGAGTACCGATATAATAAATATGGGACTAAAATAGCTCAAGGAAGAAAAATAAAGCCACTGTAAATCTTAAAACTGAACGTCTATAGCTTTATTTTTCCTCCATTACTGTGTAGTTTGCAGCGATTTTTACTGTTTTGCAGAAATAAGGTAAAAGTCTGTATACCATTTTAAAGTTTTTTCTTTGCATTTGTGTCCCGTAATGTTTGCGACAAAAATAGGTTGAAGTTGAAGTTACGCACACACTTTAGTCACATTCTGTAAAGCAGAAATGAATCAAACCTGCTGCTTCGTTTCGAAACCACTTGGGTGCCGACCACTGCGTGAGGATCACTTAATCGTCGAACATGTTGAAGGAACTGGTCCGAATTTTGAAAGCGAGTTGTAAACTTTTCAGAAACTGAAATTTTTCGGAGCAGTTTGTTCACATCACGCTTTCCCATCGCGTTTGCTGGAACATCCGGCTCAATATCAGTCGTATCACACAAATCTTCAAGAATTCTTTCTTCTTTTATTGGAGGCACAAGCGGAGTTGCACTGGAACGTCTTTTCATTCGGTCGGGATGGTCTTTAATAAATAACAACTCTTTTTCTTTAGCTACAATTTTGTCATCGCCACGATCAGTGGTTTTTTTATGACCAGAAAAATGAGAACCCATTTACTCCCAGATAAAACCCTCTTTGTCACTCCAAACCTTCATATTTACGTTACATTTTACCGTTTTTCAACTCAGCCTTATCATTAGTGCTGTTTTTTATCTCAGTAAGCATGCTGTGTGGTCATTATGTATTAACAAACTCAAATATGACTTAATAGTAAGGAACCCTACGAAGAAAGATTTTGGAAGAAAAGTAACGTCACAGTACTGTAAATGTTCAAACTGAACGTTTTGACAACATTAGGATTACCATACGTCCTCTTTTTTAACAAAAAGTAATTTGTCCTCCAAGCCGTAGAGCGGTACAGCGCTATTTCGGGCTAGTAGCCCTCATCATCCGCCCTCAGGTAAGATACATTCATCTTCCAGAGCGAATGACCTTGGCAGGATTACTCATCCCTTCGGATAAGTATATCCTAAAGAATTTAACTTTTGTGGTATGTAGCCACTCGTGTGTCTACGCCACCACGCTAGTCAAAATTCTTTGCGTGGTCAGGGTGAAGATCAATAACTAAAAAAGTTACGTACCACAAAAGTTATTTTTTTGGGATATATTTATCCGAAGGGATGAGTGATCCTGAAACAGCGCTATCCCGCTCTACGGTACGTTTGACTGGAGTGCTTTGCACTGTTGGTGATGGACAGCTGATTTAACCTCCGACCCGACAAGAGGAAGTCGTCATGACTTCCCGTCTAGTAGGCCAGGAAGGACATTGCTTTTTTAGTTTTGGTCCTCCGAGGACGCTCAAAAATGCCCAAATGTCCTCCTTTCAGGCATTGTGAATTGTGAAAACATGTCAAATCATTCTTGCACGAGACATTTTCGGAAGTTTTAGTTCAAATTACGGCCTGCAGACGTGATGACCTTGTTTTTTTGCTCTTCACTTGATTTTGGGCTAAAAATGGGGCATCTGCGGACATGATGACTTTTTTTTTGTTCTTCCTTTGACTTATGGCGGAAAATTGGGCATCTGCGGACGTGATGACCTTTTTTTGTGCTCTTCACTTGGTTTTGGGCTAAAAATGGGGCATCTGCGGACATGATGACTTTTTTTTTGTTCTTCCTTTGACTTATGGCGGAAAGTTGGACACCTGCGGACGTGATGACCTTCAAAGAACCTGTCATCTTTTTGCGCAGTGAAAACATGGTAACCCTAGACAACATAGATTCAGCTGTCATTATCAGCAGTTTACGCATGGCAGTACAAAACTGTAAGAATTAGAATTTACAAGCCTAACTACACTTGATAGTTAGAGATAAGATCCTAAAGAACCCATGGCTTTACTTTTTCTCCTTAAGCTATCTTTGTCCCATATTTATTGTATTCCGAAGAATGATTTTACCTTTACAAAACAATGCACGACCAATTTTCTAGCGGGCGGTGGAGGGGATAGGGTGTTCAAATGCTTTTCCTCTAATTTTTTGATCATACGTAACATTGCATCAGCTCAGCACTTCCCCTGCTTATGACTTGATTCATCGTAGAACCATCGCATTTATGTCGTTCCTGCCCTACACGTATTTTTGTACATTTTTTGGGTATTCTTGTTTTTGCTATCATCTGCATAAATCCTGTGGTGCTTTAATCGGCATAACAGGCGTGAAGCGTTTCTCATGGTTAGTCAATAGCAGCGGTTCTCAATGTATGGTAAAAAGTTAATCATATTATTATTAACATAGCGGTTTTGAAGAGTTTCTGATTCAGTATCCTACCGGTATGTCGTGCATAAGAATCTGTCCAATATAACGCCAGTTTAGGGTGGCCATACGTCCGGCATTTGCGTCCTTCGTCCGCCATCCGGCATCGGCCGATGCCGGACAAGCAGAAGTCCTCCTTTTGTGCTATTGTGCAAATATTAATTGTCTCAAAAGGCTTGACAATCGATTGTAAAAATCCCAAACCGATTAGAAAATATTTTACTTTCTTTTTGCATTGTCTTAGGTTTAAATGCTTACAGGCCTGCTGTAGTTACAATTAATTGTTACGACTCAATGTTTAAACCCACACGATCAGTTAAATGCTTATGCACTCTATGGCGTCATTCTAGTGAGCGTAATTCTTTAATCCGAACGAAATAAGAGGTAGTTTGGGCTTTGAAGATCGAACGTAGCCTATAGATCAGGGGTTCTTAACCGGGGGTAAATTTTGCCTACCGAGAGGGTAATTTTTCTGAAGTATAAACTAAAACAAACTTCAATTTTCAGTATTAAAAAGGTGGAAGTGTTGTTCTGGGGTAAATTATACTTTTTTCAATCGGAAAGGGGTAAAGAATACAAAAAAGGTTAAGAACCCCTGCTATAGATCACACGTTTGCTCAAAAATAAACAATTATTGCATCTGTCCAGAAAAGAGCTAAAATATCGGCTTTTGAAATGCTTAGGGGCAATGAAGCCTTTTGTTCTTCGTTTTACGTGAGTTTCCTAATGCTAGCATGCTTCGCCCACGCCAAAAAGCTTGTTTTCTTTGTTCCATTATCAATTTGAAATTCATTTGAACTTAATGTTGCTAAAATAATTTCTGTTAAATTGGAGTAATTCAAGTGCCTTCGAAAAAACAAGTCAGATATGTATTGACAGTAGTTTTCAGTCAGCTAAAATTCTGATACAGTAACGATTAGGTTAATTTTGTAATCTTTCGTGTGAATCATTTTTAGATATTAATGTCCTCCATTTTCGTGGCTTCGCAATGGTCACCCTACGCCAGTTATCACACACATTGATTTATTCATGTTATCACTACTGTTTAGGAGGCAGTTAGTTATCTGAAACAAACTACATAGAAAAACAAATACAGTTGGTCTACTTCACATACATGGGTAAACAAATACAGTATTTTACCTTAAAAAAACGAGTAAAGCCTCGTCTACACTTGGCGTAAAAATATTTTTACGCTGATCGTTCAGCGTAAAATCTGTCTACACTTGGCGCAGCCTACGTCATTTTCACGCTGATTTTTGTTTTCTGACCTGCTTGGTTATTATGACATCACTGAGTTCTTTATGCGCTACTACTACCGTCACAGTATACTGTGCTACCGTAATGAATGACCAGGAATGACCTTGCCAATTCAAGAGATAAATCATTCCATGCAAACTTTGCAATAAAAATCTTGTTTATGGAATCATAAAAAACTGAATAACCAACCAAATGCAATACTTGGGCCTACCAAAAAAAAAAACTAAAACGCTTCTATGTTGCAATTTTGAAAGCCAATGCTTTTGTATATCGACGTTTTAAGCAGTAGACTAGACCAATGCTGGTCAACCTTTCTCAAAAATTTACACACTTTTGAAACATTGTGCTCATCCTACTACTGTACCAGTCTTGGAATACAACAGCAACACTACTCTGCATGTTTATATTAACAAAAGCGTATATTGCAAATTAAACGACAAATCAGTTGTTTGATTATTTAAATAGCAGCTTGCTGTTAAATATCATCTGCCAGTTTTGCAAAATGACTTTGTACTCTTGTTTTCAGATTCTCTTTTCCTTAACGTTTTTCCACAGCATCTTGCATAATCTCATCTAAACACAAACACATAAAACTTTGCTAGCAAAACTGCAATATATCCAAAATAGCATTGATAAACTCGTAAAGCAGTTTCAGAGGTGCTGGCTCAATACTGCGAAAACTGTGTCAAAATTTACATACCGATGCATCATTATGCTAGCTTACCAATTTGCTGTGTAACTGTAAGTCACTTACTCAGAGACAAGCTTGAAAACTTAACTATGAGACATAATGAGGAAAAGCTTTGGATCACTGAAAGCAGATTGGTAAATACATACTTACTATTCTCTGATCCTTGTTTCTCAGCAACGTTCCTCCAAGCATATTTTTAAAACTTTGTGTTGAGGCTGCTGGTAACTAGCATTGGATAAACTCCATAGAATTGGGTAGAATATTGTTAAACTGCTATCAATAAGCTTTAAGTCTCATTCCAAGGGTATGGTTTCTGTCAAAATTGTCTGACTTGTCTATTTTTATCTGTAGACAAACTGCTTAAAAAACCTACTGATACCAAACTGCAAAATAAAAACAAATCGGTTTTAAGCTACGGTACCCGTACTGATTCACTATAAACCTATTAATATTTCAATTAAAAACCAATCTTTAAAATAACTATCTGGTCGCTTACAGTACAATTGGCACGGTAATTCACTGGACAGGGCTACATACCAAGAATATTTAACCATCATCCAGTTCCAGAAGCCTACTTATCTGCGCATAGCTTACTAGACTACCGGTATGTAACGGCATCATTATAATTAAAATTTAGAGGGGCTGAGACCCTGCATCTACCAATGAATCATACATTAGCCTAAAGAATTGAAAAAAGTTTTCTGGTTTTGTATGGCACTACAGACTAACCTGGATAGGGTTACATATGACTTGGCACTGATACTTGGCACTCATAAACCTAGGTCTACCTCTGTTTTTAGCTTATTATGCCATGCAAATTGAATCAGTAAGCATCTAGCTCATAGTCTTTTCAAAAAATGTAAAAAAATATGAAAACCTCTGACTTGTTCATGCAAAAAAGACAAAAGGGCCCCAAAACACTGTTTGCCTACAAGCCTAGGTTATATTTACCTGCCTTTTCCAAGCTAAATATGCTTAAAACTTGAAATAGCTGAGGTTCTAACGCCAAGTCTAGACCTAGTCTTTTCCATAAACATGGAATCGTGTCCAAGCAAATAACGCAGGAGTCCCAAAAGACTGTTTTTCAACTAGCCTAGGCTAAGACTTGATTGTTACCTCAGGATCAGAACATGCTAGACGCTGAGCGTTTGGAAAATACTTTGCTATTAGCTGAGCGTTTGGAAAATACTTTGCTATTAGCTGAGCTGAGCGTTTGGATTAGCAAAGTATTTTCCAAACGCTCAGCGTCTAGCATGTTCTGATCCTTTGCTATTAGCTGAGCGTTATGTTCTGATCCTTTGCTATGTTCTGAGCGTTATGTTCTGATCCTTTGCTATTAGCTAAATACTTTGCTATTAGCTGAGCGTTTGGAAAATACTTTGCTATTAGCTGAGCTGAGCGTTTAGCAAAGTATTTTCCAAACGCTCAGCGTCTAGCATGTTCTGATCCTGAGGTAACAATCAAGTCTTAGCCTAGGCTAGTTGAAAAACAGTCTTTTGGGACTCCTGCGTTATTTGCTTGGACACGATTCCATGTTTATGGAAAAGACTAGGTCTAGACTTGGCGTTAGAACCTCAGCTATTTCAAGTTTTAAGCATATTTAGCTTGGAAAAGGCAGGTAAATATAACCTAGGCTTGTAGGCAAACAGTGTTTTGGGGCCCTTTTGTCTTTTTTGCATGAACAAGTCAGAGGTTTTCATATTTTTTTACATTTTTTGAAAAGACTATGAGCTAGATGCTTACTGATTCAATTTGCATGGCATAATAAGCTAAAAACAGAGGTAGACCTAGGTTTATGAGTGCCAAGTATCAGTGCCAAGTCATATGTAACCCTATCCAGGTTAGTCTGTAGTGCCATACAAAACCAGAAAACTTTTTTCAATTCTTTAGGCTAATGTATGATTCATTGGTAGATGCAGGGTCTCAGCCCCTCTAAATTTTAATTATAATGATGCCGTTACATACCGGTAGTCTAGTAAGCTATGCGCAGATAAGTAGGCTTCTGGAACTGGATGATGGTTAAATATTCTTGGTATGTAGCCCTGTCCAGTGAATTACCGTGCCAATTGTACTGTAAGCGACCAGATAGTTATTTTAAAGATTGGTTTTTAATTGAAATATTAATAGGTTTATAGTGAATCAGTACGGGTACCGTAGCTTAAAACCGATTTGTTTTTATTTTGCAGTTTGGTATCAGTAGGTTTTTTAAGCAGTTTGTCTACAGATAAAAATAGACAAGTCAGACAATTTTGACAGAAACCATACCCTTGGAATGAGACTTAAAGCTTATTGATAGCAGTTTAACAATATTCTACCCAATTCTATGGAGTTTATCCAATGCTAGTTACCAGCAGCCTCAACACAAAGTTTTAAAAATATGCTTGGAGGAACGTTGCTGAGAAACAAGGATCAGAGAATAGTAAGTATGTATTTACCAATCTGCTTTCAGTGATCCAAAGCTTTTCCTCATTATGTCTCATAGTTAAGTTTTCAAGCTTGTCTCTGTGCAAGTGACTTACAGTTACACAGCAAATTAGTAAGCTAGCATAATAATGCATCGGTATGTAAATTTTGACACAGTTTTCGCAGTATTGAGCCAGCACCTCTGAAACTGCTTTACGAGTTTATCAATGCTATTTTGGATATATTGCAGTTTTGCTAGCAAAGTTTTATGTGTTTGTTTTTAGATGAGATTATGCAAGATGCTGTGGAAAAACGTTAAGGAAAAGAGAATCTGAAAACAAGAGAACAAAGTCATTTTGCAAAACTGGCTGATGATATTTAACAGCAAGCTGCTATTTAAATAATCAAACAACTGATTTGTCGTTTAATTTGCAATATACGCTTTTGTTAATATAACAACAACAACAACAACAACCAGTTTATTTTCATGCATCTGAAAGCCCACGATGTTGAACAATCACAAACAATAACATCAACGTTAAATAAATCACGGCACAAAGACTTACAGATGTACATGGGAAGGTCGCGAAGGGACCTAAAGGTCTTCGAGTCAAGCGACCACCTGTGAAAATATCTAGTACATATGACATAATCAAGTTTCATGCTATCAAAAAAGAAAAGGAAAAAAGACAGAAAAAAAAAATAAATAAATGTGTTGCCGAATTACGGAATACAGTACCAAAACTACATCATTAATCTAATCCAAATAGACAAAAATTTAAAGTGTAAGTAATAACTTTTTGTATTTATTTTTAAACTGTGTATGATTTTGTTGTTTAAGTTTATCGGGTATGCTGTTCCAGATTTTTGAGCCTCGAAACTTGACATGACGTTGAAGTAAATTAGTAGCAAACTGAGGAATAAAGTATTGTTGATATTTGGAAGAGTTTCTAGTTGATCGGGAGTAAATTGATGATACCAAAGTAAATATATTGTCAAAAATTTTCGGTAATTTTTTAAGATGGTGTTTATGCATAAAACTTGCTAAGACAAGTAAAACTAGTTTATCCAAGTACAAAATATTAAGTTGCGCATAGAGAGGAGAAGCATGATCTCGCCAAGCCGCTCCTGCAAGTAAACGAATGGCTTTGTTTTGAATTCTTTGCAATTTTGATAAATTAGATTTAGGAGTTGCACTCCAAACTAGTAATCCAAAAGTCAAATGAGAGTGGATAAACGCATAATATAATTTTTTAAGTATATGGTTGGGTAAAAACGATTTGGTTTTGTAAAGAACTCCAAGAAGACGAGAAAGTTTGGTTTCTAGCATTTTAATATGTTGTTTGAATTGCAATTTATTATCTAAATGTATTCCAAGGTGTTTGACACAGTCAACTACCTCAATTTTGCATTGTTGGTAAGATAGATTCATAGTAATAGAATTGTTTTTAGATTTAGGAGAAACAATTAAGGCAAAAGATTTTGCAGGATTAAGAGTAAGCTTGTTGGCTGACATCCAACTTGCTATATTGTTCAGTTCCAGGTTTAAATGCTGTTCTAGTTCTAAAATAGAAGATAAGTTGGCAATTATACATGTATCATCCGCGAAAAGTCTAGGTGTATTATTCACTGAATTTTCCAAGTCATTTATGTAGAACAAAAATAAAAGAGGTCCTAATATCGATCCTTGCGGAACGCCATAGTTAATAGATTGTGTGTCAGAGTTAACATTGTTAATGTTCACATATTGTCGTCTATTGCATAAGTAGGATGAAAGTAATTTATGTGCATTACCCCGTATGCCATAGTGATCCAGCTTACGCAGTAATATTGTATGAGTCACGGAATCAAATGCTTTCTTCAGATCGAGCATGATAAAGACCAGTGTACTGTTTATTAGAGATATTGTACTAGCATGTAGAAACTACATCTAGAACCGCATGTTCTGGAGAGTAATTCGCCCTGAAACCATATTGAGTAGATGAAAGAACAGAATGTTTTTCGGCAAAGGTGGTAATTCTTTTGTGTAATACTTTTTCAAATACCTTAGATAACACAGGAAGGAGTGAAATAGGACGATAATTATTTACCTCAGATTTAGCACCAGATTTATAGGTAGGTATAACTTTTGAAATTTTCAGCGATTCTGGAAAGATGCCGTTCTCAATACAGAAATTGAAAATAAAGGATAATGGAGAAGCAAGAACAGTCGAAGCAGTTTTTATAAAGAAAGAAGAAAAGCCTTCGGGACCAGAAGAAGAACTATTACGCAGAGATGATATAATACGCTCTATTTCTTGAGGGTATGTAGGAGCAATGAAAATGGATTCTGGTATTCTGTTTCGAAGAAAGTGTGACGGGTCTTTGTTGCATGAATCATTGATTTGATCTGCAAGTGATTTTCCTATTCCATAGAAATAGTTGTTGAAATGATTAGCAATGTCCGCAGGATGATTTACGTCAGAATTATTTATTTCAAGAACTTTTGGAACAGAACAGGACATTTTGGAGGGAAGTAGGTTACGTAAAGTCTTTCACATTTTTCGTGGGTTGTCTTGAGTTATTGAATTCATTTTCAAAGTAAAGTTTTTTTGATAATTGCTTGACTTTGGTAAGTTTGTTTGCATATCTTTTATAAAACAGTTTTTGCTGGTCGCTGCCTAAAAGATAAAAGGATTTGTGGATGAATTGTTTATGTCGGATAGACTTGATAATTCCTTTTGTAAGCCAAGGTTTGCTCAATATTTTCTGTTTTTTTTCTAGACGCTAGCTTTAAGGGGGCATGAGTATTAATGGTCGAAGAGATTATTTCAAGTATTTCATCAAAAACATTATTTACATTGCTTATGTTTAAATCTGGTAAGTCGTAATTATGCAATTTGGAGGTAAGATCTATAAGGAATTTTTTGGAATCAAAATTTTTCATTACTCTATAATAGTATTTATTATGACGTTTGCTAGTAATTGTGTTTTGAATGATGCAGAAAACAGGATAGTGGTCAGTCAAATCACTTTCTATTATTCCGGGAGAAATATGATGGGAGTTACAATTAGTGATGATGTGGTCAATTATAGTGAAAGAGTTGGGAGTTATCCGAGTAGGTCTAGTGATAGTCGGATAAAGAGCATGACTTGAAAGCATATCGAGATAATTTTGTGCAATAGGTGAGCGGCAGGATAGGAGAAAAATAGTTGAATTTAAAATTTTTGGAGTAGTGTTGCTGTTGTATTCCAAGACTGGTACAGTAGTAGGATGAGCACAATGTTTCAAAAGTGTGTAAATTTTTGAGAAAGGTTGACCAGCACTGGTCTAGTCTACTGCTTAAAACGTCGATATACAGAAGCATTGGCTTTCAAAATTGCAGCATAGAAGCGTTTTAGTTTTTTTTTTTTTTTTTTTTTTTGGTAGGCCCAAGTATTGCATTTGGTTGGTTATTCAGTTTTTTATGATTCCATAAACAAGATTTTTATTGCAAAGTTTGCATGGAATGATTTATCTCTTGAATTGGCAAGGTCATTCCTGTTCATTCATTACGGTAGTAGTAATAGCGCATAAAGGACTCAGTGATGTCATAATAACCAAGCAGGTCAGAAAACAAAAATCAGCGTGAAAATGACGTAGGCTGCGCCAAGTGTAGACAGATTTTACGCTGAGCGATCAGCGTAAAAATATTTTTACGCCAAGTGTAGACCAGTGCTTCGCAACCGGTGTGCCGCGGCACACTAGTGTGCAGCGAGGCGATCCTAGGTGTGCCGCGGAATTATTATATTTTGAACCACTAAACTGAAAAAAAATGAAAAGAGTGTATATGGTTTCCCGATTTATTTCAGAATTGCACCGATCAATCTCAAAAGATCTTTATCAAGTTTCGCTTAGTAACGTAAGGATTATCATCACTTTAATTAATCTCCACATTTTTCTCGTATTGCATAACTACCAAGAGACCCGCACGTTGTACAACAGATTATTGTTTTTAGCAACCGAACCTTTTTCTTGAATGTATCTAGATTTCCCCGCATTCTTGATGATAGGAGCGTTTTATTACCAATTACGAATTATTCACTCAGTCTTGGAAGTATAAATATAAAAAATTCCAGCTTTCGCTCGACGCGTCGATCCCGTTGTGCTAACCTTTGACTAACCTCAGGAAACCGCTTTTGTTTGATTTTTCTTCTCACGCAGCTGGAAGCTGATATTACAACTAACTTTGCTTAATTTTGAAGTGCGAGTAACCTTGAACAACGTTAAGGCGGCTGCACACTGAGCTCGTTGCGATGCGCCACGACCATTGCGATCACGTTTGCGTCAAGTCCTGCGACTGCCAATGCCCACTGCTGCGATTTTCTTACGCAATAATCGTGCGATGCGACTACAGCGACAAATCGCGCTATCTATGCACACTGAATGCGACTGAAGTGGCTGCGGTCATCGCAAGTGAAAAGAAGTGAGTTCTACGACGCTTGCGACAAAATTTTTCTACTTTGTCGTAGGAATCGCAAGCAACCTAGGTTGTAAAAGCAACTGGTACCATAGGCTGTAGGCCATATTTGCAGTAGGAACTAAATTTATATTCAGTTTTTTGCCTAATCTTGAACTTCGAGTTGCCATTTCAAATATAGAGCCCAACATACAGCGATTGAGCTCGTTACGACAACCCCAAGCATCCATTAAACTGCTGATAACGTTGGTGTTGTTACAGTGATTTGATGTGTAAATTTTCTGCGCTTTTTTGCTGAGGTATGCCGCGAAAATTTGGACATGGTTTTAGTGTGCCGTGAGTAAGAAAAGATTGCGGAGCACTGGTGTAGACGAGGCTTTACTCTTCACGCAAATAGAACTGCTGCTTTTGCGAACGGTTTCCCCATTAACCGCTGTCGTATAGTAATTAATGCGATCATAAAAAATGCAGTGTAACTTACTTTACTAAATAATATAAGTTCTAGCCATCCGCAACCTACTGATAGTGTCTTTTCAATTTTTTTTGCAGCAGTTAAGGCTTACGCTATTTTTAATACCAGTATTTTGGCTTTGCATAGTTAGCTAATCACGATCTTATTAGATTGGGCCATTTCATTATTAAAAACTTTCAAGAAGAAACTAAGACAAAACAATGTATAGGCCCTACTTTGCCACTGACTCATTGTAATAACATCCAGACTCGGCATACCTGAAATAGACGCAGATGATAATTACAATCAGTGTTACGTCATGGTAAACAGTGCCTTGTGACTTTTGTTACTCATTCTCGAGTCACGGTTAGAATCTTCAGTAAAAAAATAATCGTGTTTCTAGCAGTACAATTAAGTCAGTTAGTTCATTTAACAGAAGTTTGCACCAGACGTAATCTGTTTTTGCACAAATTCCAATAAAACGAATTGTTCAATAGAGATCTTTAAGATTGTCAAGAATGCATTCTATAATTTACGAGATAAATGTTTAAACTAGAGTCAATGTTGCAAATGATTCTGTTTGTTTTGAGGCGTTGTTAATTAAAACTCGACATTTCAATTTAGACTTTCCACTCAAAAGGCTTATTTTTAATGGTCTATTTCTGTTTCGCTCACTCGCACCAGTTTAGATACTGGACAATTTGTAGTTTCGTTGTCAAGGCTTCATCAAGTTCGCTTCCATGACACCGATTTCAAGAAAATTACACTTCACATAATGACGTCACCATGACCTAGCAAATTTAAAAGTTCTATTCTAGCGCAAGACTTAAAAGCTAATTTAAACTTCAAAAAAACTTGTAATTCAGATATAAAAGCATAACAATTGTGAACAAGAATCTCTGCTTTAAGACGCTTCAATGGATTACACAGGGTTTCAGAAATATTGATTTTACACGTTCCATGGAAATTGCGATCGCTGATAAAACTTGTTTAATAATTTCACATTACTGCACAGTATTTACAGAAATTCATTCATCATTAGATCAACTTCAAGCACAGTCTGTTTCAGAATAAAACAAAAAGCAGAATAAAAGTTTCAGAATAAAAAAAAAAAAAAACATGTTAGCGTGATTGGAAGCTTGTTTTGGTCACCACGATTCACACGCAACGCCACTTAGTTTGGTCGAATTTTCATCGATGCTAGCTTCATTGAGTATGACCCCCTCCACGATCTCCAGGAAATTCCACTCCAATTACCCGGCCCGACATTGCGGTAATGTCCGTTCAGGTTTGACTCATAGCATTTTTTGAACCACCAAGCACTGTGCCAATGTGATGCGCAGTTGTTGATGTCGTCATCGTTGTTGCGATCTTTAGTCGTGTATGGCTCGTTGTTATGATAAAGTAAGGAATCTCCTGTGAAGAAAACAAAACAAGGTCACGGAATTGCAAGTAAGTTGAATGTTGACCCGGTGAAAACTTATCATCTTCACGCTATGGCAAAATTCTGAGATCAGTCAGTCTGCGTAGGTGCAGCATTTTCTATGTGACTATCAACTTGTTGTTATGACAAAAGCGTATTTTTAATCCTTTTCAAACTAATGCATGTTGCAATCGCATGTTTGATCTAAAATTAAGATTAAAATTCAAAAAAATTGTTTAAGAAGTGGATTATCTCACCCGCGTTTCCACTGTATCCACTGACACTTAAAGTGAAATTACTGCTTTCATCTCCGATGGAAAAGTGTCTAAATACGTTAGTATGAAGTTTGTAAGATAACATCGCTAAATTAACTTAAGGTATACTTTTAATATCAAAAATAAAAATACAAAAAAGCTACATTATTTTCTGCACGACAGTACGTATCAAATCTTTCAAACAAGCTCAATTTTTTTTTCAGTTACACAAATCGCTTAGATCAGGAATGGCCAACCTATGGCGCATGCGCCATACGTGGCGCAATGGCTACTTAAAAGTGGCGCATTGCGCCTTTTTGATGACAAGTCACTTCTCACTAATTTTTTGTTTATTTTTATTTTTTCTTTGACCTCCACCGATATTTTTCGGTGGAAAACAGAACATCAGAGGGCGTGAAGACCTTTTTTTTTTCTTGCTCTCCACCGACATTGTCATTGGAAAACAAGACGTCTGAGGGCATAGGCGCACGCAGGGGGGCCACGGTGCCATGCCCCTCCCTTTGGCCCTATAATAAGGTGCTAAAACCTAACTTTCAGTCTATAATTTCACAAACTAATAATGGTTGTAGCCTCCTTTACTTATTTTAGCCAAGCTTCTGATTTTAGATATAAGCTGCGAAAATTTTTTTGCATTATCCGTAGTGACTGCACTCACTGCACGCCCTTTTTCGATAAAAAAAGTGTGCTAAAATGAGTGTTTTTTATATGAAAACCGTAAAAATCCGTTGGCGGCTGGGGGTTTCACCCCCAGACCCCCGGTTGTGGCCCCCCTTTGCCAAATCCTGGGTGCACCACTGTCTGAGGGCGTGAAGTGAAGACCCTTTTTTTGCTCTTCATCGATATTGCACGCCCTTGTTTTAATGAACTGAAAAGAAATGGATGCTTGATGTGGCGCATCTAAATTAAGAGTGAAAAATATTGGCGCATGGAATCAAAAGGTTGGCCACCCCTGGCTTATATGGTCGAATGGTAAGAGCATCCGCCTCGGAAGATGTACGTAGATTTGGGTTTGATTCCGAGTCGGGTCAAACCAATGACCTTAAAATTGATATTCGCAGGTTTCCTGCATGACGCTCAGCATTAAAGGGACAGTGTGGACAACAAGCCGGCATGCTTACTTGTTGTACCGTTGGGAAAGGCACTTAGCGCGGTTCCCCCATCTTGGTGTGGTAGGCAGGTGACTGGCAACTCCTAAGCGAGCTGGTAAGCGCGTTGATCGCTTTCTCGTGATAGGAGAATAAATAATAGGCAATACAAAAAGAAAACTTACGATTTCCATTATTTTTCACCAGTAAAACTCGTTTTTCTTGCCTGAAGGACAGCAGCTGCTCAAACTGGTACAAATTTCACTCAAGCGATCTTCACCAACATACTAGGCTAACTATTTCAGAAACTTTGTTCTTCCGGTAATAATCAAAGACCGAGGCTAATGCTAAAGTAAAGTAAACTAAATCCCCTAAAAAACTTTTCCTGCTACGCAGACTAAAGTAAACAAAATCCCCTAAAAAAGTTTCCTACTATGCAGTGTTTAATCTTCACCAACATGTAGCATCGATATATGCCAGGAGGATTTGATTACGATTTCTGATGAAATCCTGTCAATGGACTTTGGGTCGTCCTTTGAGATAAAAGCACAGCTAGAAAAACGAGTTTTACAAGAAGAAGGAAAAAAGGAAGGTGACTTACAGTTCGGGCGGAAATGATACAGAAATAGACTTTGTTGTGGTTGGAAAGGAAAAGGGAAAGTATCTCCGCGATGTGAAAGTTATTCTTGGCGAATTGCAACACAGGCTAATGGTTGTTGATGTGGAGCAGAAATTGAAGAAGTCAGTAAAGAAGAGTAGGAGAGTGAGATGGAGAGTGTGGAAGCTGAAGAAAAAAGAGATCAAAGAGAAGTTTGAAGAAAAAGTAGAAGAATTAGTGGACACTGATTCAATGGATTTGTCGGAATCTTATAATAAGGGAGTTTTACAGGCCTGTGATGAATTGTGTGGAAAGACGAAAGGGAGGGGAGATCGGGAAAACACATGGTGGTGAAACGAGCAAGTAAGGGTTGCGATTGATCGGAAAAAGAAAGCGTTTAAATTGTGGTGCACGAATTGATCAATGGAAAGTAAAAATACTTATAGGAAGGCCAGAAATGAAACGAAGAAAGTAATTGCAAAAGCCATGAAGCAAGAGGAGGAAGAGGAGATGAGTGTGCTATGCACCAAACCAAACGACGTTTTCAAGTTTGTGTAGTTCATGAGAAAGGAGGGAAGGGACATAGTAGGAGGAGGTTGCATGAAGGATAAAGATGGTCGACTTGTAGTCAGTGAGAAAGATCGCGGGAAATTATGGAAGGAACACATGGAAAAGATCATGAATGTGGAATATGAATGGGATCAGAAGGTAGAAGCAGATATGGTTGAAGGACCAGTTGAAGGAGTAACTGATGAGGAGGTGATGGAAGCTATGAATAAAATGAAGTTGGGAAAGGCAGCTGGATCCTCAGAAGTAAATATGGATATGATAATAGCGAGTGGAAAGTTTGGTGTTGGAGTAATAAAGAAGCTTTGTCGGAGAGTGCTTGATGGGAAAGGTATGCCAGAAGAATGGAAAACAAGTGTTGTTTATTCAATCTTTAAAGTAAAAGGGATGTGATGGATTGTGATGCATACAGTGGAGTAAAGCTACCGGAGCATGCAATGAAGATAGAGTGGAGGGTGCTGGAGAACAGAATATGAGGATTGGTAACGATAGATGACATGCGGTTTGGCTTTATGCCAGGCAAGCGCACGACTTATGCATTGTTTATTCTTAGGAGAATGCAAGAGGAGTTTTGTGGAAGAGAGCAAAAACTGTACATGTGTTTTGTGGACCTAGAAAAGGCATTCGATAGGGTACCGAGCAAACTGGTGGAATGAGCATTAAGAAAGAAAGGATTGGCAGAAGTGTTGGTGCAAGCAGTGATGAGTTTATACGAGGGTTCAAGGACGAAAGTTAGAGTTGGATCAGGGACATTGGAAGAAATTGGGGTGCGGGTTGATGTTCACTAAAGGTCTGTGCTATCACCACTGATATTTGCTATTGTGGTTGAGACAGAACATGCAAAAGAAGGATTATTTTTTCTGAGATATTACCTTCTCTACAAGAATCTTTTTCTTCATTACATAATTTGAACCTCCAACCAAATTTCACTTTGAAAGGACGACATTTAGAGGTCGCTCAAATATTAACATTTTGCTGCACTAGGCTATATGGGTTGAAGTGTTGTGTGAAAAAATCACAGTGCTGCTTGTTTTATGGCAGAAGTATGACATCACTACATGCACCAACAAGTTGATAAAATCAGTTTGATTTATGTTATATTTTGGTGTGGGCTCAAGCTACATAGCTAGAAACCAAAAATCCTCTTTAGGTAAAGTCTAAGTAGACGTTTCACCCAATTAATACGAAGGATATCATATCATTTAATTACGCATTCATTAACGCTGCTTTTAAAAATGTTGGAAAATTCTTTTGATGGTTATGGACTAGCCGAAGTATGCCTATTATTATTAAAGGGGAAGGGGGTGCTATTTAAACCAACAAAGGTTCAATCTCCTGTGGCACGTTGTGTAGGCCATAATTTAATTCCATTACCAGTTTCACCGCTTTCTGCTTTTACTGACTGGTCATATTCAGCGAGTCTTCCGGTCTGCTGTAAATACGTTGCCAGTTTATCAACCACACAATTTATGGCATTTGTTTCCTTTCCAAAAATCTTCCTTTGAAGTTTTTGGTAGAAAACGCAGTCTCCCATATGGTGACTCTGAGTTTCTTCTTCCAGGTTGCATTTAGGGCATGTCGTCGACACTACACGTGCAGAAGTGTTCCTATATTTCTGTAAGTTGCAATGACCTGTAAGGACTTGTAAAACTTCATTTGGCCTAGATCTTTTGAGACACAAAAGTCGTTGAGAGAAGCGTGGTGATGCCCACTCTACATTTTCTTTTGTTTTCAAACTGTCCTTTAGTCCTATCCAAGATGTCTTCCATCTTTTAATAGTCCAGTCCAGTGTTGCCAGATTATGCTAAAAGTCGCAAATTGGGCTACTTTTAAAGCGTTCTTGCGCCTAAATTTTAAAACTTGCGACTTGCGACTTTTTGGGCTAATTTTGATTCCAGAGTTAATTGCTTTTTTGAATAACTTTTCTTCGTAGACGGTAGATTATTTTCTTTGGTTTTCCGAAAACAAGATAAAAGATAGTTTTTGCTTAACAATACAATCAGATAAAATTGTTGGTTGTTATTTTTTAGGATACTCAATAGTGTGACGTCATGAGAAGATTATATTTTAAATGGGACAGCTTATTATTAGTGCAGTTATAGTTAAAATTTTTGGGAATTAAGCTGTAACAACTGTTGCCAAATGAAAGAATGTTATAACGTTACATAGGTAGCGACATACTAGTACCAGTACTGTATAATATCCTCTCACACGTAAACATGCATAGGTGTAGAAAAAATATTATTTTCTGAATCCGTAACGTTCCCACAAATCCCAAAGTGAACACTATGTTATTGCGATTGTACACACGGGTACTTTACCAATGAGGAATTTGACAGATACTGGTACATTACCGCTTTGTATTCTTTCGACCAATGTGCACATGTAGCAGATGATACATTTCAAATTTGCACTGATTGTGAAGTCTTCGCTTCCTTGCAGTTAAATCAGTCAGCCCATAAGCTAAAGATTGATGTAATTAACTTCTCTTTTTGCTTCAGATATGCTTGTAAGTGGAGTAGGGATGTGCCGAGTCGAGTCCGAGTACCCGGCCGAGTATTAAGGCATTTTTATTACTCGGACTCGGCCCAGTATTAGTTGATGCTCGACTTAGTACTACTTTGTAAACAATTATCGTTTTTTTACTTGAACCCAAGTCACCGACGCAACGGTATTAATTTACCGTACAGCACAAAACACCACTGTTAATTCATAAACATTACTGTCTTTTTTGCTTGATAAGGTGCCTCCGGGGTACATTGCCATTATTGCATTGTATTACCCAGATGTTGCCATTCGACTGTAAGCTCAGTATACCTAAACGAAATACCATTGTTAGTGATTAACCCAATGGTTCTGAAGCAGCTAAATGCGGGAAAACCAAAAAGACAAAAGCGTACTTCCCATCGCGCGTGAGGTCATAGATACTCGTACTCGCCGAGTAATGTCGTAAATACTTGTTACTCGGCGAGTCCGAGTAATTTTCCTTAAGGCGCATGCCTAAAGTGGAGCACGTGTGCTTAATTGTTTTGTTAAAAAAATTATTTGGGTTGCTTATTATGGCAATTTGCTACTTTTCAGTGGATTTGAGCTGTAAACCACTGAAAACATCTGGTAACCCTGGTCCAGTCCCTTACTGCTGCGCGAATTCTAGCACAGGGTATTGGCACAAAAGGTTTAATCAGGCCCCTAACATCCTGGAATTATATCATCGCTACGAAACAGCTCTTCATGTGGACCTGATAACATTTCTTTTCTTTTCCTGAAACTTGGAGCCAATATTCTTATTTACCCTCTTACAATCTTCTTCAATTTTTGTGTTGAATGTGGTGTTTTCCGGATTCACTAAAGACGTCGAAAGTTATTCCTATCTTCAAAACAGGGGACAAGACTGATTTAAATAATTATCGTCCTATCTCACTCCTTCCTATAATAGCAAAAGTTTTTGAAAAACTGTTATACAACCGAGTTTGATCTTTTATCGAAAAACACAACATGTTATCTACCACGCAGTATGGTTTCCGTTCCAAGTTTTTCCCTGAGCACGCAGTTCTTGACATAGTTTCTTCATGTTATGACAATATTAATGATGGTCATTTTAATGACTTCATTATGCTTGATTTAAAAAAAGCATTTGATGCTGTTGCCCGTGAAATCTTACTACAAAAACTGGATCACTACGGCATCCGCGGTAAAGCTTTCAATTTATTTTCATTATATTTTTTCAACAGGCAACAGTATGTTGCTACGCATGGTAATAACTCATCTCCCCTACCAATTAAATATGGTGTTCCACAGAGCTCAGTTTTAGGGCCATTGTTGTTTCTCTTATACATTAATGATATAACTAATTCGATTAACACCTCTCCCAGGCTTCTTGTTGATGATACGTGCATCATCGCTAATGCTCCTTCCTTCGCTGTGCTCGAACAGATATTAAATCTTGAAATGGCTGGATTATCTATGTGGATCAATCCCAATAAACTTACTGTTAACAATGCAAAATCATATGCCTTGATAATATCTCTTATTGCAAAAATCGCATCTCCCATTATCAACATTTCATGTAATCATTCTCCAATTAAGATAGTTAATACCGTTAGGTATCTAGGCATTATTTCAGACATTAAATTGCAGTTTAAACAACACATCGCCTCGCTGGAATCCCAATTATCTCGTTTCTTAGGTATTCTTAACAAAACCTAATCTTTCTTACCTAAGGATATGCTGAAAAAGTTATACTACGCTTTTATGCACTCTCGCCTCAATTTTGGGTTAATTATTTGGAGGGCCACGCCTAAATCAAATCTTCTTAAACCGCAAAGTATCCAATCGAAGGCTATCGGCATACTTGCAGGAGCTGGCTGACATGAACAATGAACATGCCTCCTTTCTATACGTACAGCTTAACATTTTAAATCTAAACAAACTTATTTTGTATGCTCTTGCAAAATTTATGCACAAATATTATCTAAAATATCTTCCTCCCTCCTTCAACAACTATTTTACTCTAATCTCTTCCGTCCACTTTTGCAATACTAGAAATGCTGCAAAAAGTAACCAATGCTTTATCCCAGTTTCCCACATTATTACTGTTATGCATTATTAAATTTAAGGGTGGTAAACTTTGGAACAATATTCCAGTCACTCTTAGAAAACTTAGTCATAAACATTCTCGATTCAATACAAAGATCTATTGCTAAAGTCAAGAATGTTATTTTATTGTTAGATCCATCAAAATCATTTTCAGTACTTTTGAATACTGATGTACCGTAGCTCCGTCGGCGTGTCCTTTGGTCTTACCATGATTTATAGGGTGACATATAAAATATGCTGATATAGTATTTGAGTTTGTCAATTTTTCTTGCAGAAAGTGCTCTATGACCACAAAGCCAGAGCTATAGTTTAATGTAATTTATTGCTTTAAAACTAACAGCATTAGCCACAACACGGTGTTTCACGCAAAAAACGATCATCAGATCGCTGAAAAAGTTAAATAAGTTAAATAAAATTAGAGAGTTCGTTACTTACGGTTTTTCTTGGGTTAAGGAAGAGGAGGAAATAAAAGCAGCTGGTTTTAAAAACTGATACGCTCATCTGGGGTTTGTTTATATACCTATCCAGCAATAATGCCAAATTTACAAATGCTAAGTACCCTTACGAGAATGCCTTGAAGAAAAGTGGCTTTAGTAAACCTCTCCTTTTCTTCCCAACCACCCCTTCTAAACAAATACGAAACAGATCCAGGAATATAATCTGGTTCAATCCACCCTTCAGTATGCATGTGTCCACCAATATAGGAAAACAGTTTTTGAAATTGGTTAACAAACATTTTCCCTCAACGCATCGTTACCACAAAATTTTTAACAAGAACAACTTAAAGATCAGCTATTCCTGCATGCCAAATATGAAAACCATTATAGACCACTGACCAGCAGAATAGAAAACTCCTTTCTATCACTTCCCTTCCCGTGGCGAAAGCACGCAACCTCTGCATACCGTCCGCAATAAAAAAACTGAAAAAACTTGTAACTGTCGCAATAAAGACCTTTGCCCATTGAACCAAAAATGCCTGCAAGAACGAGTCGTTTACAAAGCAACTGTTCAGACAAGCCTCCAATCTAAGTCATACATTGGTAGTTGTGCAACTACTTTCAAAACCAGATACAACAATCATAAGCAATCTTTCAAACATATCAATCATCGCAATGACACTGCTCTATCAAAATTTATATGGAAACTCAAGGAAGCAAAGTCGGACTTCACTTTACCTTGGAGCATAGTTTCATCAGTCTCAAGGAATTTTTGCAAAGGAAAAACTTATCATCTATGTCTCACGGAAAAGGCTGTTATAATCAAGGAAGACCCCGTCAACGCACTCAACACCCGAGGAGAAATACTTCACAAATGCCGCCATCGCAATAAATTTAAACTGAAAAAAATCCAATAGGCCATAATATGTTACCAATTCATATTTTCTGATTTTTGTGATTTTTTCGTATTATCCTTGTTATTGATGCGTTCCTTCCCAACCCCTTGTCTTTTATATAGCTTTATCTACACTATGACATATTATAATTCCCCTTTTTTTCATAACAATTACCCCTCTATCCCTTAAAACTTTTTATAACAAGCCCCAGATGAGCGTATCAGTTTTTAAAACCAGCTGCTTTTATTTCCTCCTCTTCCTTAACCCAAGAAAAAACCGTAAGTAACGAACTCTCTAATTTTATTTAACGTTTTCAGCCCCCTGATGATCATTTTTTGCGTGAAACACCGTGTTGTGGCTAATGCTGTTAGTTTTAAAGCAATAAATTAAACTAAAATATGCTGATATATATATTTTTCGTCAATATTTCAAATTTCCGCGCTTTTCATACTTATTTTATTATTATTATTATTCTTTTCACAATTAAATTTTTCTTTTACTGACTTACATCGTACTTCGTTCACATTGAGACTAATAGGTGGTCTCTGGACTCGAAAACCTAACCGGTCCCTTCGCATCTTTCATTTGCTTATTTTACCAACTAATATAGCCTACACATACTCATAATTTAATTCAATTTTCCAAATTTATTTTTTGTTGTGTAATGTACAGTAAGATTTACGGCCAAATTTTGTTTTTGTAGTTGTTGTCTTTTTACATTTTTTATTTGTTATTGTTTTTTGTTGGTGAACACACTGTTGTTTTTTTTTTTTGGTGTTTTGCATGAAGTAAAGCTGATTAATTGATTGATTGGTTATTTTTTTGCTGCTTCAGCAATAGCGAAAACTTTTGCCTGGAAGACTGTACAACCGGTATGTCTTCCCAAATAAAAAAAAAAAAATTTTCGATCTGCATGAGAGCCGCTCGGGTATTCTACACTACAGTATTGTAGAAACTCGCACCAGCTCTTCCGTTTAACCTATCCGTTGGAGTAGCACTTCATTGTTGTGTTCTAAAGTATTACTGTACGCTGATACCGCACCGCGTCTCTTCTTTCCACAACGAGACATTTGTATTGTTTTCCAAATACCTTGGTTTTGTTTATTAAGTCGACTGGCATATTCAACCAAGACAAGTTTTCCTTGGCTTTGTTGCATACACCTGCTCTACAAGGCTTTTAGCCTTTCTTCTTGAGAAATTAGTCATGTCGGGCCAAAAGCCCGCACCGGGCCGCACGAGATACCTGTATGAGCCAAATTACTTTACTGCTGCAGCACAAAAAGCGAAAACTAAGTTGGAAGTTACAAACACAACTTCATAGGCCATACTGGAAGGCGTAAGCATATTCCAAAACCGATATAAATGTGTAGTTTTGAGCGGCATCTAAACTTTATTAAATTAAGCTGAAATTTTGCAGGAATACAGTAGTTATCAAAAGGTAAAAAATGAGGTATGTGGAGAAATGATTTTACAAATTTTATTTTTTTCCATTCAGTGATGGACTATTCTACTGCCTCATGTTGCAAAGCTCCCGTTTCAGTTCCACTGCAGTTGCTTTTCCGATGCGGATATCCATCACTACTGTATTTTACCCAAAATGGCTCGCATTCTGCCTGAATATTCATGGGTAAAACCAGTTGACATAGTGGTTTAAGTTATGGCTATCGGCGCGGGAAATCTTGAGTTCGATTTCTGGGTCGGTCAAATTGGACAGAGTGTTGTCAAAGGCTCGCTGCCGCTTCAACGTTTTTCGAGAGGCTGTACCGCCCAGCCGCTGAAATGTGGAGATGGTCCCGCAACTTGTTACACGCTTCGGCGTAATACTGCGAGTAACTTATAATAAAGAGTTGATTTTTCGTCTATCCATTTATATCCAATTGCGAATGAGCTGGAACCCCACCTTTCAGGTACTTGAATGCCAACACCTATAACTGTATTTTTAAAATAAAAAGTACTGTAGACTGATGTGAAATTGGATATAGTTTTGCCTGGGTGCAAAGCTCTGGTTTAAGTATGCCACAGACCGGTGGAGCTGTCGGATTACTGCGAAAGCTTTTCCGATGCTGATATCCAATTAACTATTCAGTCTTCCGTCGCTTGTGAGAGGCTTGAACTTCTTTGGCTGTTTCAGCCTTGCTACCACAACGGATTTCAAAGTTTGTCTTTAACAGGAACGCAATCATTTGCTTTTTCAATTACAAGGCATGCATTGATTTCTTTTGCTTGCCCTTATGATTTCTCAAAGGTTTTGCAAGGGATCACCCATGATATCAATCAAATGGCCGTCGATTCAGATTCGATTTCGAATCTAGAGTTGTAGATACACGGCGTGCTACTCTTGGGCAAGCAGGTTATACAACATCCGTATAGCTTTTTCGCAAAAAAGCGATGAATTTGTAATACGGCCATGCAGTGTACCCGCAGTAGTTACCCAGTTTAAGAAAGATTAGCGCATGAAGAGAACAGCTGATAGGAAAGACAGACAGACAAAAGGATTACTGAATAGCAAATACCTGGTCCGTTGTGCTTCGGCAGGGTAAATGCTACATGACGCATCCATAGCAGTTTTTCGAAGGCACGTGACATAGACCTTGCTCGGAACAGTGGCACTGATAAGAAAGATTTGGTGCAATTTCTTTTGTCTATTTTCTTGTTGATAAGCATGACCACACTGGACTCCCATTATTTTGGTGCGTCATTACTCTTCCATGCTACTTAGCAAACGCCTAGGCCGTATCCTTTCACTGCATTTAAGATTTAACACTTCAGGAAGGATATCATCTTCATCGGTGCTTCTCCAGATTTTAAGGAATTGAAAACTGCATTCAAATCTGCTTCGGTTATTTGACTATCTTCCACAAAATTTTCATTGTGAATTCTGCACAGATTCAAACTGCAGCATCTCCTTATTGGCTCGTTTTTTGCACGAATTCTTAGTTCCGCCAAGCAGTTTTTTCTCACTACCTCTTCTCTTTAACACGTTTACATCCACAATAGTTAGGAGCAGACGTTATAACTATAGAAGTTTTTCATTTTTGTCCCATTTCAGGGTAAGCTAGGATTATAAACTCACTCGTATTCAGCATAACGTTGTTCACCTTCCCAATCTTCCAGATCGACTCGAAGTGAGTAAGAGCTCGATGTCGTAATTACATGCAGAATTTGTAATCCTAAATTTGAATAATTGGTTGGCGGTACAGAACTTGAGCATAGCTTTGAAAAAAGCTGTTTTCGCGTTAAGCTTCAAGAAGCCCTCTGTCATAACTCTTTGTAAGCTTTGAGCCTAACGCGAAAACAGCTTTATTCACAGCTATTCTCAAATCCTAAATTTTTTGTTTAATTCACCACAGTCATATATTTCATTGTAGTAAACTGCATTAAAATTATGGATTACAGAAGCATATGAGATCAATACTGACACCTCATGGGAAAAAATTGTTTAACCGATCGAAAGGTATTGCTTTATGAGTATATATCGCAATATTAAGTATAGGTTACTGTATTAGGTTCCATCAAGATTTGATGCGGTATGTGCAATTATAATACAAACAAGAACTTCTGTGAAATCACAAAAAGGCGTGCGGTACGCAGTTTGAGAAACACTGGCAGTACAAGCATACTCAGGTGATGATGACAGTTGAATCTATGACGCAATTTTTGACTACGAATATTTGCTTTTCTCCTTATTGATTTAAAGTGATTAGTTTTTACATAGCGGTTATTATGTACGAATTGTAAGGATTAGCTTGAAGATTTGATGCAACATGTTGCAGAAATTCAAAACAGTATTTGATGGCCAGTAGGTGATACCAATTTTCATATCATATTTAGTCGTATACCCAACCAAAATTCTCTGCTTGTGATTCCAAATCCTTTTGCATAAGAATCCCAATCGCGGTAGAAATCGACTTCTCCGTTTATTCTTCTTTGAATCACCTGGAAATATCGTCAAATCAGAAAATTATTTTGAAGCGAAAGAACATTATAGATGTAAGATTTTGCAGAAATAACCATGTTTTTCAGGGTAGCTATCATTTCTTGGACATATCTAAGCCATAACAAAACTTGATTAAACACGAAGAGGTTGCATCAATTAATATCAAATGAAAATCAAATTTTCATGATACTCGCGCATATACGCCGAATTGTGTGAAGAGTGGCGGGGTCCATCTCCGCGCCTTAGCGCTTGGGCCATAAAACTCCGAAGATACGTCGCAGCGGTGGCGAGCCGTTGGCAACACTGTGTCCAATATGACGGCCCGGTAATCGAACTCCAGACCTTCCGTACCGTTAGCGATGCGCTTAACAACTAGTTAATCTGCCATTGTATAACCACCTATAAGTCTTATGTGCATGTCATCCAGAAATGCTCAGCAAACTCTTCCTCGATCATCAATTCTTTGTAAGCAAGTCTTCAATTTTTCGCAGTTGAAAAAATCGATTAAACTTTTAGTTATATGCTTAGCAACTCGTAACAAATTTAAGTTCGCTTTGAAAGTCACTTGTTTTTCTCCTGGGGTTGTTCGTAAATAAAAAGTAGTGGGTTATTTACAGTAAATCTATATTAGTAATGTTTAAACTACATATGCATTAAGATATGTTTGCAGGTGTAATGTTAATCAAAAAAATAAATTTTACCATCCAGTTGAAGTTGTTTTCATTAAACTGACAATAAACTTTTGCATTTCCGTTTTGGTTGATGGAAATAGTGTAGACACCATCTACTCTGCGACCTTGATTATATAAATCATCGCAGTTTGCGCTGCTTCGGCTCATCCATTCTTCAAGAAAATCATCGAAGTTATCTGCGCGTGAAAATTAGAGTGCTGCTAAAACTGCGCTGTGTTGCATTTTCAAGGCAAAAAATCAAATCTTCATTATACTCGCAGAGTTACGCCAAAACTTGTAACTGGTGTCGGTGCCCATCTCCGCGGCTTAGCGCCTGGGCAACACTGCTCCGAACAAACGTCATAGTGGAGGTGAGTGATTGGCGACACTGTGTCCGATTTCTCCGGCCGGGGAATCAAACCCCAGCCCTCCCGCACCGTTAGCCATGTGCTTACTGCTTAACAACTGAGCTATTTCGTTTTTCTTAGTTGTTATTGGGTGTCTGAATCATATATAGACATTTAAAAAAACAGACATGATAGCACATTACAGCTTAAGCTTGTAGAGGAAAAACGAAGCCAATAACAAACCATCAGGCCTAGATAGTTTTGCTATTGAGTATTACACAGATTTTTGAAAAGACACCAAACGTTCTTTTATGAGATGGTTGCAATACTCCTCAGCCCAAATCAACCTAGTAAATCTCAATATGAGGAAATAATGACATTATTGCCCACCACAAAAAACACCTTTCAATGGCCTCCAGTCACAGCACTATTGCCTTGCTCAACCATGATTATATATTAATCTCAAAATTCATTAATAACTGAATGAGAATAAGTTTTTAAAGCCATTGGAAGTCACGAAAATGATCATGCATTGACCGAAGATAAAGAATT
This sequence comes from Trididemnum miniatum, assembly GCA_964006365.1. Classification (NCBI taxonomy): domain Eukaryota; kingdom Metazoa; phylum Chordata; class Ascidiacea; order Aplousobranchia; family Didemnidae; genus Trididemnum; species Trididemnum miniatum. The sequence continues at coordinate 23,170,931 of OZ023234.1, forward strand.
AATGTTAAAAAAACACAGCGCAGGACCAAAAAGGCAAGCATGGAAAATCGCTAGGCTTGTTATAGCTGTAGGTAAAACAAGTGATGGTTTTACTGTATAGTTATATTATTTCGTTGGCATGATGCTTCAAATCCAACTTTACGTATACGCTTAAACAAACTCACTCTCAGCTCGTTGATTATTCATTGCTTGTGACAAGTTGTGAACTTTTGCAGCTTGTTCATAAACAAGATTTTCCAATTCTTGAATGTGATTCTGATTCTGCACCTGATTTGTAGTTTCTGCAACTTCAAGAAGTTGCTTCAAATCGGATTGGGTCTGAATATTAACAGATATGACACCCTTTAACTCATTTATAAAGACATTGCCATTAATGCTGGAGGTCTGGGGTTCGAATCCTTGGTCGGTTAAATCGGACACAGTGTCACAAGCGGCTCGCCACCGCTGTGAATTTTTTGAGTTGCCCAGGCGCTAAGCCGCGGAGATGGGGCCCCCCACTCGTTACACGCCTCGGCGAAATAAGGCGAGTATACCGAAGATTTGATTTTTTGATGATAGCATACACTCATGGGCGCCCGCAGAAATTTTGGTAGGGGGCATTTTTTTGGTAAGTTAAGTTTACGTGTTTACGTTCTACTTACGGTGTCAGTCAATCAACTTCGATTTTATTCAACATCATGAAATGAAAAAGTAATGTCATAGGCCTTATCACCATATTCGGAATAATTTAATAATACGGATATTATAAATGAAGGGCAGTGGTGAGCTGCACGAAAGCATCCAGCTAACGTTTGGGTAGACGCACGCATCAGCACCGTGATTAAAATGACAGTTAACCACTCTATAGAAATCAAACGCATACTCAGTTGACTGTGAATACAATGCACCAATCTACAAAACACACTACAATGCAAATTACAAATTATAACAATGATGACTCACCGAAGCCTCATCCTTGCGACGCGTTTCGTCCTTATGGGACTCTTCAGGCAAGTCGCGAGGATGAGGCTTCGGTGAGTCATCATTGTTATAATTTGTAATTTGCATTGTAGTGTGTTTTGTAGATTGGTGCATTGTATTCACAGTCAACTGAGTATGCGTTTGATTTCTATAGAGTGGTTAACTGTCATTTTAATACGGATATTGTTTAAATTACCAAAATAAAATAGGCTATACACCCAGTAATGCGCTACACGATTCTTGCTTGTTGTAGTAGATAGGCAAACTACAGTACAGTAGACCTACATTGCGGTTGAGTAACAATTTTTGAACAAAAATGACCCCTTTTTCTACAGGCGCATGTGTATGTACTGGTCTGACTCCTTTAACTTTACAGTTACACAAATATTGTGCGCATCACAGCCAAACTGAAACCTGTTAAAACTACTGCGCAGTTGCGCATTTTTTATTCAAAATCCAGGGGCCAGAGGCCTCCCTGCCCCCCTGCGGACGCCCATGCATACACTTTGCTTGCAACAGGGCAACTGCAACATATTATGTTATTTTTCGCGGCTATTATTATAAATAACCAATTTCTATAAGCAAACTGATTTTCAAAATGTAGCCTATACTTTTCTCCGGCGTCAGAAGAAAGCGATTGACACCAAACTTGCTTGAAAAAAGGTCGTTGCAGTAAAGGAGGCATTTTTTTGACTAACAACGCAGCTAATAGCAACATAAGCTTTTGCCAGTATAACGCTGGTCAAATATTTAAAAATTATATCTGCACAAAAATTGAAAATAAGAAAAAACAACAATCTGAGATCGTGTATGTCAAAATTGAGCAGTGTTTCGCAGCCCTAGCTACACCTTTATATAGAAGTTCTCATCTGGAGGGTCATTCTTACTGCCGCTGAAAAATTTGTGAATTTACCAGCTGCTAATATTCAACCTTTTTTTTTCCAATAACCTTACCTTAAAATACAAAGCAGCCGAAATCACGATGGAAATGACGACAGCGATGGCCACAGCAATCAAAATATATTTGCCACAAAATTTTCGAGTTTCTAATATAATAAAAAGATATAAAATCACATAACTTTAATAAGGTCGAATTAAAGCCACGATCTATCCTTCACATTAGTTAAATTAAGTGGTAACTGGTAAGAGAGTTTACTTTCAATTACAAGGTCCTGGGTTCGAACCTAAGTGTACCCGATGAGCATTGATTTTTACAGCGTTTATTTAGTAAGCCATCTACAGCCTACCACAACATCTCTTTGTATTGATGTCCATAAAGTGGTTACAGTCGTACAACATTTCCCAATAACATGGTGGCAAGTGGAATGAAAAGCTTTCACGCCCCTACACATAAATGTCTCATAGGTTTTGTTCATGATGTAGAGTCGATAGCTGAAAATTTAAGATTTTTACTTTTCTTATTTTCGCGTTCTTCAATCTTGTTTTGAGCTTCGCCGCTATCAGTTGCAAAATCTAAAAACAAAGGAAGAGTCCAGGCAGACAAAATCATGTTACCTGTAGCGGAGGCTGAAGCAAAAGCAATAGAGATACAGTAGTTATACAATCTGAATTGGTGAGGAACCTACTGTAAATCCATTTATTCTGTCAAAATTTCATTCAGCTTAACTTTTGCAACACCTCAAAATTGTTTGTAAAATTTTAATGAAAGCGGTTTTATTATTATCAGCAAGAAAATCTTTCATCGAAGCAATTTATTTTTTCTAGTTGATGCACCCAGTGCAAACAAGGCTTACAAACGCAGACAGGAAGGTTGCGAAGAAACAAGTCGTTTTCAAATTAAATGACTTCTAACAAAAATTAACTATTGTAATATATGCAGCCAACGTTTCATTTAGCAAGGAAAGAGATGACCGCAACCATTTTCTCAAAAAGTAATGGTCGAATCGTGACGTCACTTTTGTTGACATGACTTTTTTTGAAGCCACCAACTTTTGCGCTGAGTTTGGGAAGACGAGAAAAACCACAAGCAAAATCATATCAAAATAATTGTTTTATGCACTTACTGCAGCTTGGGAATAGCAATGCTAAATTATTAGCATCAGTTTTTGCCGTCTTGAAATTTGATTTTCATCGGCAAAAAACGGTCCTACTAAACACTGCAAAGGACTGAAGCACCGTGAAGGACAACAAAGGACTTCAAATTGATGTACCAAACACCGCAAAGAACGACAAAGGACTTGATGACCCTAACCTTAACCCTAACCCTAGCTCTAACCTAACCTTAATCCTAACCCTAGCCTAACCCTAACCCTAATTTAAAGTCTTTGTCGTTCTTTGTTATGATATGGTTCCAAGTTCTTTGTCGTTCTTGCAGTGTTTGGGAGATCAATTTCTAGTCCTTAGTCATTCTTTTGCGATGTTTAGTAAGTCCTTTGTCGTCCTTTGCGGTGTTTAGTAGAACCGGCAAAAAACTAAAAGAAGGAAAAGAGTAACTCCACCAACTACAGCGTGATTTTATCCAATTGAATTAAAGAAGAGATTATATGATGAATTGATCTTAAAGAAGTCGAACTTCTTACTTACTAGCTATCACGTATGGGTTCTCGTAATTGCGCTCTTCAACACATGCGCTAAGTTCTGCAGTTTCATTGTCTAAAAAACAACTGAATATTATGCCAGGAAAGGCATTTCAACGCATCTAGTATCTACATCAGGGGTGGGCAATTATTTCAGCCGACGGGCCACATGTGGGAAGACCAAGTCCTTCCCGGGCCGAATTATTAGATGAACAGAAGCGTGCCCAGTAATTTGAAGGGGCCGCAATTTTCGTCGTCCAAATTACCGCCCGAAATCAAGTGAAGACTAAAAAAAAAAAAAAAAAGGTCTCCACTTCTTTCGACGTCGTGAAGAGCAAAAGAGGTCTTTATATCCTCGCATAACCTGTTTTCCACTGGATGTCTTGTGTTCGCCGAAAATATAGATGAGGAGCAAAAGAAAAAGTCTTCGCATCCTCAGTTGACCTATTCATTTTTTTGTAACTGCCGGCGGGCCGCATAAAATCGTCTCGCGGGCCGTATTTTGCCCACCTCTGATCTACATGGTTATTTCAATCCAAGAGTGGTTTGAGGATTTGAATCTAATATTGACGTAAGCATTATCTGGCGGTGGGATATAAAGTTGACACGTATATTTAAATCTTTAAAATGTGTACACGTGACATTGTATGCTGCGCCTATTTTTGTGTTTCAGTATTTACTGTATATCAGTCAGTCAATCAGTCACGATGGTGGAAATTATTCCAGTTGGACCAGTGGCTTATGTTTCTGAAACCACGAAGCATTCGGTTATGAAAACAGAAAGAAAAACTTCATGGTTATGCATGTATGTAAATCTCGGTGTCCATTTGCCAGCGCACGCTGGCTGTACAGTAGGTATTGGCATTGCAGTATGCGTTTTGGCGGTTCAAAATTTTGACCTAAAAAGAGAACCAGATTTTCCATTTTTAAGGTCATAAAAGAATAAGCGGTTTTTGATATAATGGTAGGATTCGGAGCAATTCTAGCGCGTATTTTCCCGCGCAATTGCCAAATCATTTCAACAAGTTGGTAAATCACTTTATTTGGGAGGTCCCAAAAGTTTAATCTTCTTCGAGCAAAAAAAATAACTAGCGAAATTTAAATGCCAAACTGAGCATGTTAACACATAAAAGGTAAACCAGCAAATGGTAGCATATGGGGCGCCGTTGTGAAAAAAACGATTTAGCAAATTTTGTACGAATTTTCACCAACATTTACACAGTTTCACAGCTATTTATTTAAGAACACAAAGTAAAAAAGTAAAAACCTCTACAGACTGTTTCACCTCAGTGGATCATCAAGAAGTGTCTAAATTAGGGTTTAAAGTTAGCCTGGTAGTGAATAACTGATACTGTAGTAAAACTGGTAAACTACTCTTACTACACTAAAAACCTGAAGTGAACCATAGAAGGAGGGTAGTCTCCGTTGCGAACAGCTCAGTGCTTAAGCGAGCTAGTCACAAGCTAGTCTAGAAACATTCGAAGAAAATAAAAAGCGTGGCCGGAATACGGTGCTGTAGTAGAAAGGCGGATAGGGGGATGTTAAAATACTGTGGCGAGTGTAATAGGTAATAAAAAAAGGGGGAGGGCGGTCGCAAACAGATCAACGCATACAAATTTCATACAGAATAGTAAAGACGCATTAGTGAGGGTCTGTAATTTCAAAGCTTTTCAGTTTGAATTTTGCTTTATGGCGGCATTTTCCAATAAGTTCAGATCTTTTGTTAAGAGTGATATTTTCGTCGGCTTTGGCGATAGTTAATTTTTCCTCTAAGCACAGTTGGCATTGCTTCATCCCGCATTGGTAAGGGGTCACCTGACGGTGAACATTCCAAGCAATATTGGGCGGATTTCCTTGGTACTTTGCGGTCCAGAACGCATTTGACAGCGCTGTTGCATGCCTTCTCTTTGAGTCTTTAAAACTGTTCCTATGGTTGTAGTACCTGGTCTTGAATTCCTTTTCCGTGCACCCGTAATAGTGCTTGATGATATTGCCGACGGATGTGGTTGCGTCGTAAACAATGGAGTTAATGCGGCATCTACCATCTAGCGGGCATTCGTTTTTTTTCCTGCAGTTGCAGGGCGGTGTTGTGGTGTGGTTGATATTGCTGTCAAGGAGTTTTCTGTTGTGCGATGAAATGATGGATTTGACGTTGGGCATGCAGCAGTAACTGATCTTTACGTTGTTTCTGTTGATGATTTTGTGGAGGCAGTGGTTTGGTAGAAAGTGTTTGCTGATTAGGCGTAGGAATTCCTTGCCTACGTTTGTGGCGACATGGTCGCTAAATCGCGGGTTGAACCATATAATTTTCCTTTTCCTGTTGCGACTGGAGTGTTTGCAGTTTTCTTGATACGTCAGGCTAGCCGGATATTCGCTCTTACGCGGAGCTTCCTCGTATACTGGTGAAGCTTTGTGGAAGGCTTTTGCGTCGCAGGAGAGTTGTGAGACGCGCCGTTCTAAGTTGGATGGTAACTGTTTTTTTAAGCATGGCAGATGGTTGAAACGGGCGTGCACATATAGGGGATTGTCGTTGGGTTTGCGGTATGGCCAGTATCTTCTTGAGGCAAGATTTAATGTGATGTCAAGAAAATCTGTTTGGATGAGGTTTGTTTCGATAGTGATTTTTAGGCCATATCTTTGGAAGATGTTTTTAATTTTTTTGTTTAGTCTTTCAGTTGCAGGGCCGGGTAGGCCGCGGAGAATAAGCAGCCCGTCGTCCCTGTATAAACCATTGTCGCTGATGAGGATCAGTTTCACAGCTATTTAGTTAAAGTGAGGTGACCTGGAGCTAAAACGATTCGAAAAATACAATAGCAACCGAAGCGTAACGATATTTAATAAATAGCAGGCGATATTTGTTAAAAGCGGCGATATTTAATAAACAGCAGCAGCATTTAATAAACAGCAGCGACATTCAATAAACAGCAGCGATATTTAATAAACAGCACCGATATTTAATAACTAGCAGCGACGTTTGATAAATAGCAACAACGTTTAAGCTAAAGTGCAGCGAAAAATTAAAGTGCTGCGGGAATTATGCTAATGAGATCCAACAGTACTTCCATTTAGTGTAATCTTGAAATGAATTTTGAAAAGTTTCATATTCATTTATCCAAATTTGAATTACTTTCGGCACAGTGTATCCATATTACTAATAGAGGAACAACTCTCTGTGCTCAGTGTTCGGAACGAAAATTAAAGCTTAGATGTTGTGTTGCCATTTTTTATTTTTGTTTTAAAAAATTTTGTATGAAATTTACAAGGAGTTTCTATTGTACTTTATTGTTAGACTAATTTGGCTATAAATGAGAAAAGTGAGAAAATTCTGGCATGGGGTAAATGATAAAGTATGGGGAGCATAGGGAAGTGTTGGAGGAGGCGTGGGGGTTGTGACAAAGTATGGAGAGTGAGTGTGGGAAAGTATTTGGGAAGGAGAAGGAAAGTGTGGGTAAAGGTGTGAGGGGTGTGGAGAAGTGTGGGGAAGTGAGTGTGGGAAAGTGTGGAGAGACGTGTCAGGTGAGTGTGGGGGTGCGGGGGAGAGATGTTGGGTGAGTATGGGAAGCGGTGTCGGGTGAGTGTGGAGGGTGTGGGGAAAGGTGTAGAAAAGTGTATTGGCTCTCCCACGTCCCCACACCTCTTCGCATCCCAACACGCTTTCCCTCACTTCAACACAACCTCCACACTCACCCCATACACTCTTCCACACCTCTGCCATACTTTCCCGCATCATCAACACCTCTCCTACACCCCAACGCTACTCCCAATTCCTACCCCACATTTTCCCACTCCTTTCTTCCATGTTTCCCTCATACTTGACCCAACTCTCCTTAAACTACCGAAAATTCCCCGATTAACCCACCACCCATAATCTTTTCAAGTTCTCTATACTCCCCCAATTCTTTCTCATACTGACCCATACTTGCTTTATCATTAATCCCATACCAAAATTTCTCACTTTGCTTATTATTTATTGCCAAATTTAATCTAGCAATGAAGTACACTAAAATCTCCTTGTAAATTTCATGAAAAATTTGAAAACAAAAATAAAAAATGGCAACACAACATCTAAGCTTCTCAGAAAGTTTAACGTCTTTGAAAGTTTTGTGGACATACGTAACAATGCTTTTTTGTTGAGTGGGTCCACTGAAAGAATGTAAGTACAATATGGCTGTACTCTACAGACAACCGCGATTTGATGTTACGAAAAATGGAGAAATGGAAACGCTGTTGATCTCATCAGCATAATTCCCGCAGCACTTTAATTTTTCGCTGCGCTTTAGCTAAACGTCGATGCTATTTATTAAACGTCGCTACTATTTATTAAATATCGGTGCTGTTTATTAAATATCGCTGCTGTTTATTAAATGCTGCTGCTGTTTATTAAATATCGCCGCTTTTAATAAATATCGCTGCTATTTGTTAAATGTCGTTACACTTTGGTTGTTATTGTATTTTTCGAAGCGTTTTCGCCTCAGTTCACCTCACTTTAACTAAATAGCTGTGAAACTGCGTAAATGTTGGTGAAAATTCGTACAAAATTTGCTAAATCGTTTTTATCACAACGGCGCCCCAGCAGCTAAGTTTTCTCCATAGAAAAAGCATTTTTTTGCATATTTTGAAAGAAAAGAAAAGGAAGGGCAGGCGTCACCCTGCAAATGGAGTATCGCACTCACGTCAAACCTACGTCATCGAATGACACAATTAAGCAAATGACTAGCACCTGGAGAAGCAAAATAAATGCATACAACATAATTCAACGCAATTTGATCAGACAAATATACAAATACACCATAAAGAAATATATACCAATACACAACAAAGAATGCACAGAGATCTCTCCTCGTGACAGCTGTTTCGCCCAATGGGGCTCATCAGACGAGTCACGAGATCACTGCGCGGCGAAAATACAACACATTGATATACCAAGACAATATGAAAGCCAACTACGTCAGCAGAGCACGCGAAAACATCGCATGGTGAATGATGTCACGCCTTTTCTGAAGCATGCGGTAATAGAAAATTACAAAGAATTTTGCCAATCACAAGCGCTATGGGGAAGGCAAAGCCGACGGGCTTGAAATCCATCAAGCCACATGAAACAAGAATAGAGTGTCCAACTGTCTTTTATCCAGTGGTGGGCACGTTACTTTCTGGAAATAACGTAGTTACAGTTCCTTGGGAAAAAAGTGACTAAGTTACAGTTACTGTTTTGAAGAAGTAACTAGTTACCGTAACAGTTACCCTTGTAGTTACTTTCGATAAACAAAACTTTGACCCTATTAAATTAAGTTTTCTATCTCTTGTGATTACATCCATCACCTATGCTAATCTTTTTATGTAAACAACAACATTTCGTCAACTTAATTATTTATCAAAAATTAACCTTTCAAAAAGGCAAGCATCTCGAAATGCTCGTCGGTCAAACCAGCTCTTTTTGGTTTTAAATTGTCTTTTTCTAAGCTGAACAGCCTTTTCACAGCTGCACTTGAGGGCAGAGGAGCATTGAACTTAATGCGTGTGCCGAAACGAAGTCCAGCAGGCGTGTGCTGTCACTAAAAAAATTAACTGTAACTAGTAACTTTTACAGGTCTAATTTTGTAACTAGTGACCGATTTCGTTACAGTTTCAGAAAAGTAACTAAGTTTCCGTTGCAATTGCTTAAAAAGTAGCTAGTTACAAAAGTAACTAGCTACTGCCCACCTCTGCGTTTATATACTGTAAGCCTGTGTACATTATTGTGTCGTACTGATAGCGTGAAAGTGCCAACACACAGCGAAGCAAAAGTTTGAGCTTATACTCAGGAGACGTCATATTTAGCAAGAAAAGCAAAATCACCGGAAATAGCGATGGTCCATCAGGCCTTTAAAAATAAACGCTGTTAAAACAACTAAAACGAAATTGCATCTTTGAGCAAACTAATACGTCAGTGTAAAACACAATTCAAAGCTGCAGTAAATAATAGCCTATAATTCAAATCGCTTGAACATTCTGATTTCCTATGCATTTTTGCATAAACTTGCTTTAAAGTTTTAGAGACAAAAAAGCGATATCCATCTACAAAGTCTGCAACACAGAAGAAATTATAAAAACTGCAATTATATTGACAAGCGAGAACAAAGAAAACTTTATTAAACTATTACCGTGCCTCGAACCAACCATTGGCTCGGTAAAGCGGATTGGTGCGTAGGTCAAATACTATTGTGGCAGTACCCAGAAAATCTTTCCTTATATCGCGTTATAGTTCACACACCAGCATTAACATTTTTTAACCAAACACGCAGTAGTCTAAACTCAATCAGCCTCCTCCCCCCGCCATCTCTTAAAACCTTGCTAGGGTGGCTGTTTCCTGGGCACCCAAGTACTGTAGATAGCAAACTAATGCATGCCTTGGAATCGAACCAGCGATAAAATTGAAATCTGCTCATCTTTTTCAACAGAGCAGCTGCAGCAAGCGTACCATTTTCACGTTGATTCCGCTCTAATTTTTGTGCCGTAATTCCGCACAAAAAGCTTGAGTAAAAATAATTATTCTCCTTGTGTTAGAAAAAATTACATTTTAGTTCATTCTTTTCAAATGGAATGCTTAATAATTTCAACATTGAAGTCTTACCTAAATTTTGGAAGGTAGCAGCTCCATGATTGTAGTACCGGCAATTCATAGCTTTTAAGTTCCAATCGAGGATAGGCCAGCTACTGTTATAGTTTTTAAATATTATTTTCAATAATATATTGTTGTTTGGCGGTTCAGAAATTATGAACAGCTTTGAAAAAAGCTGTTTTCGCGTTAGGCTTCAAGAAAACGCTCTGTCATAACTCATTTATGTGTAGCTTTGAAAAAAGCTGGTTGTCTCAGAACCTTTTCGTGCGTCACGAAAAGCTTCTGGGACAATCAGCTTTTTTCAAAGCTACGGGTACACAAAAGAATTACAACAGATCGTTTCTTGGAGCCTAAAGCGAAAACAGCTTTTTTCAAAGCTATTCTTGATATTATTTTCACCTAAGAGCTAGAACGAGCAATCTTGTCAGTAAAAGAGAAGTAAGTAAGCAAGCACGGTAAATAAATTTATAACAATTTTTAGTCTACGTAAGATTTTACCAAAGCAATTAATTTTTTTTCTACAAGCCTCCCACATATGTAATAAACAAAATGAGTGCAAACAAGATTAAAAATATCGCAAAGAATCAAAAATCAGAAGGAACACGGGCAAGATGCATGCGAAAGATCATGGACCACTTCCAAAGAAGTTACTCGGTTTCCGAGTCTACATCTTCTTACCTGAGTTAAGGAGAGCAAACAAAAATAGCGCTCTAATATGGACAAAGGAATAAAAGATGGTGAACAAAATGAAGCTATGGGTCAACAAAAAGTGTACAGAGACAAAAAAGATAAAAACACTAATTAATATATCAACGACTCAGCGAGACAATAAACCGAAAATAAACAATTAAATAAGCAATAAACAAAATAAAAAAGATTGCAAGTAGCAACTATCATGAACTAATCAATGTGTATACAAAAAAAATTAATTGAGCTCATAGAAAAATGGTTTGCATCAAAGTCTAGGAACAAAAAATGCTTATATCGCAATTTTGTACTTCTAGAAGTATCGAAGCATTAAAGTATTAATACATAAAATTGAACATTTTTGGGGAGTTGAGCATCTTTACCCGCTCCTTGGATCTGCCAGCAAATGTTGTTTGTTTTTTGTCACAAAAACCAAACAAAACGAAGATGTTTATCAATTGTTTATCAATTATTGATGAGTTATTGAGTTTATATCATTAAGTTCCAGAAAAAACACAGCCTGAATAGTCTTATTTCTTGGTATTTTTAATCACCAAATCAACTTTCAAAGTTTGTGCGCAAGCTTATGCTTTTTCTGTTTAAACAGTCTCAAACATTAAATTTCATAGCAAGTTTTTTCTGCTTTGTGCTATAAACATGTGAAACGATCTAAACAGAGCACACACTTTTATATTTCCTATCATTGCGCCATAACTCAGCGGTACTGCGGTAGCTGTGACTCGGCTGTTGCCTTTTATGTCTTACCGCTTTTATCGCCCTTTTTTTAAGACGGAAAAGGTGTGCTGAGTGCTCTCACTGGGATTTGCAACCACGCAGCATACTTTTACCTTTTTTGTCACGCGTTTTTTCTTATTTGCATTCTAAGGCCCATAAAGTTTATTTTTTGTTCCTCTTCCCCTTTCTTATGTCGTTGTGATATGGTTTTCATTTTATCGTGTGCTTGATTGTGTTGACGCTGTATAAATAGAAAACTACTGCTGAGAATAGAATAATGTGAGTCTGCATAATGTGCATTCTCTTTATTGGCAAAAAAAAATCTGCAACGTGTACTATACGCTAAAAAACAATTAACCACCTCCTAGTAGTATAGTTCGGTGCATTTGATTCAAGAGTGTTAAATGGATATTAAGTAAGTTGAGTCATCAGAACATCATGCGCTATATCTATTGTTGAAACTGCTAATCCAGCGAATCCAAAAAATCACAAAATATCACACTGTAAGCGTATAAACAGCATGCTTGTAAGCAGAGAATTTGTCCAAAAATCAAGTTCAAGATGGCTTTTTCCATTCTTAACTACTGTTTGCTTTTTGGAAACGTTTGCCCATTGCTAAAACAAAGCCAAAACTTGTTTACTGGTGTTTTTTGAATAATCTCATGTTTAGTTTAGACTTAGCAACGCCGGTTAGCTCAGTCGTCAAGCGCATGCTATCGTTTCAGGAAGTTTGGGGTGCGATTTCCGGACTGGTCAAATTGGCACAGTGTCGCTGACGGCTCGCCACCGTTGCGACGTTTCTTCGGAGCTGTGTTGCTCATGCGCCAAGTCGCGGCGTGTAACATTTGGCAGGGAGATTGGATGTTGCTCATGCGCCAAGTTTATAACATTTGGATGTTGCTCATGCGCCAAGTCGCGGCGTGTAACATTTGGTTGCTCATGCGCTATGTCGAGGCGTGTAACATTTGGCAGGGAGATTGGCCCTGCCAAATGTTACACGCCTCGACATAATACCACGAGTATAATAGAGATTTGATGTTTTTGAGCATTATAATTAACTCTCTTTCGCAAAAATAAGAAACTCAAGTTTAACTCCATCAGTAAGTTGACAGAACTAACTATCTTTAAGGGGGATTGTAGTATTATTGAATTGTAATCACTGCTACGCGAGACAAGCGCGTTGTTTATTTACTGCTCAATTAGGTCGCTCACGAGATCTCCGCTTATTGACAAGACTAGACCGCAGTTGTGTTTATAGCACGCTGAGTTAGGTTACCGTAAAATGTGCTTTAAGATTTTCCTGAGTGTCGGCTTTATTTTTTACAATTACTTTTCCGTTTAGACTTATTCGTATGTTGTTCATTTAACCTTTAATTGAGGATGTGCTTATTAGATTAATGTTATTGCATCCATTCCCAAAATAAATATACTTTGAGTGTACGTTGCGGGCAAATTAATGTTTTTCCGAATTCGAAGACGACATGACAAGGAAAAAGGTCAAACCGGATTGTCAACAGCAAAATAACAACAATCAGCGGGGAAGAATTATGATGCAAGTTTCTAATGGAGTGCTAGGGATGTCCTTATTTGGTCTCGTAAAAAAATGTGTTTAAGCACTTCTAATTCCATGAGGTTAGGACAAAGACAAGTTTGAAAAACTTTTCAAATCGGTCAAAGTTAAAACCCTCCTTACAGAGCTTGAGTTTTGTAAATAAAATTACGATAATTAAGGAGTTCTCTCCAGCTCAAAATTTGCATTGAACTCAATTTATCAGTAGTTGAGGGAGATGGCGAAACGAGCTTGCGCTCATCGAGTCAGCACTCAGCAGCCACCCGATCACCCGATACATACCGTACGTCAAATGCGATCGGCTCCCACCGTGAATCGAACCCGTCACGTACGATCTGTTACCTGCGTGCGGTGCCGCCAGGCCATGTCGCTGACTTTCACTTTTATTGTTTAAAGCTTATTCTGGAAAGAAACTTTTGCGTTTGAATTAACCAATGAAGTTATAGCAATGCACGACGCAAGTAATGACGTCATCTCTAATTTAGAAAATTTTCCTCGTCTTCACTACTTCTATTTTTGGGTAAGAGTTGCATATTTTTGTCACTTTACAACGTAAAAGTTATAGGCACCACCTCTACGAACTTGTCGTAAAAGCAGTGTGGAAGTCCATATTGGGGACATATAGCACTGGTCCCGATAAGATCATGTTTAACCTGCACAAAAGTAAATAGTATGAAATTGAAATACAAAAAAAAGTTAAAAACATTTGATTTAGGCTGTTTGGAAAGTGCAGCTAACAGTGGCGATTCTAGCACCCAAAAAGTGGGGGGGGATTTGGGGGCCAAGATAGATTGAGGTGGGGCCACCGAAAACTGTGTTTGAGAGGAAAAAAGTTCAAAGAGATTTGCAAACAAACGTAAAAAGTAAGCATATTGCAATATGACACGCTATATACATTTATGATTGACATTCACTACAGCAAAAGATGACAAAATGGTCGAAGCGTCTGTTTCTGGAGCGGTAGACTCAAGGTCTGACTCCGAGACAAGTCAAACTGATTGCCTATCCTAAAAATTAGTATTCACATTTTCGCAGTTTTCCTGCTATTCGATCGACTTTGACATTAAAGAAATAGCATTGACAACAACCCGGCAAGTTTGCTTGTTATAATAACACCTTGAAAAAAGCACTTAACGTAATTCTGCATCTTTAACTACAAACAGTTGATGAGAATCCCTACATTATATACCTCTCGTGGTAGCCCAGTCTGACTATAGTCATGCAAAAAGAGCGTTGGGATCAAACGCGTAACTACAAGGCTTGGACAAAATAAACATCTGTAGCTCAAACCTAAACCGTAGAACAGAAGAGGAATAGGTCTACTACACCACTCGATATCCCCCACATCAAAAAACATAATACAAAAAATAAATTAAAGAAGTAAAAGGTAAATACACGAACAATAACTGAAGATAAAAAATAATGCGAAACTTACAAATCGATAGATTTAAGCACTCAACCGATCATTCAGCCTGATCGCTTTCCATTATTTAGTGTAAGTTAAAGCACTATGCTTGTGAAGCACTTGTTGCCAACCTGACATTCTAAAAATGTCAAGCAACAACAAAACATGCTAAGCTGGGCAGCAGCCAGATCGCAATGTCAAGGGGTTCAATTAATTTACGGGGGTGAGGGGCAAAAATTGACTAACATTTTTTGCAAATTGCAGTTTCTTTCATTTGCTTAAGTAGCTTTCTCAACTTTGTATGGCAAACATGCATCAGAAAGTGAAAGAACTGCGGTGCAACTACCATGCCTTATTTTGTTCTCAAAATATCATTTGTGGACTATTCACCGCATATATTAACGGATAGGTTATCGTTTTGTTGTTGTAATCTTTTTCTGGTCATGGCTATTGTAAATGTGTTAATCCGTCCATGTTTTGTCGGTCGGTTAATAAAAACAATCTTTTAGCCCACGGCCTATGCTAGCCGGTCAATGAAAGCAGAAATAAAAAAAATAGGTTTTGTGGGATAGCCAGTGAAAGTATGTTCTCCGTAAAAAGCTTGAACCCCACTCGGCAGACGACAGTGTTAAGACCAGGGTCGGCGCAACCGTCCACTGTGCCCTCCGGTCCGGGGAGAGGGGGCAAGCGTTTCTGGGGTCCGACTCTGGTGCTTGGGGGCTCACTTTCGTTACCTAAAGCCCTTTTTTTGGTCTTCATTTCTGCGTGAAGATGAAAAGTATTCTTTTGGGCACAAACACTTTTGCGTGTGGAACCTCGCGTTGAGTTCCAGGAGGAAGGGTTAGGGGCAATGATGATGAGCAGAGTTTAGTTTTATACCCTGTCGTAGGCTACATGAGCTTGTTAAAACTGGGGGGCCAACATGGAGGCCAGCCAAAAATCTGGCGGGCTATGGCCCCCTCTGACCCCCCCCTTAAAATCGCCACTGACAGCTAAAGACTAGATGAAGTTGCACTACTGTCAGCTCTGGGGAGTCGTACTGAATATTCAAACTTGCAAAGCGATTGCAAGCAATGTTCTAAACTAGTTATAGCAGTAATAGGTCACACTCCGACAGGATCCAAAATTCAGAATTACACATAGGCAGCTAGGTTGATAAGCCAGATGGGCTAATTTATTGTTGATAATATGATTGTAGTAAAAATGAAGTAACGCAGTAAAAATGATTGTAAACGACGCTATTAACACAATCTTGCCGTTACTAGCATTCTATTTGAATAAGGTGACAAATGGAGAAGGACTTTTATAGTATTTTGCTAACGAAAAACTTTCCTAGGCCTATTATTAAATTTTACTATAACTGCTGAAACACCTGAATTTCTGAAGAAAAATGGATATCAACTCTGCTGAGCTTCGCAGCATAATTAAAGATGTTTTAACGAATGATGGTCTCCTGGATCAATCGCTGAAAAGTCACATTTTTGGCTCTGGTAATGAACCATCAACTAGCAATACCAAAACCACTGATACTACTTCTCACATTGTTGATGGCGAGGCATTGCTTAACGATGAAACTTTTATCACCAAGTTAGTAGAAAAAGTCAGTAAAGCCCTAGTAGCCAATTCTAAATTTCACGAGCTTTTGGAGTTAACCATTGATAAACATAACAAAGTAGTATTGGAAAAGAAGGCTCAATTGGAGGAAGCTATTGAAAGACATGAGCAGTACAGCAGAAGAAATTGTTTGATAATTCATGGGTTACCTGCAAAAAAAAAATGAAAACACTGATGAAGAAGTAAAAGATTTTTTGTGGCACATGATGGGAGTTGAAATTAATGATGCTGACCTGGACAGAACACACAGAGTACCTACTAAAATAAAATCTTATAAAAGTGCTGTGAATGCCCCCCCCCCCCCCCCCCCCACCAATCATCGTCAAGTTTATAAGCCACAATCTGAAGAGTTTTGTTTACTTTTTGAAAAAAAAAATTACGTGGAACAAATTACCTAATCACAGAATCTTTGACACGCACTAGAGTTTAATGTATTAAAAAGCTGGAAGAATTAAGAAAAAAAAAAAGATTTCATCCTACTGGACCATTGATGGGACAATTTATTACACCAAATTTGACTCTAGCACAAAATTTAAGGTCAGTAATATGCATAATCTTGAAAAGGATGACATATAAAATCATCACAATGCCATAAATCATTTTGTACCAATTCATTCTTTAATACTGTAATCTATGAAGATCATTGATACAAGTGTAGTAAGTACATTATCAGATTTCTCTGGACCTACTTAAGGCATAAATAATGGGTGCAAAAATACCATTATTATTAGTATCAAGTTAGCAATTGCTGTGTCCTTTTTTTTTTCTTTTTTTTTATCTTCCTAAAGATTTTATAGCCTGAATTACATAAAGTGATTAGGCTACTTTGATTTGAACATTCCCATTGTAATTAAGTGCCGCACTTGTCTGAAGTATAATTAAGCTATATTTTTGATAAAAATGTCTGAGTCAAAGCTTAAATGTATCACTTGTAATAGAAAAAGCTTTCAGCAGTCTTTCCTACAGTGTAGCAATTGTCTAGGGTGGCAACATCACAACTGTTCAAAATTAGAAAAAGCACAAATTTTATCTTACCAGCAATTTAAGGAAACCTTCATTTGTCAAGTGTGCCTAGCTAATATTATTCCTTTTCAAAAAATATGTGATTCTGAATTTAAGAACATGTTCTATCTTCATAAACATATAGAAGTGATTTCCAAACAAATAAAAGAGATTCTCAATGATCAACCTTACCTAGACGAATTGATTAAAAATGACTGTAAATATCGTAGTGTTGACTGGTTTAAAAACTGTTTATCATATTCAAAAAAGCATCTTGGTTTAACTATTCTACATTTTAATGTTGGGTCAATACTTAAAAACAAACATACAATAGAAGAATTGATATATGAATTAGACAACCTTCCAGACATATTAGCAATTTCGGAGACTAAATTAGATGATGAGAAAATACTTCGATCGCATATTCCAAATTACAACTTCGCAGAGGTGGGCATTTTTTAAAAATTGGTTGAAGCGCAGCCCAACAAAGTGCAAAAGTTTTGTTAAGTCATGAAACACAACGCAACGAGCGCAACCTAATTTTTAAATTGACTGAAGCGCAACGCAACTTTCGCAATCAATTATTTTTTCGCATTAAAGCGCAACGCAACTTCCGCAATCAATAATTTTTTTGCATTAAAGCGCAACGCAACTTCCGCAATGAGGTTTATACAAAAGAAAAAGCGCAACGCAACTTTCGCAATGAAAAATTTAATAAAGCGTAACGAGTAGATGTATAAGCAATGCAATTTTTTCTTGAGTTATTTTTATAGGTGCTTTTAACAGCACGCAGTTGGCTACAACGCGATAACGATTTTAATGCAAGTGACTGTAACAGGATTTTGCGTGGTCAATGAACAGGAAAATTAAATGAGAAGAGAAAAAAGGTGCGTTGCTGATGATTGCTTTCTTCATCTTCATCCTCTTATCACGAGAAAGCGAAGGAGGCGCTGCTTAGGACGAATCCAGACTCGCTTAGGAGTTGCCTTTGTTTCCGAGTTTTCCCGTTGAATTTTGCTTCTGACTTCTTTAATTTGACGCTTGCCAGATTTCACCAAGCAGAGATAATCAACGTGAAGCTTCTTATCCAAGGACGCAACAACGAGACTAGGTTGGGAGTTGAACCATCAACCTTGCGATCATGGTCTTCGTAAAAACGACGCTCCAAACCACTGCGCCACGTTGCATTGTCGCGTGCCGTTAAAAGCACGTCATCGCGGTAAATCATAATTTGCATACGCGGCGAAGTTCTCCACAACAAGTAAATACGATTTATTCAACACTCAATTATCTCTTTAAGCACTTGCAATTATTTTAAATAGCAAAAGACTTTAGTGTACCACATTTCTGATGAGCTGAAAATTTCTGCTACAATAAATTGACCTATAGGCCTATTGTACGCATCAGAAACAAACTGCTATTCGATTAAAAACAGTTAAAAAAAACTGCTTACTCCAGCACATTGCGCTTTAATTAATCCGACAAAGCGCAACGCAGTATTTCAACTTTCGACAGTGCGCAACGCAACAAAGCGCAAGCAACCAGATTCTTTTCAGTTCGCAGCGCAATAATGCGCACACTATTGTATATTTTTTCAGTTCGCAACGCAATAAAGCGCAAGAAGGATTTACTTTCCTTGAAGCGCAGCGCAACTTGCGCAATGGCTAAAAATAATTTGTTAAAGCGCTTCGCAACTTCCGCACGTGCGGAAGTTGCGCAACTAGCGCTTTGCGCTTCAAATTGCGGAATGCCCACCTCTGCAACTTCGTTTCCTCAAATTCAAGCACTAATGCAGGGGGTGTTGCTTTTCATGTTCTAAATACACTACACTATACCAGAAAACAAGATTTTGAATCCAAAAATATTTTTATGGAGATAAATTTAACTGATCAAAAAAGCGTCATCTTGGGAGTAGTGTATAGGCATCCAGGTAGTAACATTACTGATTTCCAAGATCAATTCACCCAAACCTTAAATAGATTAAATAGTTGTAAGCATGAGTTTGTTATAAGTGGAGATTTTAACATTGGTCTTCTCAAACATGACTGTAATCCAAAAATAAGTAATTATGTCAATGCTATATATGCAGAAGGATGCAGTAATTTAATTAATAAGCCTACCCGCATTACAGAAAGCACTGCGACCCTACTAGATCACCATTATTCAAATATGACAAATAATATATCCAATCGGGGAGTTGTTACTTTTGACATTTCTGACCATCTTCCAACTTTTTGCTGCTTAAGAAAGAAAACAATTAAAAAACAGGACAAAAAATTAGCTCGCGATATGAAAAAATTTAATGAAACAAACTTTTTAAATGATATTAATGTATTAGTTTCAACAATAAACAACGTACAAGATGATGAATTGGATCCAGAAAAAGTAATAGAAAAATTCTTAGACGGATTTGCCGAGATAGTAAATTTACGTGCACCCTTACGCCCTCAGACTAGAAAGGAAACTCGATTAAAAACTAAACCCTGGATAGCCAAAAGCATCTTGAAATCTATTCAGAAAAAAAATGCAATGTTTAAGCAATGCTATAAAAAGAACGACGAATCTTTGATCAAGAACTACAAAAACTACTGTAACTTATTAACAAGTGTAAAGAGAGCTGCTAAAGAAAAATACTACACTAATATGATCGAAATGAATAAAAAAAATCTTTCAAAACAATAGAAGCTAATAAACGAAATCTTGCCAAGAAATCGAAATCAAAAAGATCCAATAAACAAACTTGTCACTGATAATAATGTGATTCTCACTGAGTGCAAAGACATCTGCAACGAATTAAATGATTTTTTTGTTAATATAGGCCCAACCATGGCATCAAAAATTACTTCTAGTGAAACTTCCTCTGAAAAGAACCTTCTTAATTTTATTTCATCATCTCCAGAATTTTTTTTTTTCGAACCTTGTACTGAATTTGAAGTTTTTCGCGAAATGATGAATCTAAATGAAAAAAAGCAATTGGCATTGAAAACATTCCAATTAGGTTTCTAAAAATGACTTCTGAAATTACATCATCACTTCTCTCAAACTTATTTAACAAATGCATTTTGCGAGGGTCATTTCCAAATAGACTTAAAATTGCTAAAGTGACGCCTTTATACGAAAGTGGGCCTACTCATAAAACTACGAACTATCGGTCGATTTCGATCCTATCACCTTTTTCCAAAATATTTGAAAAAATAATTTATAACCGTTTAAACAATTATTTCTCTACTCACAACGTTTTAGCAAAAGAACAGTTCGGTTTTAGAACTAAACATTCAACTAATCATGTTATTTCAGATGTTACAAATAAGTTACAAAATTTACGTGATAACAATTACAGTACTTGCTTGATATTACTAGATCTGTCAAAAGCGTTTGATACTGTAAATCATAAGATTCTTTTAAACAAGTTAGAAAAATATGGAATTAGAGGTAACTCCTTAACTTTAATTAGAAACTACTTAACAAATAGGAAACAAACTGTTCATATCAATAATACATATTCCCTTCAACAAACTTTAACTAGTGGTGTACCTCAAGGTTCTATTTTAGGTCCATTACTTTTTTCAATTTACATCAACGATTTACCAAAAGCATCAAAATTTGAAACTAGACTCTACGCAGATGACACAGCTTTGATGTTAAGTGAAAATCAATGAATTAAATGAAAATGTTAACAGAGAATTGGTAAAAGTAGAACACTGGTTCAATGCTAATAAACTACCATTAAATTACACTAAAACAAAGTATTTGCTTATAAAACCGTTCAAAAATAAATGCGTTGAATCCTTCGATTTTGATGTTAAAATCAAGGGGGTTAAAATCGACAGATGTTACTCAATTAAATATTTAGGAATACTCTTGGACGAAGATTTAAGTTGGAAACCACACATATCTAATTTACGTAAGAAACTATCGCAAGGAGTTGGCATAATAGCGAAAATGAAAAATTACCTGAACAAACAAAATCTTATAGCTTTATATTACACTTTTTTCTATTCACATATTTTATACGGAATTCTTGGTTGGGGCAGCGTTTCAGAAACTGAAATTAAACCTACTCAAATTCTTCAAAACAAAGTTCTGCGAATAATTAACAAATCCACATGGAAAGATCGCGTTACTATTAATGCTTTACATAAAAGCTTAAACATTTTAAAAATTGCTGATATTTTTAACTTCGAATTAAGCAAATTTATGTACTTGTACCACACACAATCTCTTCCCGAAATAATTGACCCTTATTTTTTGCCCATCGAACTAGCTCATCACTATAATACTAGAAGTAAATCTAATCAAAATTACTATCTTAATTCCGTAAGAAAAAACAGTGGAAAGAAATCCATAAAATTTCTTGGAGTCAAAATGTGGAATCAGATTCCCCCTACAATCAAATCTTACACATTTTATCGATATAAAAAAGAATGTAGACAGATTCTAATTAACAAGTATGATTAAAAAAAGTGTATATATATTAAACCATTTCACGTTACCAGTATGTTTAACCCCTGGACAATTGCTTTCTGTTCAAACCAAACTTGGGAGTGTATTTTGTATGTACTTTGTATATATTTTTGTGAATAGTTTGCTTCAGCGTATAAGTAATCTCATTTTGCTCAATGATTTTGCATTTTGCTTTTGTTTTTTTCGTTTTCGTTGATAATTTTTGAAGATAGCACATTGTGATTTCAAGGTTTGTGGTGGCAGTTGCCTCGGTGAACTTTGCTCTTGCGCTGCATTCCACGGCTTTAGATTATGTAGCGCATTTTTAACGTGTGATGTGTTACTGTGTGCTATATTTTCTACCTGCCGAATAAAACATGTTCTGTTCTGTTCTCATAACTTTGTGACTAGGCTTATACGAACTTTCTAGGTTGATGAAAATTCAAACTTCGAAAACAAATTAAGAAACATCTTGGATTGACAACGAAATACGGCTGTGCTTGGCAACCACGCAATCTTGTATCAATTTTAAATGCTCCTAATACCAGGCACACGCATCGCTATGGGGCCCCGTTGTGAAAAAAACGATTGAGCAAATTTTGTACGAATTTTCACCAACATTTATCCAGTTTCACAGCTATTTAGCTAAAGTGAAGTGAATTGCAGCTAAAACGCTTCGAAAAGTACAATAATATCCAAGTGTAACGACATTTAATAAATAGCAGCGACGTTTAGCTAAAGTGCTGCGAGTATGCTAATGAGATTAACAGTGTTTCCATTTCTTCAACTTTTATGGGGCGCCGTTGTGAAAAAAACGATTTAGCAAATTTCGTACGAGTTTTCAGCAACATTTACACAGTTTTACAGCTATTTAGCTAAAGTGAACTGCAGCTAAAACGCTTCGAAAAGTACAATAACAGTCGAGTGTAACGACATTTAATAAATAGCAGCGATGTAATAAATAGCGGAGATATTTAATTAATATCGCTGCTATTTATTAAATATCGGCGATATTTAATAAATAGCAGCAGCATGTAATAAATAGCAGTGACATTTAATAAACAGCAGCGACATTTAATAAAGCGCAGCGACGTTTAGCCAAAGTGCTGCGAGTAATATGCTAATGAGATCAACAGTGTTTCCATTTAGTTTAATCTTGAAATCGACTTTGAAAAGTTTAGGCCTAATATTTATTTATTTAAATTACTATCGCTATAGTGTATCTATATCACTAACAGTGGAACCACTCTCTGTGCTCAGTGTCTGGAACGAAAATCAGAGCTTAGATGTTGTGTTGCTATTTTTTATTTATTTTTGTTTTCAAATTTTTGTAAAACTTACAAAGAGTTTCTAGTCTACTTGATTGTTAGACTAATTTGGCAATAAATGAGAACAGCGAGAAATTTTGGTATGGAGTAGATGATAAAGTGTGGGGGAATATGGGGAAGTGTAGGCGAAGGGATACAAGAGTTGCAAAAAACTGTTGGGGGAGGTGTGAAGAAGTGTGGGGGGAGGTGTAGAAAAGTGTGTGGACACCCCACACTATTCTACATCTTCCCCACTCTTTTTCCACTCGTCCCCACACCTCAACACACTTTCCTACACTCTCCACACTAACCCCATACACTTTTCCACACCTATCCCACCCCCTATCACACTTCCCCACTTCTTCCATATTCCACCATACTTGATCCAACTTCCCAAGCTACCAAAAATTTCCCAATTTTTCCACCATCCATACTCCCCCGAATTCTCTACACTCCCCCGATTCTTTCCCATACTCCCTCATACTTGCTTCATCATTCACCCCATATTAAAATTTCTCTTTTCTCATTTATTGCCTAATTAGTCTAGCAATCAAGTTCACAAGACCCATAAAAATTTTTGAAAACCAAAATAAAAAATGGCAACAGAACGTCTAAGCTTTTTAAAAAGTTTTGCGTTATTGTGGACATTCGTAACAATGCTTTTTTAGTGAGTGGGTCCACTGTAAGAATTATACACAGGCCTGCACTGTGACTGTACTTCAAAGCCGCGTCCACACTATTATATAGCCTATGCGTGAAGTTCTAGCTGACTGGCTTGGCTTACCGGTACGTGCTTGAAACGCGCACACTGTCTACACTGCAATATTTGCAATCGTCGTGACATGCTTTCTAAGCGACGCGATACGCCTCACTCTCATGAACAAAACCATGGCAATGTAGTTAGCGCAAAATTTGTCTTTTCTTGTTGTGGATCAGGCATAAAATACAAAAGCAAGTTAAGTGTGCTGAAGCTAAGTACTAGGGTTGAATCTATTAATTTTAAAATTCATTTGAAGTTTGAAAATCTAAATCCAAGCTCATCAAAAACTTGTGAGCAGATCCAATTTTAATCCAAACATAGCAGGTATTGGTTGTTATCAACGTTATCACTGCATTCTTAGTGCGCGAGCTAGTGTCGAAAAAATATTTTGTCAGCTTCACCAACAATTTCTTGGATTGTAACAGCAAAATGCTTTAATAGAAAAAATACAAAAAACATTTGAAAAGACGTGAGTGATATGCAAAACAAGGTGAAAATTAATGAAAATAACGAATTGGAAAAGTACAATGTAACGCCAAAAAACACACAAAAAATTTTCGTTAAAAGAGCCTGAAAAAATGTAACTGTCCTCAGCGTCCTTTTCCAAAGCAACACAAAGCAAGTTCATGACTGTATTTTGAAACTTGATTCTTTTGTTTGAGGTAACTTTTGGCTTCCATGCCCACACTTTTGAAGAAAACTTCTGTACGATGTTGTTCACATTCTGAAAAGAACAGCGCAGTGAATTAGCAAGCAAGACCATGCTGCAGCGGGTCCAGTGGTCTGTCCGTCCCTATAACACGTGTGTGCAGCAGATATAATTCACACTGAATGTTTATTGTTTAAAAATATTCTTTTTGTATCCCAATTCCAATCCCAGTTCTTTTCAGCTTTGCAATTTTTTTGTTTTGCAAAATTACTTGGTCTGGTTGCGGCGATGCAAAAGTAGAAGGATTTACTGGTGGCACTGATCATCAAATCTACAGTACATAAAATCGTGCAAATACTTACTAAAGATAAAATAATTTACTAATATTCATTTCATCCAACAAGTGCTACATTAGTTCTGTAGTGCCAAAATGGTAGACTTTACGCACAGCATAATTTGGCACACATTTTTTGCGCCACCTGCTGGCACTGGAAATCTCAGAAAAATTATTAGTGGAAGATACGAAAACCTTGTACAGAGTACAATACACAAAATTAAAGTTCAAAGCATCTTCCTTGGTACCAAGAAATAGGATATGTCATTTCAATGCAGCAACTAAATTGATGACTAGAAACGCTACAAAGTAAGTTCAAATAATTTTGTAACAAGTGTGATCATAGAGTTATGATACCATGCATATTCTGTTGTTTCAACATGAAACGCTGAAAGCATCCAGAAAAAGTCCAGTTAAAACATTTTCCGTAAAGCTTGCTATGCAGCGCTATAGTCCAACTCTAAAATTTAATAATGCACCAATCTTTTCTTTTTTTATTTATTAAAGAATCTGTCTCGTATGTCGGGGAAACGCTTTCAACAAAATACTCCGCTTCTTCGGCTTGTGGAACCGAATCTTTCGGGATCGAGGCTGTGAGTACGTTTCAAGGAAACCCATTAATTTGTGCAAGCCACCTAGGACTTTTTGGGAGCCCGCATCGCTTGATCAGATCATCACCACCTCTTCTTCCTTTTCTATTTTGTATTTTTCGCGCATGCCTTTCCACGCGATTTTGCACATATCTTCTGCAAAATGTTAGCAGACGATTATAAATTAAGCTTTCTGGTTACTTGCACTTAATATTTTATATAGCTTGCAACCAATCATAGCTTTGGAAAAAGGAAAGGTTAAAACATTAATTTTCTTCATCAGTATGATACTTTTAAAAAAAGAAATAGGCCTATGTTCAAAAGAGCCTGTTTGAGAAAGCTTTTTTACTATTCACAAAATGCATGAAATCAAGTGAAATAGCTTGACAGGTAGTTGAATTCACAAATATTGTATAGCTACCTACACAATTTATTCATTAGGCATTGAACCCCCTATAGGTACTGCTGCACCTTATTAGTGCATGCTCTACCAGTACCTAAAAAACCCAAACTTTGAAAAACTTGTTCTCTACCAGCTGATTGGCACATTGGTAAAAGACATTGCTATTGGCACAGGAGGTCTGGGGTTTGACCTCTTTTCAGAGACATGGCCTAGTGGTGACAAATCCCACATGACAAGTTCAATTTTTGGCTGGAGCTGATCGCACTGGACATATTTATACCCGGTGGCTGCTGACTCAAAGAAAGCAAGCTCACTTTGCAGTTTCCCTCAATTACTGTTAAATTTAAGAGCACAATAGTTTAAAAAATAATCTCAGTTGTTTATATTCTTATATTTATATTCATATTTTCAAAGGTAAATGGAACAGTCAAAACTGCTTTTGGTTAAGAAAAGCAATTTGTGAAATTGAAAGTGGTACAATTTTGAAAATGTGTTAAAAGCAATTTGCCATATACAGATTAAATTTTTCAAAATCACAATTACAATCACAAGTTCACCAAAAAGTGTAGCCCTAATTAATTATATACATTCAATGCAAGTACAATAATTATGTAAATTGATAAAAAACAAAAGAACTAAACCATACTCAAAACGGGTCTCATCTAGAGTAAGCCGTTTGTGTCTTTCATCGCTTTACGCGTACAGGTTATACAAGACGCGGACAGCTTACTCTAGACGAGACTCCTCAAAACTGCAAATATTTTTTGGCAAAATGAAGAGTCTTCAGCAATTTTGTAACTACCATATTTCCCCCTTCTAACAGTTTATGATTTTTTAACATCACACACACAGGTCTTGCACATTCTACTTCTGCATTCATTTTAAACCAGCAAAGGTTACTACCAGCTTATACTGGTATCTCCAAATAAATATAACAACAGAACTATAAAACAAAAAGACAAGTCCAACAGCTAAAATATTATTGTAAATCCAAAATATGAAATACCAGTAAGCATTAGCCATTTTTGGCAATCTATATGCAATACATTAGGGCTCATTACCTCGTCCTTCCACGCCACAACCTTTTGCAACACATTTCCATGCAATCATTTGTGATATTCGCTTACTATATTCTGCTGCTTGTGGATTGAACAAGCATGAAAATTTAGGATTTTAGATACTGGTAGTGGATTGAACAAGCATGAAAATTTAGGATTTTAGATACTGGTAAGCAATAAATCTTTTTAACTGTCATAAAAATATTATTCATCCATAGCTATATACCGGTATAGGTATATAAATTAGAACAAAAATGTGTCTAAAACAACGTGCACAGATAATAGCTACTACATTAAAAAGCCACGACTAAATTCACAGACATTTTCAGCAAACTAGACTACCGTATATAGGCTGTACCGGTACCGATAGGCTTGTCTATACAGTATATGCAGAAATTAGGGAAATATCATCCATAGGTAATACCGGTAGCCTAACACCTTTTGTATTTTCTTGAAAAAGCAAGGTTTATAAATATGATGTAACTGCTTTTCACAAAAGAGCTACTAGCATGTCTTATTTTGGAAAAGTTGAGAAGGAAAACGGTACTGATACTCAATACTGGTACTTCAGACATGCTGGTCACAGCAAGTTTTTTTTCGAATGTCCAACTTAATAGCAAAAACCACCGTACTGGACTAGCATTGAGCCTGGACTGGAATACCATGATCAGGTGATACAGGCTGACTGGTAGTCTATGGCTAAACATGTCGATAGGCTATGGTATAGGTTACTGCACACTGTATTATACTGCTACACATACTTAAATGCACATCATGAACTACAGCACTAAATACGCAATCTTTTCTAAATGTGAAAAACCTTGACCAACACATGCTAATTCTCTACTGCTCTAGACTAGGTCTAGTCTAAGCTAAGCTCCATCCGTTCATAATGCCTTATCAGCTAAAAAAATTTAACACAAGTCGCTGTATTAATTCTATTGTCCCAAACTAGTTACAAGTCACAACTTTGCAACTACGCATGCGGTCTTCCGTCCAAATGCCATTCCTAGGACATGAGACCTGACAAACCGCGATTGGATGTTACGAAAATTGAAAAAATGAAAACACTGTTGATCTCATTAGCATATCACTCGCAGCACTTTAATTTTTCGCAGCACTTTAGCTAAACGTCGCTGCGCTTTATTAAAAGTTGCTGCGCTTTATTAAATGTCGCTGCTGTTTAATAAATGTCGCTGCTGTTTATTAAATGTCGCTGCTGTTTATTAAATGCCACTGCTATTCATTACATGCTGCTGCTATTTATTCAATATCGCCGCTATTTAATGAATAGCAGCGCTATTTAATAAACATCGCCGCTATTTAATAAATATCACTGCTATTTATTAAATGTCGTTACACTTGGCTGTTATTGTACTTTTCGAAGCGTTTTAGCTGCAGTTCACTTCACTTTAGCTAAATAGCTGTGAAACTGGATAAATGTTGGTGAAAATTCGTACAAAATTTGCTAAATCGTTTTTCTCACAAGGCGCCCCATTAATTTTCGTAACATCCAATCGCGGTTTGTCAGGTCTCAACCGTTTCATGTCCTAGGTTAATGGCTCGGTTAATGGGTCTCCTTCCATGTCCTAGGTAAAAGTCCTAGGTGGCTTGCACAAATTAATGGGTTTCCTTGAAACGTACTCACAGCCTCGATCCCGAAAGATTCGGTTCCACAAGCCGAAGAAGCGGAGTATTTTGTTGAAAGCGTTTCCCCGACATACGAGACAGATTCTTTAATAAATAAAAAAAGAAAAGATTGGTGCATTATTAAATTTTAGAGTTGGACTATAGCACTGCATAGCAAGCTTTACGGAAAATGTTTTAACTGGACTTTTTCTGGATGCTTTCAGCGTTTCATGTTGAAACAACAGAATATGCATGGTATCATAACTCTATGATCACACTTGTTACAAAATTATTTGAACTTACTTTGTAGCGTTTCTAGTCATCAATTTAGTTGCTGCATTGAAATGACATATCCTATTTCTTGGTACCAAGGAAGATGCTTTGAACTTTAATTTTGTGTATTGTACTCTGTACAAGGTTTTCGTATCTTCCACTAATAATTTTTCTGAGATTTCCAGTGCCAGCAGATGGCGCAAGAAATGTGTGCCAAATTATGCTGTGCGTAAAGTCTACCATTTTTATGGGGCGCCGTTTGGAAAAATATTATTTATTTTGTTACACCTCTTTTTTGAGCTAATTTACGATGAAATTTGACCGATATACATATACGACCAAATACAGTTCTAAGTTGAAAATAAAATAAGTTCGAAATATCCAAAATATATATTCGATATATAGTACGATAAATTCGAAATAAAATAAGTCGAAAATATAACACGTATAAATTGGATATATATATACGACCAAATACAGCCCTAAAATAAGTTCGAAATATTCGAAATATATATTCGATATATAGTACGATAAATTCGAAATAAAATAAGTCGAAAATATAACACGTATAAATTGGATATATATATACGACCAAATACAGCCCTAAAATAAGTTCGAAATATTCGAAATATATATTCGATATATAGTACGATAAATTCGAAATAAAATAAGTCGAAAATATTATTCGTACTTCATTATGAGCTAACTCATCGCGTGAATTTCGTGATGCCCATTGCCCAACGGTTGCACGACGACGCTGTTCATCGAAGAAGCACAGTGCATGGTACTGGAAGTTGTGGCAGATGCTGTTTTAATGAAAAAAGCATGGCATTGGCAGGAATTTTGGAATTTGAATCATTTTGGCTAAGTATATGTAGCAGCTACCATGAGTCGAGACTAGTGTAGTCTAGACTTTGCTTGGAAGATAGGCCTGGGTCAGTTATGTGCGGTTGTGTTGGTAGGTCTAGCCTAGGATGAAGGGCAACTGTAATCCACTGATCCACTTAACCAGCTAATGCTTAGTCTAGACGTATGAGTGCATAATCCTGACTCGGTACCAAGATATGGTACTGGTAGCCTATAAAGTACGGTAGGTGTGGTATGGTACTGTGGTACAGGGCAGTTAAATTTGCTTAACAACTAGTAAGTATATATACTGGTAAAGATGAACCTATACACAGATGTAGCCAGTGGTGGAATTCAGCAAGTTTGTACCGGTTCTATAGACTTTTAGATCTTGCATCTTGTGTTTTGTGAAATTTTATGAGATCAGTGAATTGGCCAGCATTGCTGTTTAGGCTATACTAATGCCATTAGTTGAAACAGAACCAGCCAGCATTGCTGTTTATGCTCGTACCGGTATACCAGTACCATCTAACCATTAGTTGAAACAGAACCTGCTGAAAATTTGGCTTTTGTCACTGAATCGTTTGACAAAAAAATTTGAATCCCACCACTTCCTATAGCTCACCAGTGATATACCAGTAGGTGTGTACCGTACCATACCGGTATATATTTCACTGCATACTGATACCTGTAGGCTAGGTCAACATATTGATATTTTTCTTTGGTCTATATATTTTTTTGAACTACTGCATGGATAACTTCTCTTGCTTGATGGATATTGGGAGCTTGTTTCAATTAAGTCGCATCTTATAACATATACCGATATCACGTGCACAAGGACAACCCCCTAACCAAACTCTGAACCACGGTTTGATTCACACAAGCCCCGAATATTGTTGGGTGATGTTACTGATGTACGGTACAGCGGTAATAATAATTATGGTGGTGTGGTTATGTATTTTGTGATTGTATTTTTGTTTTTTTATTTTTAATAATTTTTCACTGTGGCACCCCATGTGCTGATTTGCTGTATTTGCAGTTTAGTTAATATTTACATTTGATCACTAGTTTACTTAGTCACAGTCAGTTTGCAAATATCTGGTGATGGCTTTTAACGAACTTCTAATAGATATGGTAAAAGAGCACCCCTGCCTATACAATTCGCAAATTAAGGATTATAGAGACAAACTAAGAAAAGAGAATTCATGGAAGGATATTTCTTCTAAACTGAATCAACCAGGTTAGTTGTAGGTCATGAATGCCTTTCTTTTTATGCTGTGATAATTTAGATGTTCTATCTTTGATTGCATTTTGCGTGCTATTTTTTGCATTGATGCAAAAACATCATGAATGTCTATACATCGTTGATGTTCACGATGCCTCACAAAATTGGTTTGCAATGCATTTCACAACAAAGTTTATAAATATGTCTTTGGAAGTGTCTTTTTTGCCACTAACGACAAACTAGTTTACATAAGTCTATTTTGCTGGATATAGTGCAATCCATTTGTGTGGATACTCATGACTGTTTTTGAGTGCCGGCAAAATAGCTTCTAAATCTATTTTGTGGAGGTAGATGCTGATTTTAGCTACTGCAGGAAAAATAAACGTAGAAACTATTTTGCCGTCAACAGCAAAATAGACACTGCCTATTTCTTTAATCCATTTGTTGGCAACTTGCAGCATATGCCATACAAATATGTAATGTTTTGGGCTTCAAACCAACACCATATCATATGTCAGTATTTCTTGCATGACTTTTGGGCTTGTGTGGTTGAACTAAGTTTTTGTAGTGATGTGAATCTCCCAAATTATGCACAGATATGTTAAGCATTGTGCTTATGTGCCACGATCAGTAACATTTTAATTTTATATTTTTGTTTTAATATAACTTGCACTTTTAATTATTGTCTTAATCTGCTTATTCAACTTCATAACAAGTCCTTTCTGGTCTGCTGAAAGGGATGTCAATTTGACTTCCACATGCTGGGTTAGAGGATTTGTCATCCTCCATCACCAACTCTTCCAAAGCAACTCCAGCAATAGAGTGCCATAGAGCGGACAGACATTGCTGTTTTGGCTATCAGCTCTCATCAGTCGCACTCTGGTAAAAAGTGCATTCATCCTTCAGAATGATTTACCCTATGCGAGACAATCACCAGTGGCGCAGAAACATTTTTTGGATGGGGGGTGGGGCTCAAAATAGTAAGATCGTGTCAACGTCTGGGGGCTTTTCCCCCCTTCCCTCGAATCTACGTTTTTAGGAACAGTACGCACAGCAGACCTGTCTTGATAGACGCTCAATTGCATGCTCACTCAAGTGACCGGAATTTTTTCAGGACTAATTTTTTATCATGGAAAACAAGATTGCTTACTGCCATTTGGCTTTTCTAACTATATATGCAGGAAGTAGTACTAAGCAGTTTGTCAGTGCGTGTAATCCATGCTGTATATATTTGTAAAATGTAAATACCTCAATCACAAATCCGAAAAGTAGGCAAACAAAATTTGTCTGATCTAACTTTTGCTTTACTGATCAGAGTTACATGGCTAACAAACAATGCCCCACTACACTAAGGTTTAAAAATAACAAAACACACACCATCAAAATAAAGCACTGAACCATTTTTTAACATAATGAAACGTGTAGATATACGTATTTAGGCAGGCGTACTAGCTTAATTTTAGTAACAATCAACGGTGCCACTTTAGTAGTGATTTCGTCGCTTCATTAAGTAGGTAGAAAAAATTCAAAACCAGTAAATAACTCCACCAGAAAAGAGAACTTGCACAAACTCATAAAAGCTTGATCAGGGTTGCCCAACCAGTCGATCTTTGGATGCTTAGCTATCGATTGCGGGCCGATTTGGCATGTACACACATCAGGTTGGCCACCAACATTTCCAGTTCATGTAACGCGTCTGGGCCGTGAAAACCTTTTTTTAGCTCTTTGCATGAATTGTGGTGGAATTCAGAACATCTGAAGAATTGAGGACCGTTTTTTGTACTTCACCGCATTTTCGTTTACGATTTGCGTGATTCCCATGATCAGTAGCGACTTTCATGAGCATTCAGAGTAGTTTTGCCTGAAGTGTTTGGCAGTTACAAGAATTGGCAGCCATTATACTTTTACTGGTCCATCGTCCATGACTGCTGTAAAGGTTTGTGAACGCTGTTGTAAAACACTGTTAAAAATGAACTTCAAACACTGAAAATTTTACGTTGACCTAGTGAATAATAACTGAGTGATTTTTGAGAGAATGGTGATTCTTCGTTGGTTAAAAACGCTATAAAAACATTTGCTTCATTAGGTATGTACGTTGCGAGCATTAATCCCGTGGCACTGGGTGCATTATTTGTTCAATTGTCATGGGGGGCTAGAAAAGTCCAGGGGGGCTTTAGCCCTCCCTGGCACTCTAATTCCCGCGCCTATGACAATCACCTATCTCGATTTATTTACCCACAAAAGTTTAACCTTTGTGGCACATGGTACAGCCATTTAGCTCTCCAGGAAGGACTTTGGTCGTTTTACGGTTTGTAC
This sequence comes from Trididemnum miniatum, assembly GCA_964006365.1. NCBI lineage: Eukaryota > Metazoa > Chordata > Ascidiacea > Aplousobranchia > Didemnidae > Trididemnum > Trididemnum miniatum. Next base: position 23,203,872 of record OZ023234.1, read on the forward strand.
CTTGGCCGCATGGAAAATTTTCTTGAAATGCTGCGTGGCTCTGCGACATACCACAAAGATTGAATTTTTCACAGGGGTGATTGTCTCACATAGAGTCAGTAAATCCGAAGAATGATTGTATCTTCACCTGAGTGTGGCTGATGACGGCTAACAGCCTTAAACAGCGCTGTCGCACTCTATGGTACCTTGGTTTGTGTTACCATTGAACCTCCCATCCTAGTATGTGGCGCCATTCTTTACTCCACGATTGATTAATTTACTAGATATCAGCCGACTTACTGCCCTTACTTGTTACAGATTTGTGTAATTGCAAACGGCACTGGAATGCAGAGTAGTTGCATGAATTTAAGATGAAAAATTGACATTAGATTATATAAGTTACGAGACAACAGAAAAGGAGGGAGTATCCTCAATTTCTACTAAGCACATATGCCTTTAAATAAAAATCGAATCTTCATTATACTCGCGGTAGTACGCTGAAGCGTGTAACGAGTGGCGGGCCCATCTCTGCGGTTTAGCGTCTGGGCTACACAGCTCCGAAGAAACGTCGCAACGGTGGCGAGTCGTTGGTGACACTGTGCCGATTGACCGGTCTGGGAATCGAACCCCAAATCTCCCGCACCGAAAGCGTGCGCGTAGCAACTGAGCTATTTGCTTTAAGATATTGATTTGCGAGTATCTTTATTACCACGTTGAATTCGAATTCATCCTCTTGTGACTTTTCACAGTTTAGTGCCTGATAATTGCTAATAAATATTGATGTCATTGGTTGCACATTAGACTCATTAATTTAATAGTTTCAATTTTGCTGCAATCAGTATAAGCACATCTAAAATTCATGCAAATGAATACGCGATATGATAGGTTCAACTATTTGCTTTTTAACATTACAGTGGAATTTTGTATGAAGCGATGGACCATTTTGAGAGATCGCTTTGCAAAAGAAAAGAGAAAGATGGAGTCGGTTCGGAGTGGATCTGGTGCTACTCGTTATTCTTATTGGGAGCACTTCCAGTCGATGGAGTTTTTAAAAGACCACATTAAACATCGAATGTGAGCTATTGTGATCAACAGTGTTTAGCCCAGTTTTGTATTACTACTAATGGCTTGTATGTAAAATTGCTTGTGGAATGGCAAAGCTAATTTCTACAATGTTCTTTCCAGGGTTGGGAAAAATCGATTGTAATCGATGTTCGATTGCGATATTCTTTACTTTTTGTTCATCGAATGCACTGGAGCTTTGACTTTTTTGAATGAGTAGTGAATATGGCCTTGTCTTTACTTTTTTTCGTCGCAATTCGATATTCCATTATCGATTCTTTTCGTCCAGGTTACTTTGTCTCACTTAAGCAAATTTAAAATAATCGTCGGTATGTCATTACCTTGTTTTTGGTGATAATTTTTTTTTCAAAAAAAAAAAAATTTAACAGTAAAGTTGCTTCGTATATACTATGTCCGTCGATTGTCTGTAAGTTACCGCGAGAATGTGATGACATCGTAAAAATGCTTGGCGTACATCGCTAAATGCTCAGTGTAATATCGATTACAATATTCTTTACTCTTTTAAACTACCATCGAAATCGAGTATTTCTTTACTTTTTGGTGAACTCTCGAATATCAATTATTTCTTTACTTTTTTGGGTATCGATTCCCAACCCTGGTTCTTCCTCTCTTTTTTTAAAGCAACAGCGCACTGCATATGTCTTCCTCCTTTGAAATCCTGCACTTTCCTTTATCGTAAAGGTCGCGAAAAACGTTAGCACGCTAAGGTAAAAGTATAACCTGCGGTAGTGCTCTACGCCGCCTCAACGTGCTAAGCTACAGCAATACTTTGCTTATAATTTTTGTTTGTTTTACTGTATATTTTGTGTTACAGCACTTCAACAAACTTTTCTCCTCCAGAAGGTGCAATTATCCATGTGGAAATGGATGACAGCGAGAGCGTTCTGGAACAAAATGATGGCCAGTCATCATCGTCATCAGTTATCGAACCCTCGCCCGATGTTTGCAGCGCGAGCACCAGTGTACTAAACTTATGTGCTTCAGGTTCAGGTGACAAAACATTTAATGATGACTGCTGGTTGTCAGTGCATAAAAAGTCGTTTGTATGTTCAGAGACGCCCACCATAAAGCGAAAGAAACAGTCGATGGGAGATCTTAAAGTGAGAATAACGATTCTGTTAACATAAAATGTAGAAGTTTGAGTGTAATTTATATTGTTTACATTGCGTCAGTAATTTTGAGAAAGTATATACTTGAGCATCAGAATAGCTTCATTTTAAGTGCTCCTTCAGAGTTTAAATGTAACATGTATGCTTTGGGTGTAGTAATTATAAAATTGCATTATAGTAACACTAGTCCGCTGTGGCAGAGAAGTTTCAGCCACATTGCTATTAGCTAGCCAAAAAAAAAATCAAATCTTCATTTAACAAAATGATGTCGAGTCTGTAAGTACGCCGAATTGCCATTTTGCTGTTAACGAGGAGATTCTACAGATATTGCTCACCAATTTAGGACACGAAAATTATTTTCGTATGAGTTGAAAGTGAAATATGGTATTTCTATTAGGATAACATATTGAAAACAGTGGCTGAAGTTGGGAGGAGCAGCGAGGCGATAGCAGGTATTCTATCCAGAAGAGAAATGACGCAATGCCAGGCGTTTGGCCAGATGGTAGCAGCCAGGCTTCAGGCTATGCCGGCAGAAAAAGCGGAAAGTGTAATGGCTAGGATAAGCGCCGTATTATTTGAAGGTGTTTAATATTTTTTTGGCTTTGCTTTAGCTTTCATGTTATTAAACATGTTTGTTTCGTGCGTATTTGTTGCAAACCGATCCGCGCTTTTCATATTCTTTCAACATTAAATTTTTCTGTATAAGTTGTCTGGTATTTCATGTCATAGGGTATTGAAATGAAGGCAATTTACTGCCTCCTCTTTTGATATTCGAAATGCAGTGATGGATACTTAGTTGCTTATGCCACCGCTCAGTGCTGACTGGGCCCGAATATAGCCTATATTATATTTGTAATTAGTAGCATACCGGTATTTCATATGCTCCTGCCACAAGAAAGCGATGTTGCGTAACGCGCTCGCTTAAAAGTTGCTAGCTATCTGTCTACCTCACCGACATGGGGAATCCCGCTGATTGCTTTTCCCCAACGACACAAATAAACTTGCCGGCTTGTTCTTTACACTGTCCCTCAAATAATGCGCGTCAAGCAGGAAAGCTGTGCATACCAGTTTTACGGTTATATTTTGACTAGACTAAATCAAACCAAAGTGTATACAGCTCCAGAAGCGGACGCTCTGGATGTTGTCGCAGGCCAATTGTTCTATCAGCATTGTGTTTTGCGTCGTAAACAAAACTGATTCTGCTCTTACCACTAGACTATCTGAGCTGTTGAGGATATAGCCTAGACACAGTAATAGGCCTGAATGTTTTGTGCATTTCATAGGACCTCAAAATTTTCAGCATGTTATTTCTTTGTCATGTAAGTTACTGGTAATACCACTATCGGCATTAATTTTCAAATACTCGTATGAAATTAAGACTGGCAAGAGAACCGAAACCCAACCCAGCGCTGTATGAAACGTGATATCTTTTATTTTGCGGAGCTAAGTAGAGCGTTCACTGTCCACTTGGCGTGTAGTATAGGTAATCCCGCCGTTGGGAAGTGCACTTAATGAAACTTCCCCGTTTTTAAATAGTAGACAGCTGGGACACATATTTCGGAATGATTCTACAGAAAAAGATAGAGATCGATCGAAATGAGTATGAATAGAAAAATTGCACCGATTTCCGCAACGGCGGCGTGGTGTATCGGTCACTGTGATGGACTGCGAATTCAAAATGCTGGAACGCCAATTTTCTGATGCTGTGTTTTCTCTTCAAACTTCATTATCTCTAAAGCCAGGAGAGCAGTAGTACTGTGATGTTGAGGTTGTAGCGATCTATTTTTCATTTGTAAAAAATTACGCAAACAACATGCGGCCTTTGTTACCAACGCTGCTTTCTCCGGTGTACCAATTATCGGCCTTTAAATATACGCCATCGGCTAGACACAATTCCGAATGTATTTTCGATTACTCTCTTGGTACGAGATAGACGATAGTTGAAGATTCTCTTGTTTTCTGGTAAATTTTTGCCAGGATAAGGCCTTTGATGTTCAGTTTCATCGGAAATGCGGCGTCGGCTACAATACAAAAGGGAACAACGTCGCCTGTTCCCAGATCTTCGAGTGGAGGAAAGTCCAAGCTTTGTGTTAGCACTCGTTGGCCAAATTCAGAATAGGCGAAAACTATAGCATGGAAAGCGGTTGCTCCTGCTCCTTCAAAAGTGACAAAGCGACTTCGGCCAATTCCATTTGCACCTATGCTACTTATTACAGTAATTCGATCTACGCTTCGAAAATAAACAGAACGAGAAATATAAGAAGATATATGGCTGTAAGATAATGGTATCTTGCTCTATATGGTCTATTTGAACCCAAATACCTGGGCGTCTTTTATAATTTTTATTTTAAACTTTGACATAAACAGCAAATAAGTCTATCTATTTTGCCAATTTGAAGTGCTACATGCTGCTTTTATCTACCGCTAATTAACATTTTATTTTGCTACCTATTTCTTGATTCAGTTTCTTTGTTTTCTAGCCTAGCCTACGGTTACATTTCCGTTCATTTTCTGTGAGAACGCTCGCCGTAAATTCCGCAACGTAGACGCGTGCCGTTACCGTATTGTTGCCGTTTCCGTAACCGTACCGTAACGTTAACCGGATTCTGTGTGAAGCCCGCTTTAGTTTTGTACACGGCCTACTAGGCCGTGGTTTTGTAGGATTGGGTGAAAAATGTAATTGTTCAGGATAGAGTTTGAGGTTAAAATGATAACTTTAGCGATTGCTGGTTCCTCGTGTTCAGAAAAAGCTGTTCTTTAACCTTCTTACCTTTCTTCCTTCAGCAGCCTGGAAACTAGTTTAGAAAGCAATCGCTAAAGTTATCATTTTAACCTCAAACTCTATCCTGAACAATTACATTTTTCACCCAATCCTACAAAATATTTTTCTAAACCATAATATTTTTCCAAACCACGGCCTAGTAGGCCGTGTACAAAACTAAAAACTTAATCTTTCTCTCAGCGTCGCTTCTTGACTAGCCACGTGCGTCGTGCAACCGTTGGGCAATGGGCATCACGAAATTCACGCGATGAGTTAGCTCATAATGAAGTACGAATAATATTTTCGACTTATTTTATTTCGAATTTATCGTACTATATATCGAATATATATTTCGAATATTTCGAACTTATTTTAGGGCTGTATTTGGTCGTATATATATATCCAATTTATACGTGGTATATGTTCGACTTATTTTATTTCGAATTTATCGTACTATATATCGAATATATATTTCGAATATTTCGAACTTATTTTAGGGCTGTATTTGGTCGTATATATATATCCAATTTATACGTGGTATACGTTCGACTTATTTTATTTCGAATTTATCGTACTATATATCGAATATATATTTCGAATATTTCGAACTTATTTTAGGGCTGTATTTGGTCGTATATATATATCCAATTTATACGTGTTATATTTTCGACTTATTTTATTTCGAATTTATCGTACTATATATCGAATATATATTTCGAATATTTCGAACTTATTTTAGGGCTGTATTTGGTCGTATATATATATCCAATTTATACGTGTTATATTTTCGACTTATTTTATTTCGAATTTATCGTACTATATATCGAATATATATTTCGAATATTTCGAACTTATTTTAGGGCTGTATTTGGTCGTATATATATATCCAATTTATACGTGTTATATTTTCGACTTATTTTATTTCGAATTTATCGTACTATATATCGAATATATATTTCGAATATTTCGAACTTATTTTAGGGCTGTATTTGGTCGTATATATATATCCAATTTATACGTGTTATATTTTCGACTTATTTTATTTCGAATTTATCGTACTATATATCGAATATACATTTCGAATATTTCGAACTTATTTTAGAGCTGTATTTGGTCGTATATATATATCCAATTTATACGTGTTATATTTTCGACTTATTTTATTTCGAATTTATCGTACTATATATCGAATATATATTTTGGATATTTCGAACTTATTTTATTTTCAACTTAGAACTGTGTTTGGTCGTATATGTATATCGGTCAAATTTCATCGTAAATTAGCTCAAAAAAGAGGTGTAACAAAATAAATAATATTTTTCCAAACGGCGCCCCATACATTTTGGCACTACAGAACTAATGTAGCACTTGTTGGATGAAATGAATATTAGTAAATTATTTTATCTTTAGTAAGCATTTGCACGATTTTATGTACTGTAGATTTGATGATCAGTGCCACCAGTAAATCCTTCTACTTTTGCATCGCCGCAACCAGACCAAGTAATTTTGCAAAACAAAAAAATTGCAAAGCTGAAAAGAACTGGGATTGGAATTGGGATACAAAAAGAATATTTTTAAACAATAAACATTCAGTGTGAATTATATCTGCTGCACACACGTATTATAGGGACGGACAGACCACTGGACCCGCTGCAGCATGGTCTTGCTTGCTAATTCACTGCGCTGTTCTTTTCAGAATGTGAACAACATCGTACAGAAGTTTTCTTCAAAAGTGTGGGCATGGAAGCCAAAAGTTACCTCAAACAAAAGAATCAAGTTTCAAAATACAGTCATGAACTTGCTTTGTGTTGCTTTGGAAAAGGACGCTGAGGACAGTTACATTTTTTCAGGCTCTTTTAACGAAAATTTTTTGTGTGTTTTTTGGCGTTACATTGTACTTTTCCAATTCGTTATTTTCATTAATTTTCACCTTGTTTTGCATATCACTCACGTCTTTTCAAATGTTTTTTGTATTTTTTCTATTAAAGCATTTTGCTGTTACAATCCAAGAAATTGTTGGTGAAGCTGACAAAATATTTTTTCGACACTAGCTCGCGCACTAAGAATGCAGTGATAACGTTGAAAACAACCAATACCTGCTATGTTTGGATTAAAATTGGATCTGCTCACAAGTTTTTGATGAGCTTGGATTTAGATTTTCAAACTTCAAATGAATTTTAAAATTAATAGATTCAACCCTAGTACTTAGCTTCAGCACACTTAACTTGCTTTTGTATTTTATGCCTGATCCACAACAAGAAAAGACAAATTTTGCGCTAACTACATTGCCATGGTTTTGTTCATGAGAGTGAGGCGTATCGCGTCGCTTAGAAAGCATGTCACGACGATTGCAAATATTGCAGTGTAGACAGTGTGCGCGTTTCAAGCACGTACCGGTAAGCCAAGCCAGTCAGCTAGAACTTCACGCATAGGCTATATAAGAGTGTAGACGCGGCTTTGGAGTACAGTCACAGTGCAGGCCTGTGTATAATTCTTACAGTGGACCCACTCACTAAAAAAGCATTGTTTAATAGAAACTGTGCCGCAAGTTATGTTGTTTTGGTGTGCCGCGAGCCGAAAAGGTTTGGAAAGTGACCGATGGTAAGTAGATTGCATCGCGAGATGAAAATAAAGTAAATTTCATAGTGAATCTTTCGACTATAACAAAAGTCTCGTCAGCCTTGCTACGCACAGCCAATCCAGGCTAAACTCATTCCAGACTGTAAAGACTCTTTTTTTGTATTGCTTTACCTGGACATCTCGACTTCATCTCTTTTGTAGGTTGTGCCCTATTTTTAGCAGGCGACTGGCCCCAAACAACGATACCCAATGAAAAAGCCTAAAGCTACTAACCCACAACTAAGTTACCCGTACCAGCAGCCTAACTAACCCACATCACTAGAAATCCCCATGGCAACCCACTCATTTGCAGCTGCAGACGCGTTTCGACCTTATTATGGTTTCATCAGTGTACCACAGCAACCTCCCACCTTCCTGGAAACGAAATTCTAACCTTGAAAAAAACTGACGAGACTTTTGCTATAGTCGTAGCAAGGCTGACGATACTTTTGTTATAATCGAAACATTAATTTGTCCCTTGCAAATTTCTCATAGTGAACCTTGTTTTACGAGAAAACATTTGTGGGTCATGAAGTCCGAATACGGAGCGATAACGAGTCACGGTGAGAAAGAGGTTAACAACCGCTGTGTCGCAGTAGGTCTCAGCAAATTACGATAGATTGAAAACTTTATTTGATTTATTCTTATCAACGCGGTTTGGTTGCGTAAGCCTAAAGTTTAAGAAACAAGATTTTAACAAGTAGCCTAATAGCGCTTTAGACTAACTTTATTTCCAAGCATTTTCTCGGTTCTAATCAAATTAGGGTTTGGGTTTGCACTAGCCGCCTTATTTACAGCTTTGCTTCAGCTACGTTTCCACGCAAACGAGGCACTGTTGAAAATGCTTGTTTAAGATTCCGACTTCGTTCATTCATTCATTTTTGTTATTCCGAAGCGGCAAGCACAAGCATCATTCATCAGCACAACCAAATAGCCTACTTGGTCGTTAAGCCACCATAAGGCCTTGTCTACACTAGAGCGACACGAAGCGTCGCCATGCGCCAACTTTTAGTTGTTTCATTATGACGCAATGAAGCTGCGTTGTGCATCGCATCGCCCCGTGGAGCATGGTGGAGCTGATGCTTCGTGGAGCTTGGTATTGCTCCGTAGCGATTCGTGGAGCAAGTAGCGCAAGAATGTTACTCCACCGTGCTCCATTTTTTTCAGGTCTCGTATCACATATAAAAACTTTTGCAACAAAAAGTAGTACTTTGCATGTATGGTAGATTGTGAATAGTCACTGTATAACGAGTTGCATGAAATCTCGCTGCCCACATTAGTGTCTGATACGATGGCACAAGAATTGTTAGTGATTGGTTTTGAAGGTTTGATTTTACTTTGTCAAAGAAGCCTTAACTTCAAACAGTTAATTTTTTTACAAATCATTGCCTAATTAGTTGGTTATGCATTCAGTAGCGATTGGATTACTGCATTTTATTTCGTGATTAGAGTAGTGATTGGATTACTGCATTTTATTAATGTTTGGAATAAACTACCTCAAGACTTGGTTTCTGCACCCAATATTGTTATATTCAGAAACCGTTTGAAAAACTTCAACATTTATTCTATTGCTTCTGTTACTTTTTGAATTATTTTTGTTGCACAGTTGCTGCTTTTCTTTATTTATATTTTGCTATTCTTTACGGTTATTTATAGTTTACTATATTTATTTGTAGTTGTATTTTGTTGTGTTATTTTTCCTCACTTGTAAGTGTGCTTTGGCTTGTGACCACGCACCATTGTGTTGTATCTTAAATTAAAATTAAAATTTATTGTGCCATAAGCTCAGTTTGTGTGCCCCCAGTATAATGCTAATTACTTTAGTGGAGAGAAAGAGGCAGGGCCAAAACTAGGCAATGCGCCCCCCCCCCATAAAAATCATCTTTCGGGGCTCCCGAAAAATTTTTTCTTGGATGGTGATACAAAAGAGCGAGCCCCGATGGGGTGATGCCAAGCTAAGTAAGTCTGGGGGCATGACCCTCAGAAAATTTTGCGGAATTTGACTTTATTTTGGAGGATTTTTGTGCGTTTTGAGCTTTTAAAATTCCTCAGTTTTAACAAGGTTTAAAAGTCTGTTTTACTAGGTCCCTTCCAAACCCACTAATATAATGCTGCTAGCAAACCCTATACTCTAACATTTCGCTACCAATGCGAAGAAAAAACGTTTTCAAGGCTTATTTTTGCGCTTTTTGCATGAGGATGAGGGGCCCTTGGTATGTCACTAAATGTTTGTTTGCTAGTTTTGCGACTGCTATTTTTCAAAAAATTTGCAGGCCCCCCCATGGCCAAAAGCATAAATATGATATGGGGGGCACACATTGCGCGAGTTAAGACAAAAAATATATTGAATCTTAGAATAGGCCTGTTTGAGAAACCTTTATCATACGTTGAGTTAATAGTACTACGTACTAACTATTTACTTGGGCCCCCTTTTTGTGCACCCCCCTCCCCAGTTGGGGAGTTCAAGGAACGCTAGTTTTGGCACTGGAAAGGGGATTGCAGTTTTTTTGTTGGGTTGAAGTAGTGAATTGTGCGCAGTATTGCTTTTATGCAATAGTGAATTGTATGAAAATCTTGCAAAAGATAAGCTTATACAAGATTTTGCACAAGCACACTGTTTTAATGTGGTAATTGAGAAAAATATTTAACAAAGTCGATATAATGCAGCTTTTTTGTAAACTAAAGTTTTGGTCGCTGTTCTGAATATAAGCTATTATAGTTCATCATTTTCACACTGTGAACAATTTTTAACGTTTTCAGCTTTCCTTACTATCGTAAAGTGGCATGTTTGCTATAGGTTGCCTGCCGGTGTTAGTCATATGTATGGGGCGCCGAATGTAAAGCAGTAAAAATGCGCGTTTTTACGTGTCAAATTGCATATTTAACCAAATATGCAAAACGGCACATGACAAATTGCATATTTATTTAAATATGCAAAATGGCGCTGTCAAAATGCTTATTTACTCAAATATGCAAAATGACACATGACAAATTGCATATTTAATTAAATATGCAAAATGACACATGACAAATTGCATATTTACCAAATATGCAAAATGGCACTTGCCAAAATGCATATTTAACCAAATATGCAAAATAGCACATGACAAATTGCATATTTACCCAAATATGCAAAATGGCGCTGCCAAATTGCATGTTTAAGCAAACATGAAAATGCATATTTTACCAAATATGCAAAGTGGCGCTTAATTGCCAAATTACACATTTTAATAATCACGCAAAATGACCCCTAAATATGCATTTTGTCATTGTCACGCATTTTTGTGTCTTTACAATTGGCATGTGTAACGCGCCAAGTGTAAACTCACAAAAATGCCTAGAAGTAAAATGTGTGTCTTTGACGTTTCGTGCGCATTGGCAAAATTCAAAGAAAATATAATTGGTCGTTTTTAAAGTTTCTGTTATTCCAAAAATGCCCGCAAAATTTGCAAAATTAAATATGCAAATTGACAAATATGCAAATTGGCATGTGTGTCAAAATGCATATTTAGTTCAGATCCATAATCACAATTTCTGTACGGTCTGCGCGGCTTGGTACAGCTTTTGCAGTCCAAGGCAGTATGCAATGCAGTGAAGGTAGGTAGGAGGTATTGTAAATAAATTTTGTTCATGGGATTTCACATTGTTCGTTGCTGCCATTGTTTAGGGTAAGTCCAACTGTATTTAACCTTGTCAGCAAACGTGATTTTCCTGGTAATAGTGGACTTAGCTTGTCAGAAAAGTGATGATGATCAGTCTTATTAGCCTACACAGTTATAATAGGCTAGTAGATCAGAGGCCTAAACTTGTGAACTGGTACCAGTAGGGTAGGTACCGTACCCGGTACCGGCAGTATTGAGGAATAAGATCATGCCAAGCTGAATGAAATATACAAAAAAGCAAAGCCTGCGTGTAAGTTTACTTCTACCTGTATCACTATTTGGCCTACCTGTATCACTAAAAAGGCTTCATGCAGTAGGCCTATGGTATCAGTGCAGTTATGTGCTTCGATTTTGCTGATAAGGAAAAAATGCTGGAGGCGTTACCGGTATGTGTAAGATGAATTCAGATCAGTGTTCCCTCTAGAGTGAGAAATTTGCAAAAATATGGATTTTTTGGGCAAATTTTACTGATTTTGAACCAGAAATTAATATCATAAAATGCAAAACTGAAAAACTTAAACAAAAAACTTGAATATTTTAATGCAAGACTGTAGCTTGTATCTTGGAAAAGCAAATCCAATGCAAAAAATTTGTGAAAAGGGTCCTCAAAGGAGTGAAATCTTTGGGCAAAAATTTCAATGAATTTATCATTTAGGCAAATTCGCACCAGTCAGCTAGTCAAAATCCTAGAGGGAACACTGATGCAGACTTATGTAAGAGTTGCAGTTTATTTTTAGCTGTCCGATTAAAACTTGATTCTGGTTTGTATTTGCTGCTATTTTCTGTTAGTTCGACAAAACGTCGACTGTCAAAGCATGCAATATACAACCCTACAATGAATTTAAAAAGTAAAAAATCATGGTCAGATGGTGGCTGCATCTAAAGCATAATATAGCCTATGAGCCAAAAAGAAATCAACAAAATTATACAGTAAAAGACATATTTGCTACCACCACAATTTTGGAAAGAAAGCAACATGTGCCAAGCATTTGAGACAAATTTACACTTATCCCTAGCAAGAAGGGGCTAGGCCAAACTGCCATCACTTCAAAATTTCATAATTCAAGTTTTACTCGATCAAGAAATTCCAAACATTAAATACAACGCAATTTTGTATGTAATAAATTTTTATGGAAAAAGTCAGTTGATATGCATCATTATTTTTAAGATTGTAGCTTTGTCAATTTGGCGTACCGGTACTTCAAACTTTGATTATTAAAGGTACTTTATTTGGGGCATGTTTGAATTAAGCCGCATTTTGTAGCAGGCAGATATATCACAAGGACTGCTAGAGGTGCTAGTGAGTTATTAGTAGGGGTTAGGGCCTAACCCCAACCCCCTCGAACCATGACTTAATTCAAACAGGAGCCCTTTATTTGCATCAATTTTTAAGCAGTGTCTAGAGGTCAATTTGTTTTCTTATTATCCCAATTTTAAAGAACCGCCTACGTTACTGTAAAAGAATGAAAAAAATTTAGAAAGATGAAAAAATGCAAACTTAAAAAAACAATTGCCTCACTAATGATCAAACTCTGCTGCATAAAATCAATGCCTAGAACACTGAGCTAACCAGCCACAACAAACTTGAGTTAAAACAAACATAATCATGTCATTAAGAATGCATTTATCAAATGCTGTTATGAACTCTGATTGCTGCTCGAGCAAGAAATATTAATTTCTGTAATACAGGATACATAACAGCATAAGTGGCATTTTGAGCTCATGGTTGAAGGTGCTAATTCAATGAATATAGTTTTCAGGGCAGAGCAGAAAATATATTAATGTTTTTAGAATAGTCTATCAGTTGAAGTTGATTTAGGTTACTTGAAAAGCCTCATTACGTACTTTAAATATTTCTGGAAGCTGAATTGCTCACATGCTATCCATTTCTCGCCCTATTCTCTACAAAGTAATCAAAGAAAATCAGCTTTTCCAAAGCAAGTACAGGTAAGGTTAGACATTTACAATTTCAGTTCAATGAAAAATTTGCAAGGGACAAATTTATAATGTATTCATGTGTATAGTCTTACGGTGCCTAAGAACATTTGACAACCAATAACGCACATGATATTTTTGGCACAAAACTTTTTTGTGACCCACAGAGCAGATTTAACTGGCTTGCAGTATTTTTGTAAAGGCATTGGCTAGTGATTTGCTCATTTTCTGTTGTGCAAAAGCTGGTGAGCCTAAATGTGCTGATGTTTGAAACTTAATTCTTACACCTAAATGTGGTTGCTGTCCCCTACCGATATCTACAATGGCACGTAGCTCTGTGTCATTGATATGCACAAATTGTACTGTGCACTCACTCAGGTGAAATACTGTAAACCAGCGTTTCTCAAAGAGAAGGCAATACCGCATTCTCAAAAATTTGGAATTATCGTAAAACTTTTGTTTATCTGCTGCGGTACATTTGTAGTTGAATTGCAGTTTCCGTATACTTGTGTAAAGGCATTGTAAAGGTTATGAATAGACAGTGGCATAAAAAGGAGAGGCGAACGAAGATAGCCGCCTCTCAAACTACATTTATGAGATGTGGGGGTATTAAAAGTTGATACCATCAATCAGTTTACTCGTGGTATTTCGCCGAAGCGTGCGTGTTTCGAATTTGTGTGGACAATCACCGCAGCTCTACGCCTAGGCAAAACAGTTGCAGGTGAAATAACATCAAAAAATAATCAGTTGACCTCCTCATTGTGCATGGCGTCAGCTTGATTGGGTAGTAGTAGTAGTAGTATGTTTTATTCAACGACCATCAAAGTACATAAAAACAACGCATATCACAACATACGGCCGAAAAAAGGGTAACAGTGACAAAACGTCAACCGTTAAAGCACGCAATATACAACCCTACAATGAATTTAAAAAGTAAAAAAGCATGGTCGCTGCAATGTCCACGTGCTTTATTGTAATAAATCTGTTTGAACTTCCCGTCCTTTTTTTTGCTAGGGAATAGGTAGTCTATGATCGTATTAAGAGTGCCGTAAGATGGCGATGGTGCAAAGAATTTGAGGAACACTGCAATAGACGAAATTTAACTTGCCATATATCATTGCAGCTCCTTATCCAACACTGAGTCAGATGCTGCTGTTCGTGAAATAAAGGAATTGTTTCCCGCTGCTGCTGAAGTAATGATAGCAGGTGAACCATGGCAAAATATATGCATCTAATAATGTCTTTTGTGTATACGCCATTTGCTCATAAGCCGTGATCTTGTCAGTCTCAGGAAATTCTAGTTCAAGCATGGGAGTTTAATTATATAAAACAATTCTACAGATGCCATTTTAACCTCTTTGCTCCCCCCCCCCCTGGCTACGCCACTGCTCAGCACACATTGAATCACTTTCCAAAAAACCGTAAAACGAAAATTACCTCCAATGGGGTTCGGGACGAAGCTCCCGAAAGCTATAGTATTGCTTTGCTTCACGTTTTCTAGTAAGGAGGTTAAAATGGCATCTATAGGTTAAAATCTATAGTATTGAAATCAAATTCTAATATAGTTTTCAAAGGAAGCTATGTGATCCACTGAAACAGTTGCATGTTTCAGTATTTAGTTGCATGTTTATCCTATCACAAGAATGCGATCAGTGCGCTGTACGAGCTCGCTTAGGAGTTGCCAGCCATCTGTCTGGCACACCAAGATGGGCAAATCCCGCCAAGTGCTTTTCCCAGCGGCACAAGTAAACTTGCTGGCTTGTTCTCCACGCTGAGCGTCAAGCAGGGAAACTGGGAATACCATTATTTAAGTCATTGGTTTGAATCGACTCGGAATCAAACCCAAGTCTGCAGTTCCCGAGATGGACACTCTCACCACTAGGCCATCTGAGCTGTCATGGCTCGTAGGTTGAAAACTTGCAGCTTAAAATGTAAGCCGCATTACCGCTGTGACAATAATTGAGTAGCTGGTAACTTTTTACAGAAAACCTGGGCTTTTGAATTTTCAATAAGCCGATCACTTCCACTCACCTTCCTCGCAACACTCAATATGAAGAAGAACGGAGTATGTATGGAACTCCATGAAACTTCTTTACAACACGAGGATGGATACATTTGGTGACTTTGCTCAGTTATTTTTTCGTAAGATAGTGCAAAAGCATAAAGCCCTCTTAAGATTTTCGATCGTCGATGTAGTTTCCTACACATTCCAAAACTATGGAAACTATTGGTATAAAGCAGGGTTTCCCAAACTTTCCTGTGCCACGGATCCATTTTTGCGAATCAAGTTTACCACGGACCCCACTTTTAAGTTGCGTTAATTTTTCACCCAACTGCTATAAAAGCATAAAATGGGGTCCGATCCCCGGGCCGGTCAAATCAGACACAGCGTCGCCAACAGCAGTTTGCCATCATTTCGAGGGTCTTTGGGAGTCGAAGTTGCAGTGCACGAGCGCTAATAAAGTCACAGTCGCGGAGGTGGGTCCCGCCACTCGTTACACGCTTCTGCGTATTACCGTAAGTATACTAAAGGTTTGATTTGATTTTACATTTACACAATTGCAATGCTTTTAGTTATTATTTAACTCTACCAACAGGATGTAAGACAGGGTAGGCCGTTAAAGCTTTTATCTTGTATCTTATATCTTAATAAGCTTGCATCGGGGTCTCTCGGATCTATTCTGTCATCTCTGCTCGTGCGTTCAACTTGTCATTACAAATAAGCTATTACAGCATTATAATTCATAAATAATAAAGGCAAGAGTATCATAATCCATGACTAACTTTAATAATTACTCAACAATCAAGAGATAGTAGGAAAAAGCATTCTGTAAGATTTTCAGTCACTACAGAAATTAATGGGTCTGTGTATGTCCTGTAAAAATCATTTAAAAGTTCTAGTTTTTTATTTTTTGCAACATTGTCACGGACCCCCTGTGCGGTCGCCGCGGACCCTATTTTGGGAAACTCTCCTATAAAGGACTGATCGTGCTCGATCTCCATAACTAACTTTTCCATACCGTTCCCCATAATCTCGCGATACTTGTTTCTGGTTTCATTTAGTTTTATGTTGCTTGTGTCAACTTTCAACGCGGTAAAATAAATAAATGGTAATGGATATTGTGTTGCTGGTAAATATTCTATCCAAATTCATTCTAATCATTCGTAGGACATCTTCGATCACGCGGCATCAACGTCCAGCGTGGACGTTTGCTCAGCAACATTCATCGTACGGATGCAGAAGGGGTTGTAGCCAAACGTCAAAAGAATGATTGTTCATATTCGAATCGCTTCTGGCGCCCGGGCGTTAGATTAACTTGTTTCCGATTCGTATATAAATCCTTGAATATTGTTTGTGGTAGCAGGGGGGCGGCATTTTAAATAAGCTTCATGTAATTTTTTTCCTATTTATTTTGAAGAAGCGTTACTTTGCTATATCGCTGACTTGCTGATCGTAAATCATCGTAACTGTGTTGCTCAAAGTCGCGGAAATGGGCCCGCCATCTCGTTTACGCTTCAATGTAATCAGCGAGTGTAATGAAGATTTGATTTTAATATTTATGATGTCACAATTGCGTGCGGTTTTCGTTTTTGCATTTCTTGATTCGCCATGCCCTCCCCCCTTTGTAATAAGATGCTAAAACTTAACTTTACCATTTCTCGAAGTAACAATGGTTGCAGCCTCCTTTCACTTATGTTAGCCTAGCTTCTACTTTTAAACATAAGCTGCGGAAATATTTTTTCATTGTCCATAGCAGGAGCGTATTTAGGGGGGGAGCATTGGGCCATGCCCCCCCTCCCTTTTGACTCTGCTAAATGACTAAAATATGCCAGACTCTTTTGATGGTTTCTGTAGATGGCCGAGGGGTTAACAGCTCAGATGGCCGAGGGGTATGGAGCGTCTGTCTCTTGAGCTGTAGACTCGGGTTTGATTCCGAGTCGGATCAAACCAATGACTTTAAAATTGGTATTCACAGCTTTCCTGCTTGACGTTCAGCATTAAAGCGACAGTGTGGAGAACAAGCCGGCAAGTTTACTTGTTGTGCCGTTGGGAAGGGCACTTAGCGGGATTCCCCCATCTTGGTGTGGTAGACAGATGGCCGGCAACTCCTAAGCGCGCTCGTATAGCGCATTGATTGCTTCCTCGTGATAGGAGGATAAATATGCAACTAAAATTTAAAAAAAAAAAAAATTAAATAGATTATGGCCAGGAGCGGATCCGGGGGGGGGGGGGGGGTAGGATGAGAGTTACGCATCCTCGCACTGGCCATTTTCAAACGACGACACCAACATATTTTGCTTGCATCTAAGTCTATTTAAGCAAAATCAGATCAAGTGTACAGCAGTTTGTAGACGCGTCAAATAATCACCCCTTGTCGACCGAGGGAAACTGCACACCGCTGCAACTGTTCACATTCAATCCCCGGTTCACATTCAATCAGCATTTGAAGCCGGAAGAGTTGTACAATGTTTTAGTGGAATTCGTGGCAGAGCTTATGTAAGAGAGCGAGACTGTCGACACTTATTTAGTGCCCATAAGCACATGCAGTCAAGAATGGCCATACGTTACATTACGTTTACAACATGCATAGACAGTTTTCCTACCAGTCTCAATTTCTGATAGAGGCTCTGTATAATACCTTACCATTACGTTTTTAATTGAATAAGAACAAATAACAAAACAGCACTGGCGAAAAAGAATGGGAAATAATGCAAAATATTTTTCAAATTTAATTTTTTTGATACTTCAGGGGGCGCTACCTTTTTTCGGAGCAATTTGCACCCTGCCAAAGAGCAACATCATATCGGGACGCATATATCGGAATGGTTCTACAGAAAAAGATAGGGGTCGTTTGAAATGACTATAACTGTCTCTAAGTAGATAAACTGTACGGTATGCAAAACTGTTACTAATAGGGTCTGGATTTCATGCTTCTCTAGGTTTTGATTTTATTCTCAACGTAATGTGTTTCTTATAATTTTGTAACTTGGGATGATGTAGAGTGGTGATAATAAACAAAAAATTTTCTGTAGAACCATTCTGAAATATGCTATCGGGACACCCATTACCAGTGGCGCGGGAACGTTTTTTAGACAGGGGGGGCTCAAAATAGTAAGATCGTGTCAACGTCTGGGGGGCGAAGCCCCCCAGATCCCCCTTTTTTCGAACGCACGTTTTTAAGAGCAGGACACTCAGCAGACCTATTTTGATAGACATCAATTGCATGCCGCTCAAGTGACCGGAATTTTTTCAGGATAATCTTTCATCATGGAAAACAAGATTGCTTACTACCATTAGGCTTTTCTAACCATGCTCGAATTACTACTCATGTATTTGTAAAATGCAAATACCTCAATCACAAAACCAAAAAGTAGGCAAACAAAATTTGCCCGATCTAACTTTTGCTTTGCTGATCAGAGTTACATGCAACAAACAATGCCCCATTGAGGTTTAAAAATAACAAAAAACACACAATCAAAATAAAGCACTGAACCATTTTTTAACATAATGAGATGTGTAGATATAGGTATTTAGGTAGGCGTACTAGCTCAATTTTAGTAACAATCATCGGCAGTGCTCGAGTTGTGAAAACACTTATGGGGGTGGTAGGCTACAACTTTTCATGCAGACCTAAAAAGAGATGGTTATTATAGTTGTAAGGGAACGGTTTACGCTAAAATGTTTTATGGGGGGATGGTGTTGTTTTCAGGGGGGATGGCATCCCCCTCAAATCGAGTAGCCTACTGATCATCGGTGCCAGTTTAGTAGTGATTTAGCCGCTTCATTGGGTTGGTAGAAAAAATTCAAAACCATTAAAAAACTCAACCAGAAGAGAACTTGCACCAGCTCATATAAGCTTAATTAGGGGTGCCCAACCAGTCGATCGCGATGTACCAGTCGATCTTTGGATGCTTGGCTGTCGATCGCGGGTCAATTTGGCATGTACACAAATCAGGTTGGCCACCAACATTTCCAGTTCATGTAACGCGTCCGGGCCGTGAAGACCTTTTTTTTAGCTTTTCACAAAAATTTTGGTGGAATTCGGAACATCTGAAGGATTGAGGACCGTTTTTTTGCTCTTCACCGCATTTTCGTTTACGATTTACGTAATTCCCATGATCAGTAGCGACTTTCATTCGAGCATTCAGAGTAGTTTGGCGTAAAGTATTTGGCAGCTACAAGAATTGACAGCCATTATACTTTTACTGGGCCATCGTCCATGACTGCTGTAAAGGTTTGCAAACGCTGATATAAAACACGGTTAAAAATGAACTTCAAGCATTGAAAATTTTACCAAATTTTACGTTGACCAAGTGAATAATAACTGACTGATTTTTAAAAGAATAGTGATTCTTCGTTGGTTAAAAGCACTTTAAAAAATATTTGCTTCATTACGTATGTACGTTGCGAGCATTAATCACGTCGCACTCAGTGCATAATTGTTTTAATTGTCAGGGGGGGCTCAAATGGTTCAGGGGGGGCTAAAAAAAGTTCAGGGGGGGCTTGAGCCCCCCCTGGCACCCCACTTCCCGCGCCTATGCCCATTACATAACCTAGCAGTTTTGATATTGTCGGCGTTTTTTTTTTTTTTTTTTGCTTATAGGTCTACACATACTATTGGGTTATTGTAGTCATAAGAATGTCTACAGCACTCACTAACATGTCGATTGCAAGCTGCCACCAATGATAAAAATATAGTGCGCTACGCTTAAGCTACGAAATACATTTCTTAAAATTTCGCACCAAGTTCATTTGTACGTTTCAGTACTAGTTTTTCAAGTGGAACTGGTGAGTCAAATGTCCCAAGTTCTATCACAGTCACGTCTTCAAGTATATCGGTATGCTTATGTAATTGAATGGGTTGCGCTTGGCAAGACAACTTAACAAGACATAACTAAAATTTACCATTCCACAAACATTTCTTCGTTCAGAAAAACTAATTTTCGCCTTGCCAGCGACGTTAAGCTTAACTACACGAAAGCCAGCAACGCCAGAAAACGTCAACACTCAACAGCTCAGTTTCATTACAAGCTTAAGTGCTCTGAGTCAAAAATTTGGTCCTCTTGAGCATAAAAGACTAACGTAGAATAGGCCTTAGTGTACAGTCAAATGTCGCAAGTCCTATCAATACCAACGATCCTAATGTCGCCTCTTTAAGTATATTGGCATGCTGAAGTTATTAAAAATTTTGTTATTAAGCTGTGCTAAAGCCCGGACTGTTCATTATGCCGAAGTCCATCCGATCCTTGAACACTTCTCAAGTATCTCAAGAAGACAAACTTTAGCACAGGTGTTTCCAAAAGAATATAAGCTGCTGTTCGCAAATTCTACACAAGGTTTCGGGATAAGCCCAACGACGTAACTCGATCAGCTCCAGTAAAAAATATCAACAGTTTTTAGAGAGTTGAGGCAGCGCTTCCATCTAAAAAATGTTCAATGTAATTGCATGAAAAATGTAGCTAAAAGTAAACCTACTATTGCAATAATGACAAAGCCTTTCACTTAGGCTACGCAAAACATGATGACTACTTTTTATTTACTATCTTTACAATATGCTGTCTTGCCAAAAACATCATAAAAAAGAAGTGAATTGTAATCACAAAATTAGGCCTTTAAGTAATGGTTAAAAAGATACCTTCCAGTTCAAATGCGTAATCCCGCCTCCAAGAAATGATTTCATTCTCCATCAATCGCGCATTGCTTCCTTGAGGCGAATAACGCATGTCCAATAATACGTTATCAATTAACGTGAGGGCGGTCAAACTTTTCTTCTATGCGAACAACTCTTTAAATGCATTTGGATGGAGTTTCATCTCATCCAAAAGTCCGAGGAAATTGAGCCAGTTACAAGATCTAAAAATAGCGCCCACGATTGACTTGATATTTTTGCATACGATGCTATGTGGTAACGTTGAAAAAGCATTTTTTAACGCAGGCAGAAGCGCATTAGCTTCCGGTGTAACAGCAAGCAAAGGTATTTCATTCACAATTCCACAATCGCAAAATCCGCGTTCGTTTTCGCAGAAGCCTTACCGGTACTTCAAAACTTAGCAATAGAAAATTTATAAAAAGCTCTTTAAAAAACGTGAAACAACTTTTGCGTAGGTTGATTTAAGGGTGGTTTGACACATGATACAATTTTTCAGCCGTTAAGTTACGGTAATTAAATCTTTTCGTGTGCCACAAACTACATCATAACATTCCATATCACTCATCATACCGTTCCGTCTCTTTTTTCAGTCACTCTTTTAACTTCAAACAAAACTGCACAATATTTTTCTTCTCACGCAGGTGAAACATTTGGCAGCCAGCCTCCTCCGAAAGCATGCTTGCCCCATCGATGACTTTCGAAAAAATTTCTTCTTTTGCAGTTGGAATCTGCATGATACAAAATTGTCAAAAATTTTGTAACTTTGCAGCTAGAATTAGTTAGTCACTTCTCACCGCATAGCTTGCAAATCTATTTCCCGTACAGATATGCAACGTGGTAACATCACGTAAATGCATTAAGCGCTAGTGTAGGCATTACAGTACTTCACTAGAACAATAAACTGCAGCCTATTGCTTTGCTTTAACCCTCATGCGGTGATCACATTTTCACTCGCATTAAGTCGTTTGGGGTCACATTTGACCGCAATTGTTTTTTTCAGTAATAATGAAGGTAAGTGGATAAAACCACTCAAGTAGTGGTTGGGAAAGACAAAGCCACTACGGGAGCCTATTTTCGTTATTGCGTAACGTTGAGCAATCAAGCTAAACTTGAGAAACATCAATTACTTTCCATGGGGTCAAATTTAACCTCAACTGACTTGAGGTATGTGCTGCATAAATTTCCGGTACACGACAACTGGCCGCGAGACAACTGACCGCCGTAAACTGGCCGCCATGCAAACTGACCGCGAGGCAAACCCGCCACTGCGACAACTGACCGCCAAAGCACGAGGCTCGAAAAAACACTTCGCACCTTACGCTTCGCGACAATTGTTTACTCAATGACCGTGTGAATTTGATAGTAACTTCGCACCATACCGCATCTCAAACAATGACATAAAGTCAAAATGCTTCAATGACTTCATGAAAATACCTAGGGTGACGTTCTGTACTACGCTTGGACAATTAAAATTGTCAGCGACTTGGGCTAGCGCTACCGCGCGCAGATGACAGATCCAACGTGACGGGTTTGATTCGCGGCTTCAACCGATCGCATTAGACATATATACCGGGTGGCTGCTGACTCGAACAGTGCAAGCTCACTTCGCAGTCTCCCTCAATTGCTGTTGAATTTTCAGTTCAATGTAATTTGAAAATATTCTCAGTTAAAAAATAAATAACTCGATGAAAACTTCGGAAATGGACTTTTAAGCAGTGTGTCTTTTTGTCAAAGCACATTTTCTTTTATATTTTTACTTCATGATTCATACTTTGAGCGGTTACAATCATTTAAATAAATGTATGTAGTGTGGGAAGTATATGTGGAAGAGGAACGGAGGTTTGCGAAGAGCTACGAAAGAGAAACGTAGATGTATGCTGCATACAGGAAGTGAGATGGAGAGGTGAAGGAGCTCGATTTATGGGTGTTAAAGAACGGAGATACAAGTTTTGGTGGTCAGGAAACGATGCTAGGGTAGGCGGAGTGGGTATTTTGGCGAAAGAAGAACTATGTAGCAATGTGGTGGAAGTTCGAAGAAGAAGCGATAGGGTGATGTCGATGGTGATGATGATTGGAAAAGAGATCATGAGAGTGATATGTGCGTATGGTCCTCAATGTGGAAGATCAGTGGCAGAGAAGCAACGCTTCTATGATGAGCTGGCTTGTGAATGGGACCTTAAGAGCAACAATGAAATGGTGATGGGTTTGGGAGATTTTAATGGACATGTGGGACAATCAGTCGATGGATTTGAGAATGTACATGGAGGAAATGGAGTAGGTGAGAGAAATATGGAAGGAAGATTGCTATTAGAGTTCTGCGATGAGAAAGAGTTATGCGTGGCCAACACATGGTTTAAGAAGAAGGAAGAGAGAAAGATAACGTACAGATCTGGAGGAAATGGTACAGAAATTGACTTTGTGCTGGTTGGAAGAAATCAAAGGAAATATGTGACTGATGTAAAGGTGATTCCGGGAGAGTTACAGCATGGTCTTATAGTTGCTAATGTACGAGGTAGAAAACTGAAAAGACCTGGGAGGAAAACTAACATCATATGTAGAAGAGTGTGGAAATTGAAAGAAGAGGAGACAAAAAGCAACTTTAAGCAGAGAGTAAGAGAGTTGGTGGATATGGAAGCTCCTGATTTGTGGAAATCTTTCAAAGAAGGAGTCTTGAAAGCATGTGATGAGTTGTGTGGAAAGAAAACTTTACGTAGACATGGAGGAAGCACATGGTGGTGGAATGATAATGTCAAGGATGCTATTGCGAGGAAGAAGGAAGCGTACAAGACATGGTGCAATGCAAGATCTGAAGAGAACAAGGAGGTGTACAATAGCTTAAAGAAGAAAGCAAAAAAAGTGGTGGCAAGAACCATGAAAATAGAGGCTGAAAAAGAACTGAACGAATTGGGCAAGACTCCGAACAGCATTTTTAAGTTTTTAAAGTCCATGAAAAGAGATGGGAAAGATGTTGAAGGTGGAAGTTGCTTAAGAGACAGTGCTGGAAGGCTGGCTTTCTCGGAGGATGACAGGAAAAGAGTTTGGAAAGAACACATGGAGAAGATTATGAACGAAGAAAACGTGTGGGATCAGGTGACCGATGCAGACATGGTAGAAGGACCCATAGAGAGGATTACTCCTGCAGAGGTGCTAAAGGCCATAAAGGTTATGAAAACAGGAAGAGCAGCTGGTTTGTCAGAAGTAAACATCGAAATGATAAATGCAAGTGGCCAAGTTGGAGTAGAGGTGATGACAGAACTATGTCAGAAAGTATTGGATGGAGCAGGTATGCCAGACGAATGGAAGACAAGTGTAATGTTGCCAATTTTCAAACGAAAGGGTGACGTAAGGAGTTGTGCTTCTTATAGAGGTGTGAAATTATTGGAGCACGGAATGAAGGTTGTAGAACGAGTATTGGAAAAGAGGATACGAGGGATGATAGCTCTGGATGATATGCAGTTTGGATTTATGCCTGGAAGGGGGACGATAGATGCACTATTTGTAGTGAGGAGATTGCAAGAAGTATACCGCGAGATGGATAAATGTTTGTACATGTGCTTTGTTGATTTGGAGAAGGCGTTTGACAGAGTTCCAAGAAAAGTGGTAGAATGGGCACTGAGAAAAAGATGTGTACCGGAGGGAATGGTGAAAGCAGTGATGAGTCTATATGAAGGGGCCACAACAAAAGTAAGAGTCGGGTCGGGATACTCTGACGAATTTTCTGTGACAGTAGGAGTACATCAAGGTTCAGTACTGTCACCATTGCTGTTTGCCATTGTAATGGATGTTGTGACAGAAAAGGCAAGAGAGGGCTTGATGAATGAAGTGCTGTACGCAGACGATTTGGTGCTAATGGGAGATTCTATGGAGGAGCTGCGTTATAAGTTTGGAAGGTGGAGAGAGTCTCTGGAATGTAAAGGTTTGAAGGTAAACAACATAAAAACGAAAGTGATGGTGAGTGGAACAGATGGAGAGATACAAAAGAGTAAGACTGATCCATGCGGAGTGTGTGGGAGAAGAGTGATGGTGAACTCTTTGCTATGTACTAAATGTGGTTGTTGGATTCATGGAAGGTGTGCGAAAATCAAGAGGGTGTCAGGGGCCCTTGCAAAAGGATTTGTCTGTGAAGTATGCAGGCGTGGGATGACGGGAACGCGGCTGCCACAGGAGAAGCTGTGTGATGGAGTGGAGACTGTTAAAAGTTTTTGTTATTTGGGCGATAGACTTAATGCGAGTGGTGGATCTGAGGCGGCGGTGACAGCAAGAACGAGAATTGGATGGTTGAAGTTCAGAGAATGTGGTGAGGTGCTCTATGGTAGAAGGTTTTCGCTTAAGATAAAAGGAAGAGTGTATCAGAGCTGTGTGCGTTCAGCGATTCTGTATGGGAGTGAAACGTGGTGTCTAACGGAAGGAGAAGTTGCGATTTTGAGAAGAACAGAGAGAGCTATGTTGAGAGCCATGTGGGGTGTTAAGTTAATGGACAAGAAAATCACGAAAGAATTGATGGAGATGTTGGGTTTGGTTGAGTCGTTGGAAATGATAGCGAAGGCGAATGCTGTGAGGTGGTATGGCCATGTGCTGAGAAGGGAAGATGGTAACATCTTGAGAAAGGCTCTAGACTTGGAAGTTATGGGTAAAAGAAGAAGAGGTCGGCCAAAAAGCACATGGAAGAGAAAAGTTGAAGAAGAAGTGAAGAAGTTGGGGTTAGAAAAGGAAGATGCCTTGGATCGAGAGAAATGGAGACGGGCGGTATGGAAATGCAGTCAAATGGGGTGAATCCGGCCACCTCCGTTGACGGGGAGAACACCGGATAATTCTGGACATCATCATCATCATATTATGACTTGCAATTTAGGTTGTGTGTTTTTTTTTTGCAAGAGCGCGTATAAGTAATATTATTTGAGAAATGGTAAGGTGTGAAGTTACTATCAAATTCACACGGTCAATAAGTAAACAATTGTCGCGAAGCGTAAGGTGCGAAGTGTTTTTTCTAGCCTCGTGCTTTGGCGGTCAGTTGTCGCAGTGGCGGGTTTGCTTCGCGGTCAGTTTGCATGGCGGCCAGTTTACGGCGGTCAGTTGTCCGTGTTCGTAAATTTTATACATAATAATATCATAATGAGAAGACATAAAAGCAGAGAATATAAGAAAGCAAAGCTATACTATTTGATTTATATATTACTAGCTATATAATAATCAAAATTTGATTAGAATTTATCATTAGATTTATTATTAGAATTTGATATATTATAAAAGCAGAGAGTATAAGAAAACTATATTAGAATTTGATTTCAATACTATAGATGCCATTTTAACCTCCTTACTAGAAAACGTGAAGCCAAGCAATACTATAGCTTTCGGGAGCTTCGTCCCGAACCCCATTGGAGGTAATTTTCGTTTTACGGTTTTTTGGAAAGTGATTCAATGTGTGCTGAGCAGTGGCGTAGCCAGGGGGGGGGGAGCAAAGAGGTTAAAATGGCATCTGTAGAATTGTTTTCTCGTCAGCCTTGCTATGCACTGAAATTCTCGTCAGCCTTGCTATGCACAGCCAATCCAGGCTAAACTCATTCCAGACTGTAAAGACTCTTATTTTGCATTGCTTTACCTGTACATCTCGACTTCATCTCTTTTCTAGGTTGTGCCCTATTTTTGGCAGGCGACTGGCCTCAAACAACGATACCCAATAAAAGAACCTATAGGTTCTTTTATATACGATACCCAATAAAAGAACCTATAGGTTCTTTTATTGGGTATCGTTGTTTGGGGCCAGTCGCCTGCCAAAATAGGGCACAACCTAGAAAAGAGATGAAGTCGAGATGTACAATGCATAATAAGAGTCTTTACAGTCTGAAATGAGTTTAGCCTGGATTGGCTGTGCGTAGCAAGGCTGACGAGACTTTGGTTATAGTCGATGCATTAATTTGTCCCTTGCAAATTTTTCATTGAACTGAAATTGTAAATGTCTAACCTTACCTGTACTTGCTTTGGAAAAGCTGATTTTCTTTGATTACTTTGTAGAGAATAGGGCGAGAAATGGATAGCATGTGAGCAATTCAGCTTCCAGAAATATTTAAAGTACGTAATGAGGCTTTTCAAGTAACCTAAATCAACTTCAACTGATAGACTATTCTAAAAACATTAATATATTTTCTGCTCTGCCCTGAAAACTATATTCATTGAATTAGCACCTTCAACCATGAGCTCAAAATGCCACTTATGCTGTTATGTATCCTGTATTACAGAAATTAATATTTCTTGCTCGAGCAGCAATCAGAGTTCATAACAGCATTTGATAAATGCATTCTTAATGACATGATTATGTTTGTTTTAACTCAAGTTTGTTGTGGCTGGTTAGCTCAGTGTTCTAGGCATTGATTTTATGCAGCAGAGTTTGATCATTAGTGAGGCAATTGTTTTTTTAAGTTTGCATTTTTTCATCTTTCTAAATTTTTTTCATTCTTTTACAGTAACGTAGGCGGTTCTTTAAAATTGGGATAATAAGAAAACAAATTGACCTCTAGACACTGCTTAAAAATTGATGCAAATAAAGGGCTCCTGTTTGAATTAAGTCATGGTTCGAGGGGGTTGAGGTTAGGCCCTAACCCCTACTAATAACTCACTAGCACCTCTAGCAGTCCTTGTGATATATCTGCCTGCTACAAAATGCGGCTTAATTCAAACATGCCCCAAATAAAGTACCTTTAATAATCAAAGTTTGAAGTACCGGTACGCCAAATTGACAAAGCTACAATCTTAAAAATAATGATGCATATCAACTGACTTTTTCCATAAAAATTTATTACATACAAAATTGCGTTGTATTTAATGTTTGGAATTTCTTGATCGAGTAAAACTTGAATTATGAAATTTTGAAGTGATGGCAGTTTGGCCTAGCCCCTTCTTGCTAGGGATAAGTGTAAATTTGTCTCAAATGCTTGGCACATGTTGCTTTCTTTTTCGAAAATTGTGGTGGTAGCAAATATGTCTTTTACTGTATAATTTTGTTGATTTCTTTTTGGCTCATAGGCTATATTATGCTTTAGATGCAGCCACCATCTGACCATGATTTTTTACTTTTTAAATTCATTGTAGGGTTGTATATTGCATGCTTTGACAGTCGACGTTTTGTCGAACTAACAGAAAATAGCAGCAAATACAAACCAGAATCAAGTTTTAATCGGACAGCTAAAAATAAACTGCAACTCTTACATAAGTCTGCATCAGTGTTCCCTCTAGGATTTTGATTAGCTGACTGGTGCGAATTTGCCTAAATGATAAATTCATTGAAATTTTTGCCCAAAGATTTCACTCCTTTGAGGACCCTTTTCACAAATTTTTTGCATTGGATTTGCTTTTCCAAGATACAAGCTACAGTCTTGCATTAAAATATTCAAGTTTTTTGTTTAAGTTTTTCAGTTTTGCATTTTATGATATTAATTTCTGGTTCAAAATCAGTAAAATTTGCCCAAAAAATCCATATTTTTGCAAATTTCTCACTCTAGAGGGAACACTGATCTGAATTCATCTTACACATACCGGTAACGCCTCCAGCATTTTTTCCTTATCAGCAAAATCGAAGCACATAACTGCACTGATACCATAGGCCTACTGCATGAAGCCTTTTTAGTGATACAGGTAGGCCAAATAGTGATACAGGTAGAAGTAAACTTACACGCAGGCTTTGCTTTTTTGTATATTTCATTCAGCTTGGCATGATCTTATTCCTCAATACTGCCGGTACCGGGTACGGTACCTACCCTACTGGTACCAGTTCACAAGTTTAGGCCTCTGATCTACTAGCCTATTATAACTGTGTAGGCTAATAGGACTGATCATCATCACTTTTCTGACAAGCTAAGTCCACTATTACCAGGAAAATCACGTTTGCTGACAAGGTTAAATACAGTTGGACTTACCCTAAACAATGGCAGTAACGAACAATGTGAAATCCCATGAACAAAATTTATTTACAATACCTCCTACCTACCTTCACTGCATTGCATACTGCCTTGGACTGCAAAAGCTGTACCAAGCCGCGCAGACCGTACAGAAATTGTGATTATGGATCTGAACTAAATATGCATTTTGACACACATGCCAATTTGCATATTTGTCAATTTGCATATTTAATTTTGCAAATTTTGCGGGCATTTTTGGAATAACAGAAACTTTAAAAACGACCAATTATATTTTCTTTGAATTTTGCCAATGCGCACGAAACGTCAAAGACACACATTTTACTTCTAGGCATTTTTGTGAGTTTACACTTGGCGCGTTACACATGCCAATTGTAAAGACACAAAAATGCGTGACAATGACAAAATGCATATTTAGGGGTCATTTTGCGTGATTATTAAAATGTGTAATTTGGCAATTAAGCGCCACTTTGCATATTTGGTAAAATATGCATTTTCATGTTTGCTTAAACATGCAATTTGGCAGCGCCATTTTGCATATTTGGGTAAATATGCAATTTGTCATGTGCTATTTTGCATATTTGGTTAAATATGCATTTTGGCAAGTGCCATTTTGCATATTTGGTAAATATGCAATTTGTCATGTGTCATTTTGCATATTTAATTAAATATGCAATTTGTCATGTGTCATTTTGCATATTTGAGTAAATAAGCATTTTGACAGCGCCATTTTGCATATTTAAATAAATATGCAATTTGTCATGTGCCGTTTTGCATATTTGGTTAAATATGCAATTTGACACGTAAAAACGCGCATTTTTACTGCTTTACATTCGGCGCCCCATACATATGCACTATACAGGATTAAGACCTGTAGTGTTACTGTGCTACTAGTATTGTTAGCTAACACTGTTTTACTTAGGTGCTGGAGTCTTTTATAACCCTTATCACCTTGGCATTGTTTATATCCAGTTTTGAAAGCGAAATGGAAATTTATGAACAACAAGACATTAAAAGCATTTTTTACTAGTCAGTATTTTTCACTGTTGGTTGCTCTGCTGATTATTGTGTTGTGATATTACAATTGATCTACAAGTTTATTTTAAAGTGTTACGGTGTTTATACCGATCAGATGACCAAGTGGGATAGAGCGTCTGGTTCTTGTTCGGTGGACTCGGGGTTCGATTTCGAGTCGAACCGATGACTTAAAAATTTGTATTTGCAGCTTCCCTGCTGGACAGTGTGGAGCAAGATGGCTAGTTTGCTTGTTTAGCTTTTGGGAAAGGCACATAACGGGATTCCTTCATCTGGGTGTGATAGACATATTGCCGGCAACTCCAAAGCGAGCTTGTTTTGCTGTGGGGAAAAGCACTTATATATATGGCCGGCTACTCCAAAGCAAGCTAGTACAGCGCTCAGTAGCTTTCTCGTGATAGGAGGAAAAAAATGCGACTAAATAAATAAAGCAACGGTTTTGGTTTTTAATCAAACATTGAACTACAATTTGGATTTTTATTTTCAGATGCAAAGCGTTAAAATGTTTCTCATTCACCATCATGTGAGCTTGCAGGATAAGTTCTTGTGCTGCAGATTCCAGAGCTGCGTTTTCGACAAACCGACTCAACATGAAGCCAATATCTCAAATCATAAACAATACTTTATACCTATCGTGAACATAATAAGATCATTATTTTGGATGCAAAATGTTTATTCTGCAGTGTTGTCCAATGTTTACCATGCCAAGATTTTAAGCGTTGCATAGATGTAGCCTGCAATTGTTCAAGCGTTTAATTCCAAATTTTGCTAAAATGCGTTGCTACAATTCGAGCCAAAATTGTGATCAAGAACATAACAAAAAAGATATTTTATTTTCAACAATTTGCTTTAATCTGCTCTACAAGTCTGAGTAGGGCTCAATCTTCTCTGGCAGAGTGCTCAATAACTATGGCTAGCTAGAGCTTGTATTGTATTTGAATAAAAACCGTAAAGCATCTTCTCTTTGAATGAGATACATTATGCCCCCGGAAAAGCCGACAACGGCGAAACAGGCTGTAGTGGCTTCACGATTTTACAGTGATTTTATTCAGATGTAATCTGTTCTACAGATATTTATTGCATCGTACGTATTTTTATGTCCATAACAAGATGCCGATGTAATTTTAAATGATGCGCTGTATTATATTGAAAAACTACTACCGTACTGTTGACCTGAATAAATTATGTGCTTCTCACCATAGTGTTTGTGTTGTTTTTTTTTAGATGTGCTTTTGATGTGTACCGTTGCTAAGTTTTATTTTTACTTCAGCCTACACAATAGCCTATCTAGTTCTGTTAATGGAAAACTTTTAAGCCTATCCTTTTAACAACTGCCCCTAGAAACTCTCTCTAAACGCTGAAGAATTGCATCAAGTGCTTTTTTGAGGCCGCTAACAGGCAGACTACTGATCATGCATCTAGTGTCTATTTGCAGAAAATACCAACTTTTGCGAGGAAACAATGGCGAAAACCCTTGAACAAAAAAAATTTTTGCATTGAATTTAGTCGTGTTGACCCAAATATTTTGGTGAGAGGTAGCGAGACATGACAATTAGAGCACCTGGATCTAGAGAAAAAATAGCGAAAGATAAGAGTTTGCGTAGTTTCACGGACGAATCGGCTGAGGTTTTACCAAAAAGTAGCTTCGAGTGCATGAATTTCCGTTAATTATTCTGAGATAGAAAAATAGTTTAACGAAGCTATAAAAACCATCACGCTAAGTTACGATTTTTACAGGGCTAAAATTTGCTTCACGCATAAAAGTTTGTTCTTGCCGGTGTAAAAGAGTGTTTTTAGTCAGGTTAATATGATTAATTTAATACGACTTGAATTCGGTTCTTATTCTTATGACCGGTGCCTACGAGTTTACTGCGAAATAGTGCCTACAGGGCTACTGCGAAACAATGTGGCATTATGTCCTGTAATTTCAGCCGTAAAATTCATTTTAAGCACCCACTCCAAAAATAATTTCGGCGTCCCCACATAAAATGTTGGCTAAGTTCTGGCAAAAACGTATTAATTTCACAAGCCTACCGGTAACTAATTCCACAAAGGCGAAACTTCAATGGGTTCAGAGCAGGGCTGGGCAAACTACAGCCCGCTAGACCATTTTATGCGGCCCGCAGACAGAAATCTAAACTCCTACCGTAAATCAAAAGCTTTTATGCTCTTGACTGATTCTCCGTAGAAGACAGGACATCTGAGGGCGTGTAGACTTTGTTTTTGCTCTTCCAATCACTACTGCCCTCGGCTTCAATTTTTTTTTAATGTGGCTTTTCGTGTGAAAAGTTTACCAACTCCTGATCTATGAGGATGCAGTTTTGTGCGAGAATACGCCCTGTAGCTGCTCATGCATTCACCTGCCAGGCTACCACATAGCGTAGGCCTACTGTAGGTAATAGGGCCTACGCTAATAATATGTTTTTTAAATATGTTTTGTCTCGCAAATTTAAATAAAATTGGACAAGCAAAAATTTTATTGCATCAGCTGAATGGGATATTTTGACTTTTAAAAATGATCCTGTTAAGTGTTAACCAGACTGCAAATTCAACCAATGATCTATTATGTAAGTTTTTTTGCTGCTTTTATTTTGAATAAAAGTTAGATGAAAAAGATGCATCAGCTGAAAAGGTCATTTTGTCGAAATTAATTCATCTTGTAAACCTGGGTGCGAATCGAACGCGAAAAATTTTGCTACTTTCTACGTCACTTCAACGCAAAGCCTCGCTCAGCGGCGCAAGTTATAATATAGTGTAGACAGAGACTATGGGGCGCCGTTTGTAAACACTGATTTGTGCGACGATTTTTTGTTTATTTAAATAAATAATCACTTTAAACAAATGATCAAAGATAAATAAACAAAAATAAATATACAAAAACAAATGATCAAACTTTTTTGTTTATTTATTAAATAGTCACTTTATAGTAAATAGTCAAAAAAGTTTGTCTATTTATTTTTGACTGTTTATATTTGTCTTTTTATTTTTGTGCAATCATTTTCTAGCTATGTTATGAATTTTCAAAAATAAACAGTCAAAAAAAATTACGCACAAAACAGTGAAAAATAAATAAACAACAAATGTTGAAGCATGGTGGATGCTGATTAGTCATCACAGTGAAATCATCACCAGATCACATAATGAAATTGTTTATATATATACATGGTTAATTAGTCACATTTCTGACTGCTTAATCAGCTACTTAAATAGATGCCCCTTATCCAAAAAAAAAAAGATAATCGAAGATAGGTTTCGGAGATGGTTGGAGGCGAGGGTTATGAGTTAGAATTCGTTTTTAGACAGAATGTGACAAGTGTAAAGGCAGTCTATAGGGAAAACAGTACATAAACTAAGTGTTTATACTAAATTTTAGCCTTCGACCCTAGCTCAGGGTCAAATTGCTAGCTGATAAAACTGGAAAACAAGCTACACACTTAAAATTGTAAGCTTATAAAACTGGAGAACATGCCTAAACACTTTGCATTGAAAGCGCAAGCTGTTAACTGGTTAAACAACTCCAGTCTTATGCAGCAGTGCAGTTATGCTACTATGGTTCATGAGAAAACTCTGAAACGTTTTTGCCTCGGTTGCTCCTCTTTTTTTCTTGAACTGTCTTACAATTGTCAATGACGATACTGACTCCCCTATTTCTTATTGTTAATGATGAGACGCGCAACTAAACCCACTAACAGCTGAAGAACAGCCCGGCTTGCCTACCTTTAATACCAAATACAGACTCCATTCCACACTGCCAGCATTCCCGGGCAAAGAAAATAACTAAACAATTTTTTATCCAATCAGCATCCACCATGCTTCATTTTATGGACGTGAAATAAATAGTCAACATTTGTTGTTTATTTATTTTTCACTGTTTTGTGCGTAATTTTTTTTTGACTGTTTATTTTTGAAAATTTATAACATAGATAGAAAATGATTGCACAAAAATAAAAAGACAAATATAAACAGTCAAAAATAAATAGACAAACTTTTTTGATTATATTTATTATAACGTGACTATTTAATAAATAAACAAAAAAGTTTGATCATTTGTTTTTGTATATTTATTTTTGTTTATTTATCTTTGATCATTTGTTTAAAGTGATTATTTATTTAAATAAACAAAAAATCGTCGCACAAATCAGTGTTTACAAACGGCGCTCCATAAGAGACGCTTTGGGCAGCAGCGCGTCGCTTAGCTTGGCGTCGCTCTAGTGTAGACCAGGCCTAAAACACGGAGACAGCGAAAGACCAATGGTCAAGTCTGCTGCCACCTTAACAATGGACAACAGACATTCTGACGACAGAAGGCTGCTTAATTGCTCAAAAAATAAAATAACATAAAAATAACCAAAAATAAAAAAAAAATAAATGAAATCAAAATAGACCGCTTTATCATGTTACAATATCTTTAGCTCAAGTCAATAAATTTGAAGTTGAAGTTTATTTGTTTTACCATAACGCACAAGAAAGCACAGGTAGGAAACAGCAAAAAGACCATTACTCGGTCATCTCAGTCAACTGCACCTTTTGCCATCTCTTACTGTGAAGTTAGTTAGTAAAAAGTAAACGCAAACACACACACAGACCATTGACTGCTTACCATTCACAGACAAAATATTAATAAAAGGTTGAGCAGCTTATCAGTGACGGCATAACTTAACGACAATCAGAAAGGGGAGTTTAGCTTGGGATTCAAAGCTAATATAAAGCAGTGTTTAAAAAATAGGGTAAAAAAATAATAACCAAAATACCAACATCCTACAATACTTCAGAAAACTTAATTTACAACTTCAGAAAACAATATGTACACAAAGCACAAGAAAATAGAAACTTTGGTGTTGAAGAGGGTAAAAATACAATTAAAGGGATGCAGATATCAACTACAGTTACAGTATCAAGAATTTCATTCTCTACAGCCAACTGCAACAAATAGATCAAAGAAACAATACTTCTTAAAGGTTAGGCACAGGTATCAAAAAAACAACTGGAGGCACAATCTGGGTTTAACCAGCACATGTTTAAAGTAGCTTATTGAACAATGATAGTATTCTAACGTACTGTAGAATTGATCGACGCACAAAAAACTAAAAAATAGTACTGTTGTTACGAAACCGTCGTAACACTTATGAAGTTTTCGGTGAAACAATTGCGAGGACGGAACGTCAAAGCCTTCACTCCTCCCTTCCGCTGTCCTGTCAACCAGACTTGAACCAACATAAAAACTCTTTATTAAGGGCTAAGTCTTTTGGGCTAAAATTCAAACTTGAAGCAATAAGGAACAATAAAGCGATAAGCCATAAGAGTCTTTCAGAGCCTCTCTGAGTGTCAGAGCGAAATTTTACCGATAAAAACCAGCTATATCATCAAATTTAAAATCTCAACAGTCAAATAGCAACTCAAACTCTTGATCTCAAAAGCCCTTCGTCCACAATGCTACAGTGTTTTTAACAGTCAGTCATACAATAGGAAAAAAAGGCATTGTTTGAAGCTGCTGCACTGATTACAAAGAGCAAATCCTGCAACCCTGTGCGAGAACAAAGTAATTTTTACAATTCGGACTTCAGTCAGTGATGGAGTACTCGAGTACTGCACTCGTACTTGAGCACATTCAAGTACAGCTTTTCTGAGTACTCGTACTCGTAACTTTTAATCTCAAAAAGTACTCGTACTCGAACCTGAAAGTACTCCGACTCGGTCTAAAAATCAGTTGAGTACACGAGTGCTTTGGTATTTTTTCTCCGAGATGTCACGATCGTGGTTTCATTTAATTAAACGTTGTTGCAATTTTTAGGGTATTCCCCGACCCCTGGACATTTGCTGGCTTGTTCCAGTACCTGTTTTTTCACCAAAATAAGTGATTTAAATGAAAGTGACCCAAGACTTCTGCCGTTTTCAGAATACAACGTAGCCAAATTTTCGATTTTTCTTATTGCATACATTTGATGTTTAGCCTCTATTCTTCATTAAACGTAAAAATCAACTTATTATTTCCAATTTTTCAGGAAAAACACAACATACTTGGGCATGCGTAATAATCGCGGTTATTGCGTAGCCTAACACTGGCAAAGCAATCTCAGGAAAAACTTGGGCATTCGTAACAATACAGTACAGTAATCACTACTCACAGTTATTGCAACTGCTTTTAAAGGGTAAAGTTTAACTGCGAAAAATCAAAATGTACTCGGTACTCGTGCTCGTACTCGAGCTTGCAATACTCGTACTCGAAGCCAACCACTAGTACTCGTACTCGAAGATTCTCAAGGCAAGTACTCCGCACTTGTACTCAAAGGTTGAGTACTCGACTCCATCACTGACTTCAGTGCTTTGGCTCGCGTAGAGAACGGTGAAATTTTTAAACAGTGGTTCGAGTCCTCAGCAAACGAAAATTTACTGAGTATAAATATTTGCAGAAGCGGGAATAACTATGTAACGTAAATTCAATAGTAAATAACTTAACCTTATTTAATTCCGGATTGCTGGTACATACAAAGAAGAACTTCTGCAAGGCTGAAAAGCATCAACAGCTGTTATTCCGCAATTAAATCCACTATTGGCGTATTAACATTGTTGTTTACTTGTAATTCATTATCATGCGATACTTTAGTTTTTTCGTAAATAATCTGAGGTTCTCCATGTTTTTAAGACACGAAGGAATTTCATTCCATGCTTTGATTCCACAATATCCCAGTTTTTCACTTTACTTTTGACGGTTTTTCATTCCAACTTCACAGTGACATGTGAATAGTGTGGCCACTTTTAGTGATTTTTCACTAAATTTAGTGATTTTTAGAAGTCTGTTTGTGATTTAGTGATTTTTTAGCAAATTTAAATGATTTTTAGTGGTTTTATATTTTTTTCAATAAAGAAGGAGTTTTTTTGATTACTAGGCCAACACGTTTTTCTGTTTTTAAACATTTCCATGCTTTAGACCAGTGCTCTTCAACCTTTTTCATTATGGTGCACCCTAAAAACTTTTGTGGCGAGCTCATGCACCCCATGTGTTTAACTCACTCCGATATATGCAACCGTCAGTCAGCATTTATTGAACAAATGTGGGGCAGAACTCGAAAGTTTAGTGCGATTAGGCGAACCGACATTAAACGCTTTTTCAACCGTTGAGCTAAGAGCCGCTATTTTGCTTTTATATTTGCTACTTACGTAAATCCACTCAGAGCCGGCGCCAGAGCAGTCGACTTAAGGGGGCAAAGCGTTTATCAGAGGGGGTTAATGTTAGCAATAATTGGCAAAATTACGCGCAAAAAACCATAGTCTGCTTGTTAGTTGGGGGGCAAGCTTGATGATAGGGGAGCCCAAGCCCCCCTGGAGCCGGCCCTGAATCCACTTTTGAGTAAGCTTATTAGAATATTAATTAGCTGCTACTATTTCGAATTTTTCGTTGTAATTTCTCCTTGAAATGTTACTTTCATTAATATGTCAACACTGAATTCTATTTCCCACAACAAATAAACTTGAGCTACAGCTTTAAAATGTGTACATTTATCGCCAAGCATTCGAAAATGACGAGCAATTAACCGCAACCGCATTGATAAATCATGATGCAAGTGGTGTGATTGGACGTGCATTGTGACGTTGCACCTGAATCATTCAATCTTAAAATTGAACACATCTTGCATTTGAATTGCACGCAAAGACAAGAAGGCAATCTCCGCCATATTGAATTACTCACAATGCAATGGAAATGGTCTGGCTCGTTTGTCTTCAACGATATCTGTTGAACATATCATAAGAGAGAATGTTCCGTCGCTGGTTTGCATTGAAAAAAAGCAGTTTGTTGTTCAGTAAAAAGAGAAAAATCAAAGTGTGGACTGCCCAATGACCACTTTGGTAGGCTAACTTCGGTTACCCTTGTTTTAATTATAAAGAACAAATTAGGGAGCGCCCAGGTTCCCAAGTTTGGTAGGCTTTTGGTCAAGATAGACTCTTCTGCATCGATTCCGTGATAATGATACGTCACTTAAATCCTCGAAACGATAAAATATTCTCGTTTCGAGGATAAGATATTCTCGTTTCGAGGATTTAAGTGACGTATCATTATCACGGAATCGATGCAGAAGAGTCTATCTTGACCAAAAGCCTACCAAACTTGGGAACCTGGGCGCTCCCTAATTTGTTCTTTATAGTAAAAAGAGAGAATGCATACTGAAGTAGAAAAAAGCAAACATTTTGGTTGATTGTAAATGACGTGTTTGCCCTGCTAGATTGCAAGGTGTGCGCTGAACACCTTGAACCTTTGGAGAATACGCCCCTGGTTACAATTCAATCGCATTGGTATATATATGCACAGACAATCCGATCACTCTTCCAGGGTAAAATCAGATATGAAGTTACGTCGTAACAAAAAATCAAATGAAATCGCATATAGGAACTGTAATACGTGTGTAGGCACCTAAACACTTAGGGTCGAATTCAGAAAGGTGGATTGATCCATGATCTTAGATTAATGACATTTCACTCGTTTCTAAAGTCTAAATAGTGCCAAATAGACAAGCTGCAAACTTGAATTTTAAGGAACGCATGCTTTATTTCGAGGGTCTGCATCAAATAACATGTTGTTAAGAAATCAACTAGGCATAATTTCGATTTTTAAAACAAAACTGCGTCAAAAAATCATCAACTAGGATAACGTCCAGTGGCCCCCGGCTAAGAATCCCTGGAGTAATTGGTAATAAATTGGCCCATTTTTTTTTTGACTTAAAAAGACATATTTTTGACTTTATTTTAGCAAAATTTTGACTTTATTTTGACCTAACCGCTTTTGCCTAATTACTCATGTCTTGACTATAACCAAAGTCTCGTCAGCCTTGCTACGCACAGCCAATCCAGGCTAAACTCATTCCAGACTGTAAAGACTCTGTTTTTGCATTGCTTTACCTGTACATCTCGACTTCATACCTTTTCTAGGTTGTGAAGGTTGTGCCCTATTTTTAGTGGTTATAGGTTCTTTCATTGGGTATCGTTATTTGGGGCCAGTCGCCTGCCAAAAATAGGGCACAACCTAGAAAAGGTATGAAGTCGAGATGTACAGGTAAAGCAATGCAAAAACAGAGTCTTTACAGTCTGGAATGAGTTTAGCCTGGATTGGCTGTGCGTAGCAAGGCTGACGAGACTTTGGTTCTATAGTTGAAAAATTAATTTGTCTTTTGCAAATTTCTCATCTTACTCATGTCTTGTTTCACTTTTTTGATCAAAATGGTTTAGAACCCGCAATATACAAACATTTCATGCATAATAAGTGCTATTTCCTTCTCAATTACCGCACACATTTTTACTATTTCAACTTATTATTTTGGAATAATCAAATAAAACTGCACATAAAATTTTAATAGCAGCTCAAAAATTCAAAAAAATACAAAAAAATCTACGTTTTTTTCATTTTTGTAAGGGTTGGGTTTGGGAAATTTTTGATGAAAAGACTTTTGACCAGTTTTAACTTTATACAAAATTTTGACTTTATTTTGACCTATAAAATCTACCAAAACAGACTCCTGAAGGCCTGAAACGAACGTTAGTACATATTTGATCATGTAATAAGGTCCTAAAAAAATTTTGACTTTATTGACTTTTGCGAGCCCTAGTAATAAATAATGGCTGATTGTCTATCGTTTATGATTCACAAACACACAACTATCAAAGACAAATGGTAGGAAAGAGTCTGATGCTTAATATGTCCTTCTACCTTACCAAAATGCGTTTATCTAGGTTCAAACTTTTCATCACTCTTGGTTGTAAATCATGGTTCACTTTTATTTACAAAGTTTTTTAAAAAGTGTTCTGCGTAATCGACAAGCTGGTGGTGCACCCTTGTGCACCCTTTCGTAGTGGTGCCCCCCTAGCATTTTTTGGTGCACCCTAGTGTGCACCGTGCACACCGGTTGAAGAGCACGGCTTTAGACCAACAAATTGTCGATTCAATGACAAGATTGCACGATGCTTGGGGTTGACTAGATATGGGCACAAACTGCGGTTACGGAACGACGAAACGGAATGATCTGTCTTCTGACCTGCTGACAGTTAACAAGTTACCTGTCACAGATCATTCAGGCCTTTTTTTGCTACAATCACTGCTCTTTTAATGGCTTATTTCTTTAACTTTTCACGTTTACTTTTCTTTTGACAGAAAACTGATTACACCATCCCTTGATGTAAGTTTTATTTTAAAACTATGTGTAATTATGCCTCAAAAATGTCACTTTGGTAAATGTCCTGTCTGGTTTTAGCAAAAGTTGGGTAAAGTGAGTAGCCTATATACTGTAGAACTGCAGCCAAGAATACGCAGGGGCGAGCCCAGGAATTTGAAAAAGGGGGGGTCGCAATTTGAAGCCGTTCGTTTTCCGCACAAAGTCAAGTGAAGAGCAAGAAAAAAAGGTCAACGCGTCCGCAGATGTCCAATTTTCCGGACCAAAGTCAAGTAAAGAGCAAAAACAAGATCATCACGCCCTCATATTGTTCTTTATACGTATATCATCTTTACACTACGACAGTTTTGTGCATTTGCCAGCGGGATGGGGGGCCTCCGCGGCCTCCCTGGATACGCCCTTGGAACGGTATGTTTAGTTGTACAAAAATCATGGATGAAAACTGAAAATCGTCTTGTCTGTACTACTACAATGTGTGCGTTTGGAAGTAGCTTCAGGTGCAACGACATTCATATCTCAATCATTATTATTTGGCAGTGCTAAATAATGATGAAAATAGGAAATATTGTCAATTTACTTAAAATGGCGATTTTGTGAATTTTCCCCCAAATGTAGTGATTTTTTAATTTTTAGAGTGGCCACTCTGCATGTGAAATGAGCTTTTTCGTGACTTTGTTTTTCCTTTAGAGAATGAAACTCCCACGAAGCACACCAAATACTTGCAATGAAAAAATAGCAGAATTTTTTTTAGTTTTACTGGACGCACTCGCAGCATGCATCCTGCTCATTTGCTTAAAGGGCAATAAACCCTAACTTTTCACTTTGGCTTAAAAAATAGAGAAAAATCATGTTTTCTGACGACGTTGGATTTATTTCCTAAAACACTTTCGTACACTGCGAATAAAATTGGGTATTTTTTTGGGTAAACATTTTGGGTATTAACGTTGAGAAACCCAATTTTTTAAGTTGGGTGCACATTACCCAAATGGAGTATACTGACTGACGACTAACCATTAAGCGTTGGGCTATTTTAGCCCAAGTCAAGAGGCCAATTAATTTTATTGGGTTTTCTCTACCCGAATGTTTTTAGGCAACGAAAACCCAAAAATTGTTCTTGCTGCCATCATCGCTCATTTGCAGCGTACTGGATGAATTAGTGTGCTATGCTACAGGGTCTAGTTAACGCCTATACTTACCATTGCATTTCATACGGAGATCTCACACGAAGCGATTTTGATGTTCTGCTACTGCACATGTTCCGATTTGTACATAAAACAAAGAATCATAATAATATTTCACTAGTGGCATTTTTGAAGATACGTTATATTGGGTACTCGATACGCAATATTTTTTAAAATTTGATTTTATTTTCGCTGCAAGCAGTGATCAGTGTACAAGCTCTTTGCAAATAAATATTTTCTTAAATTAAAATAAAATACTGTCTGCAAATGAACAAATGTAGTCCAATTTTATCTTTAATTGCCTATATGATTTGTCACACAAAAGTGTTGGCTTTCAAGCTGGCAAAAGAAGCTGTATTTTGCGATTGCTATTCTATTACCTGTATATAGTTAGGTATTTCGAATGTAATCTATTCTTTTTAGCGCCGCGAGA
The DNA here is from genome assembly GCA_964006365.1 of Trididemnum miniatum. Lineage (NCBI taxonomy): Eukaryota > Metazoa > Chordata > Ascidiacea > Aplousobranchia > Didemnidae > Trididemnum > Trididemnum miniatum. Next base: position 23,245,388 of record OZ023234.1, read on the forward strand.
CTTTTCAGATTGGTTTAAACTTGAAGGCCAATCGTATGTGTTCAGTGGCGTAGCGAGAAATTTTAAAAGGGGGGAGCCATAATTTTGACACTTTTTACAAGAGTATTTTTTTCGGCAAAACAAATTTGAAGCTGATTGAGAAGCAAGAAAGTCTCAAGGGGGTCCAGGAGCATGTTCCCTAGGAAAATTTTTGAAAATTTACATGCTCTAATGGGTATTTTAATGCGTTTTGAAAAATTTTCAGGCAAATTTTGTTCAAATTGTTTGACCCTAATCTGAGTGCTTCGCAAAATATGATGCATTTTGTTCGCACATTTTCAATTATGCTTGCTCAAGGCGGAAGGCTTATCGCTATCGAAGAAGTTCGAAATTATGGAAAAATTGTATACATCCAAAACAACTTTGAAAATGGCTAGTAGAGGATGCATACCCCTCATCCTACCCCCCTAGATCCGTCCCTAGCCATAAGCTACAGAAACTATCAAAAGAGTATGGCATATTTCAGTTACTTGGCACAATTAATTTTGTTCTTGTTTACTAAAAGGCAGAGTCAAAAGGAGGGGACATGGCCCAATGCCCCCCTAAATACGCTACCAGTAGGCTACTGGTAGTGTTGCGAATGTTAAAGGAGATATTGCACAAGTGAGCTTTTCGATAATCTGGTTACTTATTTCCATACTTCGTTTTGCTAAAACGTTTTCTGTGGCCTAAACGTTAATGCCTACCTCACTTTTGTTTGTGCAACAGCCAAGAAATTCTATAAACAAAGATGAAATCTTTGAAACTGTTGTGAACTGTATTACATTATCGCTATTAAGATTTTTTTCCATAATGTTCAAGTTCTTCAGTTTCAACCATCCCTTTTGCAAATTTTTTACTGCGTTGCTTAGATTTCTAACAGTCAATGTTTTAGCCTATAATCTTTAGTGTACGCGCATTTGCTCAGCTACCGACCTATCTGAAAACAGCGTATCAAATAATATTTAGATCAATCTATGCAACAAAAAGAAAAAGTAGTTCCACCAAGCTCCAAGTGCCTTTTCCTGACGACAGTAAAAGTTCGCTTGTCGGTTTGTTCTCCACACTGTTCGTTTATACTGAGCCTACATAAGGTTAGATTAATTCCCTTTTTTTAATCCGGGGCTGTTGTCCAGAGAACAAATTAGTGCACACAACCCACTAAAACTTTTTTTACTTGCACAGCATAGGTGAGCCTATTATTTTAAATTGATTGGCCAATAGATGCACGTACAGTATATCAGATAATAGCTTTTAACAGCCAAAATATAGCTTAGTAAGACTCGAGATCTGTAATTCAACTTCTTTGTTTGACGTCGAGCATTGAAACAATCGTGCAAAAAACAAGTCAGTTAGTTTACTTGTTCAGTTGGGAAAAGCACCCAACAGGATTCGCGCACCTTCAGGAAATAGACAGGTCGTAGTGGCGTCGCCAAAACATATTTGAAGGGGTTCATGACTAATGCTGTATAGCTTAATGTAAGCAAAGTGAGTGCTAGTTTTTACATCGTTTTTTTTCTGTTTTCGTAAAATTTAAGGGGGCATGGCCTCGGTAACTCCCACCCTTGGCTACGCCACTCAAATATGGCAGGTGGCCAAGTGATAGCAGGTTTTCTAAACACGCCTGTTCGGTCCAAGCCAATCTTTCAGGGCAAAGAAAGTTATAAGATTCCCCCTTTATAGCACCTCGAAACTGCAACGCTCAATTATTTATCAAAATGTCAACATCTGAAACGATACTTTAAAGACAGAAAGTCTTTCTTTATGCGTAGTTTTTAGATGAAACTTCACTGCATTTTATTCCAAAATGTAGTAATTTTGACCTTACAGGAGTCCAAGCAGCAGCAGCAGCAGCAGGGTATATCGAGAATTCACATGAATGCTGTTTGTTTTCGTAAATCTGAGTAACAATAAAAGTCCACTGTTTAGATTTTGATTTATCCGTCGATATAAGGGTGGCTGCTTGACTCTTAAGACCCTGAGGAAAAGTTGCATCACGTTGTTGCTGCCTTCATCACCTGCATAACGTTATATGGTATAGGTTTCAGCTGCATACAGCAAAGGAAAAATTAGTGAAAGTTACGTATTCACTAACTATTCTTCAGAATTTCGAACTTGAATGTTTGAGTAAATTTTTTTTGTTCAATATAAAGTTGGGTAAAATTTTTTAATAATGCAACGAAATTTTTTACGTTTGGGTAATTTTCAAAAATACCCAAAATTATTTTGTTAAGTATAAAAAATTACCCAAAAGCGAAAAAGTCGCAATTGGGTAGAAAGTGTGTTTACCCCCCAAAAAATTGGGTAAAAATTGTATTTGCCCACAAAATTTCATGTTTACCCAAAAACTTTTTTACCCAAAAAAATTATTTAAGTTATGTTTTGGGCATATCGATTTATGCCCAAAATATTTTGGGTAAAACGTGTTTTACCCAAATATGAATTGGGTTGAGTGGAGTTTTACCAAGAGCTCTACCCAATTTTATTTGCAGTGTATAAAAGTGGGCTTACCCCTACCGTATTTTTGAAATTACAAACCGGGACGATTGCGAACAAACAAAGTGCTAATGATTAGCATATAGCTGTTTGCATAGGCGCACGCAGAGGGGGGCACGGTGCCATGCCCCCCCCCCTTTGGTCCTGTAACTTTCAGTCTATAATTTCTCAAACTAATAATGGTTGCAGCCTCCTTTCACTAATTTTAGCCAAGCTCCTGCTTTCAGACATAAACTGCGAAAATATTTTTGCGTTGTCCATAAAGACTACACTCACTGCATGCCCTTTTTATTCGATAAAAAATTGTGCTAAAATGAATGTTTTTTATGTTAAAACCGTAAAAATCATTGGCGGCTAGGGGCTACGCCCCCAGACTCCCTTAGCCTCAGGCGGCTAAGGGTTCCCCCCAGACCCCCGGTTGTGCCGCCTACCCCCTTTACCAAATCCTGGGTGCGCCACTGCCTATTTGTTTGTTTAATTTAAAAAAGCAGCTATATGCCAATGGGTGTTCTTTTCTGCTAAAAGTATATTAACACTTTCAACAATTTCGTTTTATTTTATTTTCATTTTTTATAATGAAAATGCGTTTCTGAATTACTGTTGTTTCGTAAAAATAGTAACTACCCTGATTTGTCACGTGTTAAAGTTTTGTCCCCCGTGGTACTTTTGATCGTTCATACTTTATTACTTTTGTGAAGCCTTAAAATATGTCACAGAGCCGGCAGCAGAGCAGTCGACTTAGGGGGGCCAAGCGTTTATCAAGAAAAGGGGTGGGTGGGCAAAGTTTAAAATTAAACACCAAAGCCGCTGTCTTCAAAAGAGTAAGCTTGTTGATTAAGGGTACTTTGATTGGGGAGGGGCAGGCTCCCCTGTCTTCCCTTTGCGCCGGCCCTGATATGTCATAACCTCTACTGTATTGTTTTTCATCCATATTAGTTTGCCCTGCGTTGACTTCTCATTTTTGATCATCCTCTGATGAAGGACAATCTATTTTTCTGAAAGCGCTCAACTTATTTTGTTTTCCGTATGTTATTTTGCGATTATTAGCTGTTGCTACCATACGAATGTTAAAGATCTCCTTTCTACCAAACTTATAATTATCACAAAAGCTTAGAAATAAACTGAAACCCACGAAGGCGATCCAGAAAGCTAAACTTTGCCGTGTTTCTTATGCTTTATTCGGCTTATTCTATGGGGGGGCGCCGTCTAAAAAAAAACTATTCACTTTGTGGTCCATGTTTTTTGAGCTTATTTAGACCATAGCTTGTCCAATATACATCAAAAATATCCTGCTTATATATCGGACAAATTCACTCTTAGTCGGACCAACAAACACACGCAAAATAAGTCGGATATTTCCGACTTATATTTCCGACTTATATATAGAACAAATTCGCCGTTTGGAAAAAAACTACGCGTTTGGTTAACGGTGTTTTTTGAGCTTTAGACTCCCAAAGCATGGTTCACAAAACGCATAGTTTTTTTTTTCAAACGGCGCCCCATATATGTCGGACGAATTATCGTCTAAATAACCGGGACATTTTGACCCACAGGTCGGGACGCCGGGACATGGCGATAAAACCGGGACTGTCCCGGCTAAACCGGAACGTATGGTAAGTCTATTTAAAAGCTATTACAATTTTTTGATCACCTTAAAATGGAGGTGCACACTATAGATCTTTCATTGGCATCCTTTTTTCACGATTCACTTTGTCAGTGTGCACCATGACGTCATAGCCTTCTCTGCGAAATAGGTTTGGGAATAGTTGTGGCAAAACAGCAGTTGGCTGGACGCGTAAGTAATCGTAGGCTAGTGGTATTTAACACAGTAGAATGAAAAGGTATTAGCGGATTGATAAGAGATATTAGCCAGCACGCAATCTGCTATTAGACTATCAGTATTGTTACATTACGTGAAACTGGTGGGTTACCGTACACCGGTACCTATAGTAAGCCTACATGGTCTGCTTCATCAACCGCAGAATTTTATGTTTATTCTGCAAACATCTGCAGTAGCAGAGTAGCCCACCGATAATTCAGTGGTTTACTGACTGGCTGCCAACTGATGAACTCAAAAAATGACAAAAATACTTCAGCTTTCAGCAATGGTTCCACCGTTGCACCAAAAGCACCTTAAACAAATTCAAATCTTTAATATACTGTATTCTCAGCATTTCGCCTAAGCGTGTGAACGAGTGGCTGGACGCCTGGACCAATCTCCGCGGCTTAGCGCGTAGTCAACACAGTTCTGAAGAAACATCGCAGCGGTGGCGAGCCATTGGCGACACTTTGCCGCTTTGACCGCCCCGGTAATCGAACCCCATACCTCTTAAGCCGATAGCGTGTGCTTATTGCTTAACCACGAAACTAACCGGCCAGTTCCTTACTAATACAGCATAACATATTTGTTGAACGTAGTCCAACGTCGAAAGGTTGGGTATATGGGCTCTACCTCTTATTTTGCAATCTCGTATTCTGTTTTGTTCTCGTTAACAACAAAATCAACTTGATTTGTACTCAGTTAACATCACGTGACTCATACGCGGAAGTCAAAGACGCGTTTTCTTAGAGGTCCAGCTATTTTTAAAGGCTCGATATCTTCTGAATTAGCCAATAAATATGCACCGGATCAATGCGAACATTTTTAAAAAAATTATATCTTGTGATTTTTTTCATAACATTATCAACGATTTTGACGTTATTGCCCCTTTAAGCATGTCATGTTTTGTTTTTACCTTTAAATTTGCAGTTTTAACAGTATGCATACATAGCACATGATCTGACTGCTTAATTTGTTTATAATATAAACAAACAAAATCGCTTTGCGTGCTTCAAATATAAAAATGAGCCAACTTTCTGTACAAGGAAGTGTTTATTTGTTTTTCTTCTGTGCTACATTCAGCTTGTTTCCGTGTTCACAAAAACGTGGGTTGTCTCAACGTGGGCCGGACTAAGGACAATTTTCTGAATGCCCCCTTATGCAGACCACCTCTATAGGTGCGGCCTGGAAAGCCCACGACTTTGCCAACGTTAGCCACGAAAAACAAAACTTAACTTCACTCGCAGGGCCGTTTCCAGAAAAATATTTCGGGGGGTTGATATGAATATTCACTTCCGATGTAGCAAAAGTTTTATAGTAAATTTTTACGAAGTTGTGTACGCTATATTAACGCTTTCTGACATAAACATTACAATGCTTGTTAATTTTTTTTCTTTGTCACTGCTACCATTGTTTAATGGTGCATCAAGGTTTGGGCAAAGTGGCGCAAAACAGGGGGTCTGGGGGCGGAGCCCCCAGCCGCCAACAGATTTTTACGATTTTCACATAAGAAACATTCATTTAGGCACACTTTTTATCGAAAAAGGACGTACCGTACCTGCAGTTAGTGCAGTCTCTAATAGACACTACAAAAATACTTTAGTAGGCCTACCTAACTGCCCTTGGCATGTCTAAAAGCAGAAGCTTGGCTAAAATAAATGAAAGGAGGATGCAAGTTTATTAACTTTGGGGCATTTGATTGAATGACGTGTGTAGGTGTGTTCTATAATCTACAACAACGACAGGGCTAGCGAGGGCATGGGACCGTGGCTCTCCTTAAATGCGCCTACGCCGCTGGTCCTGGTGCTGGGCTTAAACTTACGTGGTCCAGAGTGCAAGGACCGAAATAAAAATTGATCAAAAGCACCCACGGTATTTTTCATCAAAAACGTGAGAAATGCGTGAGCTCCGTTGCTCACAGTAAAGATTTGGTTTGCAGCGAGGGTTCCTTATTTCACTTTGAACTACAGTCACTGCTGTACTTGTATGCATGGTTGCTACTTGTTATTGTATTAGGGCTGTAAACTCGAGCAAACTCTTATGCCGGATCCAAACTCAAAATTTTGCGTTTTTCCAAACTTTGAGGCGCAAATTTTGCCAAAATTATCTTACGTGTATTTCTTGCAAAGCTATTTTCCTGTGACCAAAACCTCTCGAATACAATTGCATACAGTGCCTTGATGCTTACAGAGAGCAAACATATAACTTCTGTACAGAGCATAATTAGAGGTACTGCGCAAGAAGTGGCAGACATTTACTAAGCTGACGATTAAATTTTCATATACCTGTTGAATAAAATCAAATTGGAACAGACCATCAGCCTTTTGCATTCATCCAGGCTGCACGACAGGAACCCTTGGTTGAAGATCAACGTGTTTTGTTTTTAAACTGATTCTCACTGCAAAGGATTCGCTGCAGCTGTGAGCACAAACTGACAAAAAATTAACGAGTTTCGAAAAAGAGTAAAGGGGGGATTATATCACTTTCTTATTTGCAATGATGTAAACTCATATTCTGTTTTGTGAGCAAGCATTGATTTTATGTAATACGAAAATTTCCTGAGAAAATACAAAAGCAAATTAATTTTAACGTTTGCACCTTTAATAAAGATTAAGCAATGAAATGAAGTTTGCACCTTCAATACGTTTTTATTTGCACTACCCCACTAGAATAATTGTAAATAGCCTATCAAGCTTTATTTAGCATTATGCAGAATGTGACTTTTTTTTCAAGCAAGCAGTATCATCCGACACATAATTAAAGCTATTTATTAGTTGAACATGACGTTATTGTAAAATTTGCAGTAAACTGGTAGTGCTTATACGGGGACCTCCCTTAAACCCTCCCTAAATACGGCCTTGTTCACTCGAGCAAAGCCGTGGGCAGAAAGCCAGCGAAAATGTGGTCATAAAAACAGGCTAATTGTGGATCACTTTATGGACTTTTCCTTGGGTGGACGGGTCGGTTGCATCACTAGCAGACTTGATGTTGTGATGTTGGAACACCATAGGCTACCGCTAGTCCGGTATTTGTATAAATATTAGGACAGCATGCACCAATGAGGATTTACAGCATTGTATTCGAGTCACATTTATTTCCAAATTAAAGAAGAGCATATAAATCAGAGTCGATAGACTAGCCTTTGAGTTGTTCAATAGATAAATAGACCAAATTGCTGTTTGTTGGCAATATAATTACGTAACGATACACAAACCTCTAAATTTTTTTTTTTTTTTGAATTAGGCCTACATTGGGAAAAGAGAATTTGAGGCAATGTAATTAGAGTCGTCTCCAGAAAAAGCAAAGTGAGAGGACACGAAAAAACTTAAGTGTGGAATTTCAAATTAGGTGCAAATTTCATAATTGCTCATTTTACCTTTATAATTTATGGTACATATTGCTTTCATTAGCATAAGCATTCAATGCTTATAACGTTTGTCGTCGAAAAGATATTGTTGATGTTCGGTATTAAAGGCGGGATTTTTATTAAGTTTGAGAGCCCGCTGTAATCAATCAATCAATCAGGCATCTTGCGGCTTATTGTGGCAGTAATACATGAAGAAATAATACGATGGTTCTGTTCAAGTTAGGTTCTGTTTAACTAGGTTCTGTGGGTTCAAGTTATTAAATTTAATTCATGCGATTTTTAAAAAACTTATGCTGTTTGCCTTGGAAAAGATATTGTTGATGTTCGGCATTAAAGGCTGGGATTTTTATTAAGTTTTAGAGCCCGTTATAAGGCACCTAGCGGCTTATTGTGGCAGTAATACAGGAAGAAATAATACGATGATTCTGTTCAAGTTAGGTTCTGTTTAACTAGTTTCTGTGGGTTCAAGTTATTAAATTTAATTCATGCGATTTTTAAAAAGCTTATGCTTCGGCAAAAAAACCGGCCGGTTAGCTCAGTTGTTGCAATATTGCAATAAGTGCGGGAGGTCCAGGGTTCAATTCCCGGGCCGGTCAAAGCAGACACAGTGTCGCCAACGGCTTGCCAAGGCTGCGAAGTTTCTTCGGAACTGTGTTGTCGCGGTGCTAAGTCGCGGAGATGGGGCCCGCCTCTAGTTACACGCTTGGGCGTAATAATGCGAGTATACGTGAGTATAATGAAGATTTGATTTTTTTTGTGCTTCTTTTAACGCATTCAATCCACTGTATGTCTGTGTCTGTCTATCCAATTTTGGACTATGGGTAGACTTTTTTTAGTTGCTATGTAGTATTTTTTATTCCGCATGCAATTTCCGAAACATACCAACGATAGTTTTATGTTGTCCTAAGTTTGTAAGCGGCTCTGTATTTCTGCGCCATTGCTGCTTCAGCTGCGGTGTAACAGCAGTGACCAAGCACTGGCAAACTTCGAACAAACAGCAAGCATAACTTTACTGCAGATAACGCTGTTGTGTACAGTAATTTGACAAACATTTAATCGCTTTCGATAATTGTACCTGTGCTTTCGGCCTTCGTAAAACCATAATAGGCTATGCCTTTCAAAAATGTGTTTTCCACATTACCGATGCCTGGTGGCGAAAAGAAAAGCCAAAACAATTTTGATGACGTGTTTAGGAAACACACAAAAACAAAAAATTAAAGAGCATAGTGCAAAAGTTTACACGTAGAGCAGGCAACGACTTCCCTAGAAAAAAAAATACTGCCTTCAACACATTTCCGCGGCACCCGTCTTAAAAATTTTGTTATACTTCGCCGGACTTCGATTTTGTACGTAGCGTGTATGCTAACAAAATACGAAAAGATGAAATACGGGAAACTGACATATTGTGTTTGTGCAGTTTCCCTATTGCTTAAAAAAAGCGTGATGGTAATTGTCAAAGTAAAAAACCTACCTAGTCTATGCCGATAGATTATTGCCATAGGCCTACTTGATGGCGTGATTGTTTTCTTAGTATAAACTTAGGTTGCAAAATGTCAAAAGAAACTCTTTGGATCAAATGTTAAATTTTGTTAATATCATTGGGTGTTGTCTTGATCGCTTCGCGATCCTCCAAATAAAAAAAATCAAGTTACCCAACCCCTAATAGAGGAGCACAAGCAGCCGTTAAAGGGGCTGGAGACAGCAACCCCAAGCCCGTCATAGCAACGGCACTGCCGGCAAATGGGTTCGATTTAACTATAGGCTAGGCAGGCTGAAGCTTAGGACCTGGAACAAACAACAAAGACTTTTTTTTGAGATCAACTCTCAAGACTTTTACTTAAAGACGAGTCCGATCGCCGATCATTGGTGAATAGCCGCAAATGTTAAATCTAAATAGTCTAGGGCATGCATGGGCAGCATACGGCCCCCGGGCCGGGTCCGGCCCGTAAAGGGATTTCGGCCGGCTCGCAGACTGTATTCAAGCATACCCTGTATTGTGGTCCGAGGCCTCATTCCTGACAGTTGCCGATCGCTGTATACTCTCACCGAACTGTCGGGGCGAGCTTGTGAAACAAACAATTGCCTTAGTGCGCTAGTGAAACTACAACAACTGCGTTACTGAATAATTTTTTTTAATTTTTGCATTAGTGAATAAATATGTGATTAAGATACTGAATGCTATCTATGTCAGTGGTTCTTAACCTTTTCACTTGCTGGCACCCCCTTTAAATCACCAACCAATTCTCGCACCCTCATTTAAAGTTGAAAAAGATCGATGACGAGTTGACGATCAAAAAAAAGTTATCACGTCCGCAGACGTCCAATGTTCTGCGCAAAATCCGGTAAGAGCAAAAAAAATTCTTCAGCTGTTCTACCAGACGCGTAGCCAGAATTTTGCAATGGGAGAGGGGGGCTGTGTCGGGGGTCTGGGGCGAAGCCCCCAGCCGCTGAAAAGTTTTGTATTTTTTACCGAAAATTTTAGTGCGTTTAACTGTATAATATGCCGTAACAACGTCTTTTAAATATTTTGGATAAGACTCTAATGCAGTGCTTCTCCATCGTTTTCTGCCCACGCTCTACTTTTACAAAAAGTTTTATCTGGGGCCCTCTATCAGATTTGAAAAGTCTTTTATCAATACAAATTATATCAACTTCTGCTCAAGGCCAACCCAATCCTTAATTTCTAATATTCTAATTTTAGAAACTTTAGAATGGTTTGCGGTCCTCTGCTAAGAGCTCTCCTACTCACTGATCGGGAAGCGCTGCTCTATGGCGAAAAGCAGAGAAATAACTTCATGCCTCACCAATTTAATGTAACAATGGTTGCTGCTTTAAAATACTTTTCTTAGCTCACATGTAAAAGATATGCAGTAATTGTAGGCTTATAAATACTGATAGCCATAATGTAATTTGATGAAAAAACCAAAAAAATAGTCCTAATACTTTTTAAAATTAGAAAAGCATACCAGTTTGCGTGGGGGAGCTAAAGCTTCCCCTCCGCTAGCTACGCTACTAACCATAACGATGGTGCAGCAGTTTGTAAGCACCGTCCAAGTTAACAGCAGATAATTTGGCATAACAATATAATGGGTGGGGAGAATTCAGCCCCCCCTTCTCAGCTATGCTACTGACGAAAACGATGGTGCAGCAGTTTGCAAGCACTATTCAAATTTACAGCAAATAGATGGCTTACCAATGGGGGGGGAGGCTGAAGCCCCCACTAGCTACGCTACTGTGTCCTAAAAACAGCAATGTTCATCAACCCCTCACCCCCTAGGAACATTTCTCGCACCCCTGGTTAAGAAACTCTGATCTATGTAATAGGCTATTCCGGTCCACCAAGGACTTCAACTTCATTTTCCCACATCTGGCCCGCCGAGTAGAAAAGTTGTCCATTCCTGGTCGAGGGCATTTCATTGTCCAAATTTGGCCCTGGCAGGCACTCTTTTGTAATTCAATAGTTTGGATGATGGACATGGCCTTGTGCCAGTATACCAGTAAAAAAATATATACCAGTGGAGATCCCTGTTCTAAAGTAATCGGATCGTGTTAAATACAAGTTACCGAAACCCGAAACCAAAAGCTTGGCCTCAGTATCAGAGATTTTTGTGAAATACAAACCACTTTCAGTTTTCAATTTGACCCTCAAAAAATATTTGATAAATACACGGCTAATTTCCTTTCACAAATCACTTAATATTTGCGTTTAATCCAAAATTGTACAGTAAAAAAATGGAATAGTGCAAGCAAATTCAGTTTTTAAGCAATCCAAATTTAGCACTATATATAATTCAGGTTTAACTTAGCTCAAGTTGGTGCGTTACCCTTATTGTTGCAGTCAATCCAAATACGGGTATTTGTCACAGTTACTCAATATGACAGTTGGTTTGACAATAAAGGACTACTAGATGAAAATTTTGCGTAATGCACAGTAAGTACTTGTTTTGTGAATCTAATTATTCATCCAACCACTCATATTCATCAGGTCACGATAATGGGCAAAAGCGCTAATTCACTCGGTTAGAAATTGTTGTGTTTCGCAATTTTTTGGCTGAGTATTTCCGTTTTGCTTCCTCCTGTTGCTGTTTACAATTTGTAAGATATCTTAAAAAAAAATACAGCAACAGTTTGTTTCGCTATATTGTGCTAAAAGGACTAACAACTAAAAGTAGTAATATAGTGAAGAACAGAAAATTAGGAGTAGCACTAGAAGAGGCCTGCAAAAGACCATGGCACACTTCCGAAGAAGTACCTAAGTTTCCGAGTCTGCACCCTCTTATCTTAGTCGTGCAAAGCAAACAAAATAGTCCACTACAGAAATACGAACTAAGAATTAAAAGATAGAGAAAGAAGTAAGGCTAATATCAATAGAAATCATACAAGCGCATGAACAAAATAACGAGAAAACACATATCAAAATATGCAAGACTCAACAAAACAATAAATCAAAAAAATAGTTAATTAAATTAACAACTATCATCAAGTAATCGATGGGCACAAAAAAGAAATTTAATTGCAGTGATAAGAAATTGGTAAAAACTATAGGCTATTCGACGAAAGAGTCACAGTACATTTAATTTGACAAATGCCATTATCATCATGCACTGTAGTGGCTATCTGGTAAAAGACACATTTGGGAATGTTGTGTTGATTGCATAGTTTAGTTATGAATCACAAAGGGAAAGGACTTGTTTTGAAAGGGATATTCACAGTTCCATATATTCGGTGGGTTACTGGATGTTTCAATTTTGTGAACTTGATGATATTTTATCTCCAATTACCGTATCAGATAGATCCAAAGCAGGAACAGAAATCCCTTGATGATAACTTTTAGACTCTCATAAAGCGACAAAGCAGACTACCATATTAGGGACGAGTTCAGAGATTTTTTAAGGAGGGGGGCAGCAATAAAAAAAGACTTATCTGCAGTCTTGTGCGTCCAGAAATATAGTAGTAAAACCAAATCTTCATCACATCGCATTATTACGCTGAAGCGTGTAACGAGTGGCGGGACCCATCTCCGCGGCTTAGCACCTGGGCAACTTAGCTCCAAAGAAACGTCACAGCGGTGACGACAATGTGTCCGCTTTGACCAAACCGGGAATCGAACCCCAGATCTCTCGCTCCAACAGCGATGTCTTAACAACTTAGCAAACTGGCTTATGGAAATACTAACGTATTAATGCTCATGACTAGAAAGTGAAGGTAGTTCTTAAGCTACCTAGCTCTTACCTTGCGAATCGGTCAATGCGTATGAAGAGCCTGCTTTAGATTTTGTTAACTGCGTACCAGAGGTGGAAACGGTCAGCATTTTCTCGACCCGACCGGCAAAAATTTCAAAATCTACGCCGGTTGACCGGTCACTGACCGGCCTGGTCGATCTTTTTTTTTTTTGATGAAGGTTTATGTTCAGTGTTCAATAAACCCAAAGAACTAGGGGATTTTTGGTCCCAAAAGTTACAATTCTTTTGCTGGCTCTTATTTACCATAAAAAGTGTGGAAACTATATTTCACAGGTCTGAAGTCCGTATGTAAGACATTATAAAGTTACGAAAGGTTACATTACGTGTTTTCGGTAGTTTACACTAACTTGCAGTTTGCACTAACTTTGTCACCAGATGTATTGAACACGTAAAATTTCATTTACCAAAAACAGTATCTAGATGAAAGTAAGCTTCACTTGTTGATTTGTTTCACTTGGATAAATACGAAACTGGCATTATTTGACTTTGTTTGATTTGACTTTGACATTTTTACTTAACACGTTACTCACTCGCTGTACATAAATTCTACTTGTATGGTTAGCATAAATCGATGGATGGTAAAACCTGTCTATCGTGAAGAGGCCCTTAATTTCTTTTTGCAAACCACCTAAAAAAATTTTTTTTAAACCACTTTAACAAACGCCACAACCAGCCCGGGCTGTTACGTCACAACCTAACCGGCCCCCAGCAAGCATGGAAAGAGGCCGAAGCCTTCAGGCTACGATGGAGCGGTAAGGTAATGTAATGAGTAATGACATCACACTAGTATCACAATCCTGCTAAAAAAGAGAACCTCAACTACGCTACTGTAAGTCTCACTGCTGAAAACAGACTGCAAACCTTTGTTTTCAAAAGGTGTGATTTGTTAATGCCGTTTTTCATAAATGTGTTTTATTTAAAAAATACATATTGGCATGTGCAGTATATTTCGGCTGGTGTTTAGGTGTATTTTAGTTGCAAACAAGGAGAGCTTGATCGGTTTTTTCACCGGCTTGACCGGCCGGTCGAGGAATCCCGACCCAACCGGTGCCAGGCGACCCAACCGGTTTCCATCTCTGCTGCGTGCAACGGCGTAGGCTTATCAATTCTCCAATAACTTGGTTATGCATAGGGTTTATTGTGACATTTTAAAACCCCGACAGCCTGTTTTACCGTTCAAGATTCCTCAGGGTAATCTTATGTTAATAAAAACTATACTATTTACTCCGAAAATGTCAGTAGTTGTTACCTGTAACTACTAAAACTTATTTGACCAACAGAATTTTTTTCTATATTCTTTGATGAAATTTGTGCTGGCTAAACTTAGTTGTGCATTTATTTATTTATTTATTTATGCTTTTATGAGCTAGTTTGCTTTAGCTGCTTATTGAAAAACATTTTTGAAAGTTACAGCGCAACCAATTTTTTTTCGTTGGAAGATTAAACTTCTGAAAAAGCAATGGATTACCGATACCACCATGGTAGCATATCTTATGAAAATTCAGGTAAGAAATCGCTATCAAAATCACAAAATACAAGAAAGCATTTAATAATACCAAAGAAATAAATTTGAAGTCAGTAACAACCCTTTTTTACCCCATTCATCGCGTTTGAAACATAGATATCATGATTTGAAGTCACAGTCTCGCATCAAGGCGAGGTATGGGAATGCAACACCAAAAACAGCTGGTGTGGCCCGGGACCATCAGGGCCTTGATCCCTTACCGATATCTTTATCTAAACTTTGTTGTATTAGCATAAGGAATTAGCTGGCCATAAGATCTTCTAGTTTACAAACTCATCTTTCCGTCTACAAGCACAATTTTTTTTGCTCCTTCCGATAAATCTGGCCAGAATGAGCTGATAGGCCGATTGCATAGTATTGCACAATTAGTAAAAAATTTCAAACCCCTGCGATAATTACTTTAGCACACATACTGTAAAAAGAAAAATTGTGCCTTTTTGTGAGGAGCTACAGTCACAATTAGAACCAAAAAAAAAGTAAACTTAAATGACTTTGAAAGTTGCGTAAAGGCACTAAAATCAAAAAGGCAGTCGATAATTTTGAAAAAATTTTTCGGGGCTTTACCCCTGAATTCCTTCGAAAAACTACGCCTTCCGCGCTCAGAAAATGAAATGCGTTTTCGTACTTTCGTGTTCTTTACCTTAAAAAAAAATATGTACAGACGTTGCTCATTGTTTGAAACTTGTAAAAGAATAATCTCCAGTAACACTCTACCTCAAAAATTGAATAAAATTTTGTACAACAACAAAACGAATTAAAATCGTTTTTTTTTTGCTGGAGATCGGCGAATACTCTTACAAAGATTCGTAACATTAAGGAAGATATATAGTTAAATTTTTGGCTGCCTTTTCAATTGTTTCAGGCTACAACCCGGTCTAAAAAGGAATCCACTAATTAGATTGCCATTTTTATTTGCTTAACACTCGTGACGATTTTGCGGCTTCTCTTTTCGCCCAGACCTACGGACGTATTATTGTCGACAGAGTGCATTTACCACAGCAATACTGTAGACAATTTCATTTTTTAGCCAAACGCGGTCATAAAATTTTCAACAAGTCCACAACTTGCTGTGACCGACTCAACTTCAAGCTTTTGTAGCGTGGAAACTGTCCAGTTTAGCTGGTTCCTCTCCGACTTCGCGTCGTTGCAAAGATTTGTAGTGATTGCTGAAGCACTACGTATATTTCTCTCAGCAACCTAAATATTCATGTTTTCGTGATCACATCATTACTTCCTCTGGCATAGTTCTCACCGTTGCTTTGGACAAAAATTAATTAGAAATGGCGACACGGTGCTTAAAAGTGATCTGACTTTCATTGCGGACACTTATCATAGAAAGCAGTCTCACTGTTAATAGCCTAATACGTGGCTAGGCTATGATTCAGTATTTGATATGGATCAATTAAACACCGTATTCCCAGTTTTCCAAGCGCAAAACTGTTCATGTATTAAGTAAATAATTAGTTGGGAGTCCTCGGGTTACGACGATTGCGACTTGCGATGTTACAAACGCGCCCCACACACAAGATTAAAGCAGTTAGCGGTCAAGAATCAATTTCGCACCCTAACCTGCAGCAAAATTTTACTGTATTTACGTTAACCCATAAATTATGATAAGAAATTATTTTCTCTTTTTCCAATAAAGCACTTCTTTTGTATTATTTGTTACATTTTTTCATAGCACGGTATACACTTACCGTACAGTGCGTATAAAGCTGTTTTGCCGTCATCTGGCGAAACCAATTATCTCCACTATTACACTTTTCGAGAAAATCAAGTTTTAGTGTTCAGGTTTTTTTACGAATGTTTCTGATTGTAGATCTTTGTAATTTTCGATTTGATTAACCCATTTGTGCCGAAAGTAGAAATACTTTCAGCTTTGATCTTAAAACTTATATGCGGCATAATTTAGACCTAAATATCTCATTAAAATTTATTTTTTTGAAATTGGATGTCTACTTTTTGAGATAAATGCCGTTCTACACATAAAACGCTAGGCAAATCCGTTATCAAAAATCCCTAAATTGCGCGTGCGCACAAAGTGCTTGACTGCGATGCGATACAATTACGGCATTTCCATTAGTCGTTTCTTTCAAGGTAATAAGTATGCTGATAGCATAGAATTACAAAACAAGCTTGTAATATTTTGTTTTATGGAAATTTTGATTGCACTAAACGACAAAATCCTAAGCAACAGCATGACTGCAATAACCTACAGTCTTTACCGAATGTGATATTCTTTGAAGCATTTTACATGAAGTCCGATATCACATTTTTCACATCTTGTAGTGGTTTTTGCATGGCAATGGGCATGGCGTGACCCATGTAAACGACAGTGTTTATAATAAATCTGCATGAAAATCTCAAAGTTGTTTTCTTTTCTCCATTTCAAAGTTATTTTCTGCATGCAAATCTCAAAGTAGTTCAAAAGAATTCCGGTACTATTGAAATAATTACTGTAGAACAACAATAAAATTATTTTGAAATCAATTATATCAACAATAAGTATTTGACATCATAGGTTTGATGGCAAATAATTCTTTATAGTTCTTATAATTACGAAATTCAGTGTAACTTTAGGTAGGTACGGTATTCTTTTGAACTATAGGAGAAGACAATCAACTTTGAAAACTGCACGCAGCTTTATTGTAAGATCAATAAAAATGCTTGACAATTGATGAAAAATAATTTTATTGATGTCAAATGATGTCATTGTTCAGATAATTACCACTTATCAGAGTGTAAGCGCAAGAATCGCGGTTGGAATCTAACGCTTGCTTTCGTACAGCGTGAGAATCATTGCCGCTGCCGGTACCGCCATTTTGCTATCGCTTGTGCCTAGCGACCTACATTTAGGACACCGATATTTGAAACAAAATATACCGAAAACGGTAGAGAAAATAAAACAGCAAAAATTATTTTAGAAATGGCTGTTGTATATAGAATAAAAACAACAAAAATTTTTTCAAACTCATTTGCAATAATGCGATAATTTAAAGAATTCCAAGTGCACCTTCATTTTTTTGGTCGAAGCGAAATTGCGCGTTTTCAAAAGCACGCCATATTCTAACTAGAAATAATTTTTTCAAAACTGAAAATGAAGTTTGCGCAAAAAATACTCATAGTTGCATTACAAGTTCATCTACCTCCATAAATGGGATGTGCGAAGCGCAATTTCAGTTTGAGTAGGTGTCCTACATATAGGACGCTAGGCATAAATGGGTTAAAGTGCTTGATCAAAACAGTTTTATAAAAAAGTTTAATGTCAATAATTTTGATCAATAAATGTATAAACAGCGTTTGAGTTTTGGGTTCGATTTTTATCCAAATTCGCATTAAACTCAATTAACTATTACGCCACTATTATTATTGTTTCATATTGTTACGCATAATTTTTTCACTAGTGAGAAGAAAATTTTTGAAAAATGCATTAAACTTTGTTTATGACGCAATAAGACATTAACAATTACGAATGGAGTAAATAAACTTTTTGTACAGAAATGGAGTTAATGGGTTTTGCCACCATAGATAACTCGAAATCGGTTAGGAGTACAAACCCGATATTTGCACTCAAGAAGGACATTGGTGTAACAATTGAAAAAATGCAAAAAAAAAATTTCAAAATTTTGGATTTAATGGTTTTTTCCAGATGACGACAGTTATAATTTGTTTAAGATGTTCCAACTTACTCTGAAATTCGGGTCGCACTGAAACTTAAGAACGAATCAACGTCCTAAGAAGACCTACAGACTTTTCAGTCTTTTAACTGAAAATCACCGATGCGGTAGATGCAATAGCAGTAACATTTCTAGCTTTCTAGAATATTAGGAAAATCTGCAACCTAACATCAATGCTGAAGTACGTGCTTGCGAAAACATTTACGACAATCCAAGTAAGCTCCGCTGAACGCAAGATCTTGGTAGCGGAATACTAAGAGGAAAGGGCAAACGATAATGGGCCAGAAAATACGATATTTTATAAAAAATGGTTTAAGCATGCTTTAAATTAGACTTTGTCAAAAGGTGCGCAGGGGTAGCAACGCCATTAATTGTACGTAATTTATGTATCATATTAAGACGGTGAAAAAAGTACTTGAAGTAGCCTACACGTTTGAATCGTGAGAAAACAAGTGCTATTTTGGAGTTGGCATTCAATTTAATGCAAACGGCTCGTTTTCTTGCAAAATTTCGCTGTCACAGGTAATTCAAAAAAACAGAATAGCGCTGATTGAAGTTTTAGAGAGGCAACGAGTTTGAAAAAAATGACGGAATTACTGTATAGGCCAGTATTTTTCAACCGCCAGACTGCGGACCGACAGAAGTCCGTGTCAACTTTTCTGCCGATTCGCGGGAATAAATTCCAGTGAAATACCTCAATTCAAAATTGGGCTTTTTATTACAACCTACTCGGCCATATGCTCGCACAAAACCTTTTTCGTCAGCCAACAGGCAAGTTCACTAAGTATGGACTGCCGATTCGTTTAATTTTGCCTTTACTGTAAAAGAAAAAACGTTCGAGGTGTGTTTTTGTATTTAATTGCATATTTATGCTCATGTCACAAGAAAGCTATCAATGCGCTGAACGAGCTCGCTTACGCTGAGTTGCCAGCCATCTGTCCATCACACCAAGATGGGGGAATCCCGCTGCATGAGTGCCTTTTCCAACGGCACAACCAGTAAACTTGCCGGCTTGTTCTCCACTGTCCCTTTAATGCTGAGCGTCACGCAGGAAAGCTGTGAATACCAATTGTAAAGTCATTGGTTTTATCCGACTCGAAATCAAACCCGAGTCTACAGTTACCCAGGCGGACGCTCTTACCATTCGGCCATCTGAGCTATAAAAATGAGACGAAGCTGGCGCGTAACCACGCATTACGACAAGTTGTATTAATATGTGAAGTCCAAGAACATATTAACTGAAAATCAGCAGCATGTTATCGAAATTTCATGTTAAAATGGAAACAAACAAACTATTTTCTTTTTCTTTTAACACTAAGTATTTTTTAAGTGATTTCTTTTAAAAACACCATTGACAAAAATCAAGTTAGTGGTTTTAACACTTACTTTTAACATGACGTTTGTGGTTAGTTCTTAGGTCCAACGGTCCACAAAATTTATTAAGAACTTTTGCCGGTGCGCAACGTAAAAAGGTTGAGAACCACTGACTGCTGTAGGCTATAAAAAAAGAAAAAAGTTACAAGTCACGGCTAGTGAAGCAAAACGGGGTCAAGTTGTGTAAAATTATGACAGAACTAGACTTAGCTTTGTAACATTGCAAAGATTTCTTTTAAAACCAGCGACAAATAAGGGCATAAACAAAGTTAATTTCAATATGCTTCGTTTTTGCAATTATCTTTTCAGATTGTGTGTCCGGTAGCAACCAAATTCATACCGCTCAGCCTGAAGAGAAAAACAAAAAAGGTAAAAACTAGAAACACTGATCATAAATTTGATCATTTCCACGCAGCGCCTCTATTTTGGCGATCGGTTGTATCACTGTGACTGATATCAAAAAATTCAAATCTTCATTATAGGCTACTCGCGGTAATACTCCGAAGCTTGTAACGAGTGGCGAGGCCCATCTCAGCGGCTTCGCGCCTGGGCTACACAGAAACTTCACAACTGTGGTGAGCCATTGGCGACAGTGTCCGACTTGACCGGCGCAAGAATCAAACCCAAGACCATCCGCGCCGATGTCCATGTCTCTAACAAAAGCAAGCCAGCGAAGCATTTATGGATGTTTTTGATTGTACAATTTCTGCTCATTTATTTGCTACATATTACTCGTTCCGTTTCTACGTTGTAGTAAAACATTGTCCAACCATCGCGTTCCAAGCAACTAATCAAAAAATAACGCTTAGCCATACAAAAAACTGACAAGTACCATGCATCTTCTTGGCAAATCACGTTTTATCGAAGAAGTTGCAACAAAGCTTACGCAGAATAAGAGATCAACCGAGATCTTGTGATCATGTTGCCTTCAAAATGAAGTCTCGTCTCTTTGTTACTTCACAACGCTAACAGTTTTAATTATTTTGAGGATGTCATATTTGATGTTGAGCTCATGATTGATTCAAGTCAAAATTTACGCCTTGCTTAATGACTGCACGCTCCACCTAAGCATTTAAAACTTGACAAAGCGCTTTCAAAAATAGGGCCATTACACTTTTCCAGGTTTATTTGTTTTTGGTTATGTTTTTCACTGCAAAATTTGCTACAAGGGTCTGCGTTGCTCTTCTATGGTTTTAAACAGGGATTGCCCTTGCATAATTTGTTTGCTATAAAAGCGAAAAGGTACAGAATTTTCATTCAAACCATTTTTTATGCTCATATAACATACTCCGACGGTCAAAAATACCAGGGGTTACCAGTGCATGGTCTCAGTTTTAATTGGCTATACAAATCGACTTTCTCAAAGTCTCTCTTTATTTGGCTCAAGATTTAACTCAACAGACCGACTTTTCAGAGTAATGCGTTAAGATAAGTCATTTTACATACAGTATTTATGTTCTAAGCAACTGGAAATTCAACGGGCAAATTTATTTTGATTGCCGTCGCCATTGCCATTGCCGTCGCCATTTCCATCGTGATTTCGACTTCTATCTTCATAAAGGTAAGGTGGGCACGCTATAATTGCTTTTTTGAAAGTGTAGACCACGTCATAAGAACCGTCCTGTTGTGATATCATCTGATAAATAACGTGAGAAAATGCTTGTTAGGGTGACAAAGCAACTATGTGCTCAATTTGGGGAAAGGTTTATCACCACAGCTAGTAAATGCACAAACGCATCCTTATTTATCGAAGTTGCTTTAATCTTTGAAGCCGTGTTCGCGTATGTTTCTCATCAAATTTTTAATGACATTGCTAAACATAAAATGAATAAAAACAAATGCTGAGATAATTTTTCTCGTATAAAGCTTTTCCTTTCTCTTGCAATGATAGAGTTTCGGACCGGGATTATGATTACAACTCAATTAGCTGACGGTACTGGACTTCTTTGGATTTATTTATTTAAAGATGATTTATTTGATGTGAATGTTATGTGAAAGCCATAGTTTTTCTAATATCACATCCCTAAAATTGCTTTGTTTTGGAGAACGACCACATGTCCAGTTTATGCCGTTCCAAAGGTCGACGAACTTTCTTCATTATAATCAGTTTTTTCATGTACTTATTAAAAGAAGTGATTAGGAAATGAAAAACAAATTGTGAGTCGTTTTTTTTTGCAAAACAACGTGTTTTTTTGCTTCTAAAAAAACAAAAAAAAACGTGTTTTTATATTCTTTGGTTTTTGTTATACTCGTATGTTTAACAGATATATTTTAATAAAGTGCTACGTAATTTTGCTGCGTACTAATTGCTATTGCGAACACTTGGGGTTGAGCAAAATGCTGAAAAACACGTTTATGGGGAGAGTATTTCAGTCACACACTTTTTGAAATTGTAAATTAATGCGAATCAAGGTTACATTTTCATACTCTTTTTATTTGCTGTGCCAACAACATGGGCACGCTTGGAATCGTAAAAAACAGTTTGCTTTTTAACAGCTATTTTAATTTAGAGCTACGACTTTACCAGTTATCGCAATATAAGATGAATAACGAAGGTGATTAATCATTGTGTCAGCAGTCAGCAGCGGTACACACAAAAGGTTTTTAATTTTTTACTACGAAATGTCAACATGATAGCGAGCCACAGAAACCTTGCACAAACCGATACGTTCAAGGATCAAACCCAAATGTACATTGAGCCAGTCAAACGACTAGCATAGCTGCACCTAACCTCGAGTTGCTGAGCAAAAATTAAACACAAGCTACATAACAAAGAAAGCTTTAGTTTGCAAAATTAAGTTGCTTGAGCGTATCATTAAAAATGAATATGTTTAAAGGGTTTTCAAAGATGGTCTTGCTGCTCGTTAGCGGCCCAATGCTAGAAAAAAGCAATAAAAATGGACCGTTAGCGGACTGACAAAAAAGTCCTGCTAACGGCTAGGCTTAGGGTTTCCCTTTTTCTCCGACTTTCAACTACCCGGGAAACAAGAAATTTTCAAAAAATTTTTCGGGATTTTTGGGAAATTTTCTGAATCCCAAAGATCTTTGGGATTCCCGGAATTCGGAAAATTCTCGAAAATTTTTGTGGGAAATTTTTTGAGCTCAATTATTTTGATATATTTTTTTTGATTTTCAGCTCAATTTTTAGCAATTTCAGCTAAAAATTCAGCTCAAGTTTTATCTCTTTTTTGATTCAGATTCAATTTTTAGCATTTTGTTAGGTTGTTTTGGCAAACTTAGCTTGAGTTTTTCTAGTTTTTCGACAAATTGAAGAAAAAATTTTGATCTCACAAGCATTTTGTTTTAAAAAATTTTGCGAATTTTGAAAAATATTTTTTAGCAAGCAAAAAAAAGTTTTAATTTGCAATAACGCAAAACTAACGCATTTTTTATGTCGGAATGATAGATATCAGTACCACTGCAGGAGCGGGCCCGGGAATTTAAAAGGTGGGAAACGCTATTTCAAACCGTTCGTTTTTCGTCCAATTCAATTGGCGGTCTTTTAAAATTGCTCAATGGCTTCTCAAGCCAAACCTTAAAAAAACACTGCCAGTGTTTACTAATTATTTTATTAATATATTTTAAAAAATAATCTGAGGACGTGGAGACCTTTTATCGAAGGCCATCACGCCCTCACATTGTCCATTATATACGTATATCACCTTTACACCACAAAAGTTTTGTGCATTTGTCTGCGGGTGGGCCGCGGCCCCAGCGGCTCCCCCCTGGATACGTCTCTGCACTGAAATTCTTACTAATGCAAAGGAATTTCCCGGGATCCCAACATAAACTTGGGAAATAAACTTCTCGGTAAACGGAAAATTTCAAAACCCCAAATTTCTTGTCCGGACTTCCTGGGAGGAAACACTAGCTAGGCCAGTCAAACTAACACTCAAGGCACCCAAAATGGCTCATGGCCATCCAGAAATGCCATCTTTAGCACCGAGCAATGAGTGCAAGTTATATTTTTGTTGTTAATGGAATAATGGCAACTTGACTTTGCAAATAGGAAGCTTCTATTTCACCGGGTTACCAAAGTTCGAAAATCGTGGTTGCGTAACCGGAAACTTTCCCTAAGGTTCCCCTACTGTGAGAATCGCACTACGGGAGCCAAAAAACGGTTACCCAACTACGATTTTCAATCTTCGGTAACCGAAATTCCCGGTGAAATATACACTTTCTTGCAAATAACATATCGGTACCATTAAAAACAGCCTTGTTTTGCCTCAATCTCGAGCTGATAACAAGCCAAAACGGGTAGACTACTCAATTAGCTATGAAATGGTCAACAACATAAAAACAAAACAACAACATCAAAAACACGAAGGAAAAAAAAACGTTTTTAACAACACTAATCCAGAACACCCGTGGGCCTTTGAAACCACTGGAACAAGAAACTTTTAATGCACTGTGTTGACAACGTATTTCAAAATCTCCTTATTTTCAGACGCAATCCGATTTGAACCTGCTTCAGAAGCAACACATTCAAGACTTGCAAAGCTTTGCTCACAAGCAAGCTGCAAAGGTTGATGACTTGTCAAAAGCTGCAATTAGTCAGTCACAAATTAAGGGTTCGTTTACTATTGGCAATCATGATTTCATACAGTTCTTGAAGCTTTTATAACAAGATTAATTTTTTGACTATAACAAAAGTCTCGTCAGCCTTGCTACGCACAGCCAATCCAGGCTAAACTCATTCCAGACTGTAAAGACTCTTTTTTGCATTGCCCTACCTAGACGTCTCGACTTCATCTCTTTTGTAGGTTGTGCCCAGAGCCGTAGCAGCCGCCCCCCAAACCTCCCAATTGGGGGGGGCCCACACTGCCAAAAGGGGTCCCAAATTGTCTTGAAGGACCCGAAGTTACATCAATTCAAAAACAAAGTTTTGCTTGGCGAATCGCGTTGAATGGGATTTTTTGCGCTCAGATTCTATATATCAAAAAATCAAATCAAATCTTCATTATACTCGCCGTGTTACGCCGAAGCGTGTAACGAGTTGCGGGGCCCATCTCCGCGGCTTAGCGCCTGGGCAACACAGCTCCGAAGAAACGTTGCAACGGTGGCGAGTTGTTGGCGACACTGTGTAGATTTGACCGGCCCGGGAATCGAACCCCAGACCTCCCGCACCGATAGCGTGCGCTTAGCAACTGAGCCAACGGCCGGTTAGATTCTATATATTTCAGTTTTAAAATTTTTCGCTATCGTTTACTTTCAAATAGCGTCATAAACTGCATAATGATGTCATAAACAATACACTGTGTGTAAGAGTGCGCGTAGGACTTGAAAAAGGAGGCCGGTGCAGAGTTGGATGCAATCATTTTTCAAAGCTTAAATTCAAATTTATTCCTCTTGAAAAAATTAAATTCAAACTCATTAACACCTTGTGAGCAGATTTAAAATTTTATCTATTTATTTTTTATTTATTCGCAATTTTATTCTCCTATCATGAAAAAGCGACGGGGCGCTATACGAGCTCGCTTAGGAGTTGCCGACCATCGGTCTACCACACCTAGATGGGGTAATCCCGTTTAGTGCCTTTCCCAACAGCACAACAAGCGAACTTGCCGCTTATTTCGCGCTATTCATTATGCTGAACGTCAACCAAAAAAAAAGCTGTGAATACCAATTTTCAAGTCATTGGTTTGACCGGACCCGGAATTGAATCCCGGAGTCCACCAATCTAGAAGCAGATGCTCTATCCACTCGGCCATCCGATCGGTAAATTAAATTCAATCCTACCCTATTTCTGTGTCAGCAACCATAATCTGACATCGAATACAAAAGTCCATTGAAAAAGGATTTGCTAGTTTGAAAACGTGTGCTTTTGAAATAGCGCAGGAATTGGACATTGGTCCGGTCTTCCTCAATCAAAAAGTAAAAAAAAAAGAGAATGAAAATAGAAAAAGAGAATGTTTAGTTACGATGCAAATCTATATCGTACAGCTTCTGAGGAAGAGATTCAAAGCAAACTTTTTAAAACAACTGGTGGACCAGGCTATTATGTCGATACTAGAAAGTTTTAAGCTCGTCGTCGTCGTCGTTTGGCGGGGCATCTCTTCCAAGACAGATGAAAGGACCAAGGCCGAGGGTTTATCCTTTTACCACCCTGGCCACCAAACTGCTTGGGTCAGATGCTGACTGTAAGGGACTTCAGCCAGCATCTTGTTTCGTCATCCAGAACCATTAGACCAAACATACCTCGGGGTGCTCGATGTATGGGACACTGTGAGATGATGTGATCTGCGGTTTGTTCACTGGCACCACACTCACAATTCGCTAGAGGAGCGAGACCCCATTTGTACATGGACGAACAGAAACGTCCAACACCAGAACGCAGACGGTTGAGCTTGACCCAGGCTGCCCTGGGCAGACCCATACCCAAGGGTCTGGAGCTAGCCTTGGGAATGAAAGCGTGGAGTGACAATGCGTTGGCAGAGTACTCCATGTCCCATTTCGTGTTCGTCCACTCGGCTGCACGGGCGTCCATCTCAGAAAGACTGTCTAGTAATTTCCGAGCAGCAGGTACAAATGAGCGTCTAGATTTCAATCTCTCCCTACATACGTCCTGTGACTCATGAAACTGGCCATGTAAAATGTGGTCAGGGTCCAGGGAGCTGCGGTTGGCTAGGGAGAGTGTCGCTCCTTGGCGGCGAAGCTCAGCTGGCTGGATGCCTGAAAGAACCGGAAGGTAGACCGATGGAGTGGGACGCAGGCACCCAGTGACAATGCGCAAGGCGTCATTTATTACACTGTCGATAAGCCGTATGTGCACGCTGCGGCACCAGACTGGTGCGCAGTACTCGGCAGTCGAGTAGACCAGAGACAGGGCAGCTGTGCGTAATGTCTTAGCGCTAGCACCCCAACCTGTTCCAGCAAGTCGCCTCAACAGTGAGACGCGAGCACTTAACTTCTTGCGCAATGCTTCCAGGTGAGAACGATATGTGAGCGATCTGTCCAGTTTGACCCCAAGATAAGTGGGAACTGGACAGAAAGGTAAGGTCTTACCGATGTTACAGACCTTAAGCTCACGCTTAGCCTCTCGATTGTGGAGGTGAAAGGCCGCCGTCACCGTTTTAGTGTGGCTAAGCTTCAATCGCCAGGTCTGGAGATATTCCGAGAGTGTAGTCATGTCTTGGCTTAGAGTCCTTTCCAACTCCTTCCATTCTCCAGATGTATGAAGTATCGCCAGGTCGTCGGCATAGGCGAACTTCTTGGAGGTTATGGAGGGGATATCATATGTATAGATGTTGAAAAGGAGGGGGGCCAGGACCGATCCCTGGGGGACGCCATTTCTCAGGCGTCGTAACCTGCTAGGCTTGCTGTCGCCAGTTGTAAGGGTGAAGCTTCTGTTGCGGATCAGCTCCATAATCATGCGAACCATGTGCTTGTCCGGCAGAAGCCGCAACAGCTTGCAGGTGAGGCCACGGTGCCAGACAGTGTCATAGGCAGCTGTCAGGTCGATAAAGACGGCACCGGCCTTCTTTTTCGCTTCGAATGCATTCTCAATGCTTTGCGTGAGCAAAGTGACTTGATCCACGGTGGATCTTCCGCGTCGAAAACCCGCCTGTTCCCGTGGGAGAAGAGGGTCAATAAGAGGTTCGACGCGGGCGTAGATAAGTCGCTCGAGAATCTTGTAGGGAACACAGAGCAAGGAGATCGGACGATAGCTCTTTGGGTCCTCTACAGGTTTCGAAGGCGTTGGGACCGCTACTACTAGCGCTCTTCTCCAGATCTTAGGAATTTTGAGGTGGTGCAGGCAGGAAGATAGGAAGCCACGTAGCCAAGATTTTAAGCTGGCTCCAGCATGGATTATCAGCTCCGGACAAATGGAATCAGGTCCAGGAGCTTTGCCTGGTTTTAAATGTTGGAGGGCAGCAGCGAACTCCCGATGGGAAAAACTCCCGGAGACATTCGCAGGATGTAATGGATCAGCCCTCCAAAGGTCAGACACTTCCTGTAAAACGAGCCGAGATGAGCGTCGATTCACACCTTCGTATTTCCCGTTTTTAACCAGCTGAGAAGCAATAGCATCAGCTGAAACGGGACATTGACGAGGGGATTGTCGTGACCTACCAGTCAAGTTGTTTATAGTATTCCATGCCAGCCGGCTGGAGTGCGAAAAGTCAATGTTGCGGACCGTCTCTGACCAGCGATTTCTCCGCTTCCCGTCGAGCCTCGTGAGTAGGGCTGTGGCAGCCCTATCCGAATCAGGGCCCCCAGGTGACTGCAGGAAATGCTGATAGAGGTCTTCACACTCCGCATCCCAGCAAGGTATGTGGTTTGATCGTCGACCACGAGGGATGCATTTCTTCGCCGCAGTGCTTATTACCTTGCAAAAGCACTGGTAAACCTGATCGATGTTTTGAGATTCAGGTGGCGGTATACTCTTGGCCAGTTTGTTGGTTAGGTTAGAATAGTGGTCCCAGTTGGCCTTGCGGAAGTTCCATCGCTTTACAGGCTTGCTCGGTTTTGGATGAGCAAGTTTGGGTGGACTTATAAGCGAGGGTCGGTGTTGTGACCTTGGGAACTTTCCTAAGATACGTCTGTCAGGTAAGCGACTGTCCAAATCGACACTGGCAAATGCAAGATCTGGGTTGGTGTCTGTTTTCCAGCGGCCAGAGTGGAAACTGGCGGCCTTCTTGGGGCTATATAGCAGGGTGAAGTTGTTGGCACTGGCCCAGCCAGCCAGGCATTCACCATCTGGATTGTTATTATTATAGCCCCAGTCAACATGGTGGCAGTTGAAGTCGCCAGCATAGAGGCAGGGATGGGAGAATGCTGGAAGATCAGATGCTTGCATCCGTGTTGGAGGGGGTTTGTAGACGTTGACTATTTTATAGTTATCAACATCCACGCACACCCACTCGATCTCCGATGTTGGTGGGGACTGGTCGATTAGGATCCACTTCAGACGCTCATGGACAAACGTAGCAAGACCATGCTTCCTGCTCAAGGAAAACCCAGCTAGATGGTAGCTCGGAAGATCTAACCTTTCTACCGAGGTGCAATGGGTTTCCTGTAAGAGGATGACGAGTGCCTCACACTGTAACGCAAGATGATGCAACACGCTCATCTTGCTTGCAGTGAGGCCTTCGATGTTCAGTTGGAGAATGCTGGGCCTTTGGAACTTGTTGACGGTGCGCCGAAGATGCGCATCGCCCCGTCCTGAAAAGGACGTTTGCCACTGCCCAGCTTGAACATCGTTAGGTGTCTCGCCGTTAAGGCAGATTCGGTTTCTGTCAGCCAGATTAAATAGCGTAGACAGAGTAACGCTCCGGGCTACGGGAAAGCATCTGCCATCCGGAGCTGCCTTAACGGTTTTAAGCTGACATGTGATGTCGCTTCTGTCTTTGCATTGCTGTTTACACCCAGCAGCTTCGTGCATGAACAGCCATTGTCAGCAATATGATCTGGCAATACCGCACGCAGGTTCAGATTCTTTGCGACGGGTTCGATTCACGGCTGGAGTCTATTGCATTTGATATTTATATCAGATGGTTGCTGATTAGAACGACACAAGCTCGTTTGGCAGTCTCCCTTCAACACCGTTGAACTTTTAATTCAATAGTAATACCTGTAAGTGCTCGCTTGCCTTGCTTCTCGAGTTTACAAAATGCGTTGTTACTGTTACCAGTGCTGAAGAAAGCTTCAGAAAACTGAAATTTATTAAAACGTTTATTACGTCTAATATGGCAAACAGCAGACTATCTTTTTTCTTTCCATTTGTTGGCATTTTTATCCACCTATCACAGAAAGCAATGGGGCGCTACACGAGCTCCCTTAGGAGTTGCCGGCCATCTGTCTACCTACCGCACTTAGATGGGGTAATCTCGTTAAGTGTTTTTCCCAACGGCACAAGCAAACTTGACGGCTTTCTTAACACTATCCCTTTAATGCTGAATGTCTAGTTGGAAAGCTGTGAATACCAATTTTTAAGTCATTGGTTTGACTCGACTAGTGATCAAACCCTCAGTCTATTCACTTCTTCAGGCTCAGAAGCACACGCTCTATCCACTCGGCCATCCGATTGGTTCTTCGCTGGCCATGTTGTCAATCGAAAGTTAATGCGCCCGATCTCCAGATTATGATGCTGTCAAAAGAACATCTGTGTACGAAAAAGTGCGCTCTAGCTAGACCGGAGGTTTTCAACCTATTGGCCATGGCCCAACAGTGGGCCACAGAGCTTGACTAGAGAGCGACATCAGCATTCCCTAATCATGCCATCACGTTGACTTTGTACCTTTTAGCAAAAGTTATTTGGCCACCATCATATTTTATCATTTTAGTGGGCCATGAGCAGAAAAAGGTAGAAAAACCCTGAGCTAAACGATTTTAATGGAAAATGAATTGGGTGTAACAAACTTGTCTTAAAATTACACCTTTTATTTTTACACAGTGATAACGCGTTATATGTTTTGATTTTACCACAGTATTCGCATTGTGGTGAGAAACTGAGTTGTTACCCCTGGAAAAACCTAAAACAATTCATATCGAAAGCTAAGTATTGGGGACTTGAAAGGGTTTTTTGGGGGGCCCAAAGTTGAGCTGCTACGGCACTGGTTGTGCCCTATTTTTAGCAGGCGACTGGCCCCAAACAACGATACCCAGTGAAAGAGCCTATTACTCCTAACCTACAACTAAGTTACCGGTAGCCTAACTAGCCCACATCACTAGAAGTCCCCATGGCAACCCACTTACTGGTATAGTTACAAACCGTAAGCAAAAAATTCCTTCTCAGGTTACCGGAAAAATAATGTTTAAACCAACCGGTCATTTCTATTCTTTTCGATTGTTTGGAGTGAATCTGTGACATCACAATTCAGCATGTACTAATTCCATGAAGGTTTTATTTCAAATTTTCTACCTTGAGCAGAACGAGTAGAGGCTTAGGCTACGTTTACATGAGGCCCGGATTGAAAACAAGGCGAAATGAAAATACTGGTTTGAACCGGTTTGCGCGGGATTTTTCCTTGTGTTTCATTTCACCTCGAAAGCAACGGAACTATAAATACTGCGGTCTGCTTCTATGATGTCATCATTTTAGTTCTGATTAGACGAGATGAAGAGCGTAGAATTGCCAGCGCTTGTACCGTGCATGATGTCAGCTTATTTGGCTTTGCATCAATTGCACGCGCAATTAATAGGAGCATCTTTTACCATTAAACCATTTAAACTACAGCAAGTGCATGATGCATCTCATTTTTTTGGAGTAGTTGACCTAATTTCGTTGAGTTGTACGTTATGAACAACAACGCTTAATTTACATGCTGGTTCAAAACAATGACTAGGTTAGTTGAAGTTAAAAATTCAGTTTCAGAAGCCATTTCATACATACCGGTAACCAGTTGCTTAACGAGAGTGAATTAACCTGTTGTCTGACTATCAACTCAAGGTGACAGTACTAGTCACTAAACACCTGACGTTGAAAATCTATAGCGCTTCATTTGCACACGCTCTAACCAAGGTTTCCCTAAACCCTTACCAATAAACTACTACAGTGCACTTGTAGTCTACCCTCAAGCAGCCAGCAAAAGTGATGAACAGCTAGGTGTTAAGCGCAATCCCAATAAGCTTTTAATAGCTTACACTAGACTATGAACTTGCCTAGTAGTTACGCCATAGCATAATGTAGATAGCCTACGTCACCTCCTCCTTACTAGCCTACACACATTACTGCATCATGATAACTAGTAATAGTCTTTATATTGCTGACATACTTTCCTTTCGGATTACTTCCATGTCACTTGCGTTCACACGCTTTACACACCCCCGAAACGAATTTTCATTTCTGTCCTGAAGACAGAAATGAAAATCGGAAAAAAAGAGATTTCATTTCGGTGCGCTCGTGTGAACACTTCCATTGTTTGCAGACCTTACCGAAATGTGTTTTTTCGTTTCGGGCGAAATGAAGTCTCATGTAAACGTAGCCTTAGAGTTAAGAGGTTGTAGTTCTTTTGAAGGTTAGAATTTTTTTTTTTTTTCAGGAAGGTGAAAGGTTGCTATGCTGCACTGATGAGACCATAATAAGGTTGAAACGCGTCTGCAGCTGCAAATAAGTGGGTTGCCATGGGGACTTCTAGTGATGTGGGCTAGTTAGGCTACCGGTAACTTAGTTGTAGGTTAGGAGTAATAGGCTCTTTCACTGGGTATCGTTGTTTGGGGCCAGTCGCCTGCTGAAAATAGGGCACAACCTACAAAAGAGATGAAGTCGAGACGTCTAGGTAGGGCAATGCTAAAAAGATTCTTTACAGTCTGAAATGAGTTTAGCCTGGATTGGCTGTGCGTAGCAAGGCTGACGAGACTTTTGTTATAGTCGAAACATTAATTTGTCCCTAACATTAATTTTATTATTATTCAATTGCATGTTTTCTCCTATCACGAGAAAGCAATCAATGCGCTATACCGAACTCGCTTAGGAGTTGCCCGCCATCTGTCTACTTTTCAAAAATGAAGGGTCTCGTAAGTCGCTTTCCCAACGGCACAAGAAAACTTGCCGGTTTGTTTTCCACACTGTCCCTTGCTGAGCGTCAAGCAGGGAAGCTGTGAGTACCAGTTTTAAAGTCATCGGTTTGACCGGACTCGGAATCAAACCAGCAGTCACCGTTTCAATAGCACCGCTCTGGTATCTTGGCAGTTTTACACCATAGTTTTCTAAAGTTTTTAGTATGTAATTCTTTTAATCCTTTTCAAGTTTTCAAGTGACCTTGGCCTACGTGAGATGAATGTTTTCCCACATATTAATCTGTAAATATCAGTAATAACGTCTTTTCTGCGGCCTGCTTAGTGTTCAAAGGAATGTTACAACGATATTCACGTGAAGGATGAATCAAGGTGGGGCGAACAACAGTCAGTTAACCGATGTACCTTGGCCACAAGGGACTTAACCTGAATGGTTTCTTAAGTTATTAGGGATCACAAAAGTTAAATTTCTTGTAAAGTACATAAATCCGGAGGGTTACATCGCTGTTGAAGGTCAACAGTATCGTCAATTGGGTTAATTTCCCGTCCAATTGGGTTGGTGTCGATACGAAGTTGCGGGAGAATTTTAGAGTTCGTGGGTTGCGATTTCTAGGGCTACTCTTTGTTTAAAGCTGCGGTTTTTAGGCTGGTTCTTGGGCACTGCAGTACCGATACATCTTCTCTGAACTTGTTTCAATGCTGATATGCATATAATTGTTCGTTTATTTCCTCATTTATTTAAATGTCAAACGACGTATTTTCTTGAGTTTATAGTTAGGTGGTCAAAGCTTCTTTACATTTGTTGTTTTATTCCACAGTATGTTAAGATTGTGATGATGTGCCAAAACCAGTTGGCTACCAATGGCAATCACTTCCTATCAATATGTACACTACTTTTATACAATTCTTCATTTTGCTTGTCACACTGTTTATGTTAGTTTGCCACACAGTTTTAATTTAGCTTGTCACACTGTTTGTATTTAGCTTGCCTCTTTACTTATCTTGCCCCACTATGTATTTAACCTATCGCACTGTTTTTATTTCACTTGCCACCTTTTTATTTATCTTACTGAACATTGGCATTTGTATCTATTCCAGGGTCTTTCAACATTTTTTTGTTTATGGCTCACTAAAGTGATAAAATATGACGGTGGCCCACAGTAGCGTATTTAGAGGGGCCATTGGGCCATGCCCCCTCCTCTTGACTCCAATTTTTAGTAAAAGAGAATGTACAAACAGTATCAGTACAAGTCAGTTCGTGGTTGGTTTAATCTCACCTAAGACTAAAGACCGATTCTTGGTGTAAAATCACGGAGCCTTGATGAGTTACGCATATTTAGTAGCATATTTATCCTCCTATCATCAGGAAGCGATCAAAGCGCTATAACGAGCTTGCTCAGGTGTTGCCGGCCATTTGTCTACTACTCTGGTATAATTCCAGCAAGTGCTAAATTTGCCGGTTGGTTCTCCATACTTTCTCTTAATGCTAAGCGTGAAGCAGAAAAGTTGTGAATACTAATTTTAAAGTCGTTGATTTGATCCGACTCGGAATTAAACTACAGTCTACAGCTCTAGAGGCAGACGTTCTATCGACTCGGTTATCTGCGCTGTTAATACGCATCTGAAGTTTGTCACATTCTCTGCGCAAATATTCACAGATCGTCCACCAGTTTGCTCAGCTGAGTTTTAATCTCATAACATGCATAGATGGTGTGGCGGCTCTGACCAGATTAAATCTCCATTATATTCGCGGCATTACGCTGAAGCGTATAACGATTAGCGGGGCCCATCTCGTCGGCTAAGCGACTGCGCAACTCTCAAGAAACGTCGCAGCGGTGACGAGCCGTTATCAAAACTGTGTCTAATTTGACTAGTCCGGAAATCAAACCCAGAATCCCCCACGCCGATAATTTTTTCCTAACAGCAACTTTTTTTTGAGAACTTTAGGTAGTTGATATGAATATGGTGCTTCTGCATCTTGCCAAAAATCAGCTTTCTAGACCGTAGAGCGGGGCAGCGCTGTTTCGTGCTATTAGCCCTCATCAGCCGCACTCAGGTAAAGGTATACTCATCCTTCGGCATGCTTGACCTTTAGTGTTGCCAGATTATTATTTTTTTCCAGCCTAATCAGTGACAAAAACTAGCCCCAAACCAGCCCAATTGTAACCATCAATGTTAATCCATTGTAAATGTATAACATTAATGCGTCCACTGTTTTGTGGAATACAACACATCAACTAAAACAGTAACGAAAACAAAAATAGGTGGTGCAATGCATCGATCAGAGGTTTTCAACCTATAAGCCCAGCCCAGCACTGTTTTCAGTGGGCCGCAGAGCTTGATTAAAAAGCCACATCAGCAGTCCCAGTCATGTCATTATGTTAACTTCGTGCTTTTTGGTAATAGTTGTTCGGCCACCAGTGGCGTAGCGAGAAATTTTAAAAGGAGAAGGCCATAATTTCTACATTTTTTTTCAAGCGTTTGTTTTTCGGCAGAACAAAGTTGAAACTGATTGAGAAGCAACAAAGGCTTAAGGGGGTTCGGGGACACGCTTCCCCGGAAAAATTTTGAAAATTTACTTGCTGTAATGGCTATTTTAGTGCTTTTTGATTAATTTTCACGCAAATTTTGTTTAAATTTTTTGCCCCTAAATCTGAGTTTTTTTTACCAAGTATGATGCATTTTGTTCGCACATTTTCGATTATGTGTGCTCATGGCGTGAGGCTCCGCTATCGAAAAGGTTCGATTTAATGGAAAAGGTGCTAAATCATCATAGGATATTATTACCCCATCAGTCAATTGTTTGAAATGAAAAATACCAACTTTTAAGAACTCCTCTATTAGCATTGGTTTATTTTGATATTTTACTGCTTTATTTAGCCACAAAAATTTATTATCGCAGAAGATTTCCGAAACGTCAATGGTAGATTTTAAGGCCAATAAAGTATTCCGGCTAAAGCGTAAAAATGCCAGTGGGTCTTGTTCTATCGCCAGATTGCGAGTGTGGCACTCGAGCGAAAGTCGAGTCAGGTTTATTTTACCAGGACGCGTAATAAAGATCGCAGGACGGAAACGGCGAAAGAAGAACCTGAGTCAGCCGCACCTTCGGCAGCTATTTACAATTATCAAACTGGTACATTGCACGAGAGCTTAAAACACAACGTTGAAAATATAAAACAGTGAAATTCACACTCACATTAAAGAAAGATAAAATAAACACAAACAAAAAAGCACTACATGCAAACTTGTTTTATCAGTCTCATAGTATGCATAAGCGGTATGAAGGTTGTAGCATACTTAAACGATAAGTAACACAGCTTTGATGCAGTTAACACAGCTGTTTCAATTGCAATGGTGAGAAATTTTAAGCAAAACAAAGTTTAACGTATTACTAAAAAATTTATTTAGAAACCGTACTAGAGGATTAAAAAGAATCAAAAAGAATCAGTCAGTTCATCCAATTGGTTATATTTTAACTGAGCATTGCTTTTATGACATTGTTTGAACTTTGAGGACGAATCACGACGAAATTCGTGTGGAATATTTTTCCAAATACCGTGGACTTCCACGTCTGAAATAGCTTTGCCAAAATAGAAATTCGTGATTTGCTGTTCTTGAATGAAGATACCCAAAGCTAGCGCTGTACAAATGAAATGTTTTTTTGTTTTTTTTTTGCGATAATAAAACAAATACGATAAATACACTCAATAAATTAGACACTGGTATCAAACAACTTCTTCCTCCTTCAACATAGTTGACCCCATTTTCGAATGTGTAACTCCAATTTATTTTTCTTTTTAGCTATTACATATTCAGATTGCTTAATTGAATTAAGAAGACTGAAGTACTGTACCATATTGGGTTTTTATTTAGAATAGTTGCATCGATAAATTAAAAAACGTGCATATAAAAGTAATCCGTTAACAAACTGAAATACTCCATTGCAATTTTCAAATCCAAATAATTTATGCAGTTTTTCTAAGTTAAATTCGTGATGTAGTTTTACCAAAAGCCAATCAGTCAAATCTTGCCAAAAAGTCACAACAAATTTACACATACAAAATAAATGAATTATTGTTTCGGGTTCTTCAGAACAAAATACACAATAACTACTGTCAACAATACCAAATCGAAAAGATCTCAACTTAGTTTGATTTGTAGCAAAATAATTATTTTCATATATTTTATTCCAGTCGATATTATTTGGTAAGATTCGCAAAGCATCACATCACTTTC
This sequence comes from Trididemnum miniatum, assembly GCA_964006365.1. Taxonomy (NCBI): domain Eukaryota; kingdom Metazoa; phylum Chordata; class Ascidiacea; order Aplousobranchia; family Didemnidae; genus Trididemnum; species Trididemnum miniatum. The sequence continues at coordinate 23,281,602 of OZ023234.1, forward strand.
GTTGCTGTGTTATTGGTAGCAATCTCGATTTGCTTCTTAAGCACATGTAAACTGTTTTATTGGATTTTCCAAGGTAAATAATTAGTTCCTTAGTTTTTTCCTTTGAAACTCAAAAAAGTTGGTCTGATGTGGTGCTTCCCCGATCCAGTGCATTGGAATAGCGGATATCAATTTGACATGTTTTATAAAACTGTAATTACAGTACATCCTCGTTTATCCGGCCCTCGATTATCCGGCTCCTCGATTAACCGGTCGTGTGAGTTTGCTGCTGAAAGGCGAGAAAGCACTATCAAACAAACCTCCATCCTTTCGTTTTTCAGCAATAGTACTCATAAAAGTTAAACTGTTTAATAACTTATTTTGTTGAACTATGTGATTTTAAACTTTACCCAAATATCTCTTTCGTTTAGCATTTAAATTGTTTTGTGGCTAAGCTTGTTCTCATACTAACTTCGTTTTTTTCGTTCTTTTTTCTTAAGGTCTTTTCTTATCCAGCCAAATGCTTATCCGGTCAAAATTTTGGAAAAAGGTTGCCCAACATGACCGGATAATCGAGGATGTACTGCATTTGGACTCATACCATTTAACAGTGCTAAATCATCATAGGATATTATTACCCCATCAGTCAATTGTTTGAAATGAAAAATACCAACTTTTAAGAACTCCTCTATTAGCATTGGTTTATTTTGATATTTTACTGCTTTATTTAGCCACAAAAATTTATTATCGCAGAAGATTTCCGAAACGTCAATGGTAGATTTTAAGGCCAATAAAGTACTCTGGGTAAAGCGTAAAAATGCCAGTTTGGTGATCATCATATTCGTCATCTTCATATTAGAACGCAAAATACAAAAAACAGGTTTTCATCTATGCACAAATTCTCCAATGTTTTCTGTTCATTTCATCCTCCGCGCTACACTTAATTGCTGCATGAGCGTTTAGCAAGTGTAACAGCAGATACCAGTTTTCAAGTCTTTGGTGTGACCCGACTGAGATTAGAACCCAGTCTACCAGCTTCCAAGACGAACGATGACTGCCAGACGAGAATTTTTGACAAAGTCTGTGCAGCAAGCAGCTTGTAAACATCATTTCATGAACTTTAAATTAAAAGCTGGCTGAAATTGTAAAGCAATAGAATCAGTGGTGTAAAACGCAACCGGGGTGCATTCACAAATTGGCCGAAACTTGTGGTACCATACCAAGCTTTCCTAAAGCTAGCGTAGCACACAGTAGCCACATTGACGTTGTAAACGTGTTAACCCCTTTAAATGAACTTATAATCTGTTTACAAGCTCCTAGTCTCAGGCTCGGGCAGGAGCGTATTTAAGGAGAGGGAATTGTGCCACCCCCCCTTTTTTTTACTCTGCCTTTTAATAAAAAACAACAAAGCTAACGGCGGTAGGTGACTGAAATATGCTAGACTCTTTTGATTGTTTCTGTAGCTTATGGTCAGGGGCGGATCCAGGGGGGTAGAACTAGGGTGAGAGGTATTTCCCCCTTCCACCAGTCATTTTCAAAAGTGTTTTTAATGTATAAAATTTTCTGTGGTTCAAACCTCTTCGATAGCGATAAGCCTTACGCATTTAGCACGTATAATCGAAAATGTGCGAACAAAATGCATTGTATTTTTCTGTATATTGTATATTTATCCTCCTATCACGAGAAAGCGATCAATGCGCTGTACGAGCTCGCTTGGGATAATAATTTGGCGAAGCACTCAAAATTAGAGTCAAAATTTTAATCAAAATTTGCCTGAAAATTATTCAAAAAACGCTAAAATAGCCATTCGCAGCATGTAAATTTTTTGAACATTTTTCGGGGGAACATGCCCCTGGACCCCCTAAAGCTTTTCATGCTTCTCAATCAGCTTCAAATTTGTTCTTCCAAAAAAAGATACGCTTGAAAATTTTGTGGAAATTATGGCCTCACATCATCCCCTTTTAAAATTTTTCGCTACGCCACTGCTACTTAGGATAAGCTTGCTAATTTTAATTTGATATTTTGTAGTTTCGCTGTTATTTGCCCAGACGTTTCTACTAAAATTGGAGAAAATTTTACTGTGACATCATAGTAAAGCTCTAAAAGCTTTGTGCTCGAAGGTACCGGAAAATCCAACAGTTTTTGCGATTTTGTTTACTTTTGTCACGAAGTTGCAAAAGTTAGCACGTGGATTTAATGGTATCAATGAAGAAATGAAGAAATTTTTATTCGCTCTGACAAAGCTTGATCCTTAGTTTTCAAAACTCAAGACGATATCTCATACCGCCGCTGAAATGAAACGTTTATTAGGCTACAGCAGTGATTTTCAACCTTTTTTCCCCCAGCGCCCCTTTTTCGATAGCCTGCCGCCCACCATAATGAAAGGGCAGCGTTACAAATGATGAGTATTTAATAATAATCTAAGCATCAGACCAGGCAATGCGCATTATGACGTAGCTGTATAGATTCTAAATCTACTAGCTGGAACTACTAAAACAAGTTACACCTCCTGAATATGACGCCCCCTGAGTATTTCCGCCCCTCTAATATAGTCAACAGCGCCCCATAGGGGGCGGTAGCGCCCATGGGTTAGAAACCACTGGGCTACAGCAACAACATTATCATTAAAAAGCGAAACATTGAAAAATATACCTCAAGGCGTGCAATGAAAAATAAGCGCATTATAGCACATCTCATAGTACTCCAAATTTTTTGCGCAGATAGCTTTGATGAATTTCTTGAAGAATGGATCAGTCAAAGCAGCGCAAATTGCGATGATTTATATAATCTGGGTAAAAGAATAGATGGTGTTTACACCATCTCCATCAATCGAAGCAAACGCGCAGAAGTGTATTGTCAGTTTAATGAAAACAACTTCAACTGGATGGTAAATCATGGAAACAAGATGTACTCCCTGAGAAGACTTCACAAGAAATCATGGAAACTCTGCCATGAATTTCATCAGAGCTAAATTTTTTTTAATAACAAAAGTTTTAAAGCTACCATCCGGTTGGCGGAGTGGTCACGACATTGCTAACGCGGTGGCACCGACATGTCTTGGGTTCGATTACCAGACGCGTCAACTCCGATGCAGAATCGCAAATGGCTCGTCACCGCTGCGACGCTTCTTCGGAATTAGAAGCTGCGTTGACCAAGTGCTAAGCCGCGGAGATGGGCCCCGCCACTCTTAATCATGCACGCTTCGGCGTAATATCGCGAGTATGATAAAATTGTGACTTTGAGCGTACTCATCGCCTTATTTATTATTTTTGAGCATATTTACTGGAAATGTGCAGGTGCTTGACAAGTTAGAGAACTACTGCACTGCAATATCTTGATTGAACCATTATTCCATTACAGTGGCGGCTCGAGAATGAAAAAAGTAAGTGCAACGTCATTTATAAGCTGACAAAGTTTGCACTTTAATAGACCTGTAAATTCACGTTGCCACTAGTTAGTTATGACGTCTCCATATCAAAAGTGGATTTCCAACTTCACTATTTGCACTTGCTGTGGCAATATAAAATGAAGAAATATCTTCATTACGGTACATCAGGGGCGGATCCATAATTCTTCCAGGAATTCAGGGTAAGGGGGTTAAGTCGAAAAAGTGCTGATTTTTTGGAGACTAATGCTTTAACCGGGACTAATACATTAGTAAGTTCCAGTACAACTAATGTTTAGGGACGGGATGAGCCTTCGCCCGTTGCCGAATCTGCCAGTGTAGACTACAAATGCTAATAAAAGCAGTGTAAATATGTCCAAGATCAAAGTTTGGCCGTAATAAAATTTCATCTATACAGACATAGAACTTAAGCGGCTCCGGGTGATCTATCGTATTGGGAGTTGACATTGTTATGATATGACGTCACCATTGTAACTGTCTATCTGACAGCCGACCCTCCATCTTCCCCAAAAACTCCTTGGTGTATTTTCTAAACTTTCGAACTTTAATACACCCATGGGTTAGGGTGTTGCAGGCGCCCCACAAAAATGCAAACTACATCCAATCACGCCTAACTTTTTTTGGTACTCTGGCTAGATCAGTAGGTCATGATCACCGAGTTTCAAAAAATTTGATTGACGTTTACCTTACCCCCCGAGCCCCTTTTGAAACCCATTTTTTGAAAAAAATGGTGTATTTTGCCACTTGCGGGCGACCTAAACACAATACATCTATGAACATGTTTTTAACAGGTTGCCCATCATTAATCTGGACATTTGAAAAAAATCTGATTAAATTGGGTCAATAGTTCTAGAGTTATGTTTGTTTTATTAAAGTTTATGTGCAATGCTGCCACCAGTGGTGAAAATGTAATTTTAAATATCTCTAAAAGTACTCGACTTTTTGATGTGAAACTGTCATGCTTCCTCCCATTTTCGGGGTCAAAGAATTTGTTCATGACATTAGTTCTTGAAAAATATTACCACTAGTGGGCGGAATTGTTTTGTTGCGTGAAAAGTTAACAAAAGTAGCTGAGACATTTTTGTGCTGCTTGTTAATGATCTTTAGCCAACTCCATTAAGTTTTTTGAATTTCAAAAAGTTACGCAACATGGATATACTGAATGGTAAAATATTATTTCACTTTTGGAAAAATACAGATGGCGCAATTATTCACAACGTAGAAGGCGCTTTTTCAAATTCAGTACTTTCCTTCGGTCTTCTTCCACCGCTTGAGCACAGTTTTGTAGCTTTTCTTCTTTTTTGGCCAGATGAAAAAAATCTGCCGCAAGCTTGACTCCTCTTTCTGCGAAGTCATTGCACACTCTTAATGTCCCAACAGTTTCCATGCCAAAAGCAAAGGAATCATCATTAACCCATTCCGTGACAGGATTTTCAAGAAATGTCAACGGAATGTGAAGAAATTTAAAAATTTTGCCACCGTCTTCATTCATATAGTGAGACAGTGACATACTTGCGTGTTGGGACTTGATGTCAGGCAGCAACGGTTTTCCAAAGCCATTTCCACACCTTTTCAACATCGTGGGATTAGAAATCGGAAACAAATTCCTATGATGATTTAGTTGCTAATGCCATAATGTCCTTGGTTGAAAAATGAGATTGCAGAGAAAATATTTCGTCTATGGTTTTGATACAACTTCGTCAAACACTGGTGAGCAATGATGGAAGTTATGAAACAAATATCAAGTAGTTTACAAGCAATAGCCAACCTTAGTATGATACTCCAGGTTTAAATACGTTTTTGAGAAAATTTTTATGCATTTATCATTTTGACACTAAAAATACTGTAAAAATATTCTTTTTCCCGTTACTAGCTTATGAAATTAAAGAATATTAAGAGCCTTTTGTTTATATACTCTAACACAGGGGTCGGCAACCTTTTGAGCGCAGCGTGCCATTTTTTGATAAGGTTAAGATAGAAACTTCTCCGCGTGCCAAACGGTTGCCCTATAATTGAGTAACTTTTGAACCCACGACACTGAAAATCGCTCATAGATTCAAAAGAAAATTTGTTAAATCTTAAGAACTTAAAATTTGCTTGTGCATAGAATCGCTTCGCGTGCCATGCCAAACCTTCCGGCGTGCCTGTTTTGGCACGCGTGCCAGGGGTTGCCGACCCCTGCTCTAACACATTGCTTTAGAAGCCTTTTTGCTTTGCAGGTCATCTATCGGTAGGATGCATATCGTTGCAGATGAAAATAGGCAGAACCCTATTTTGGTTGGCATGTAGAAAACATATAGGCGAATAAAAAACATAAGGCAAGATCACCAAACATCGAAATATTCAAAAGGTTTCGAGACAAAGTATTTGATGCTACACCACATGATAGAGCTACATTGCACACTAGCAATGCACTACAGGTTTGAGAATTTGTTACTACACAAAGCACGAAAGTGAAAAAATTCATGAATCATGAAAGAGAGGTCCAGTCGCACGCGAGAGGTGATTATAAAGAGCTGTTAAATTTCATGTAGGCTTACACTAATAATAGAAATAGAACATACAAGTTTGCAAAGTGCAAGGCTGTGAACCGGGCAAGATGGATGGTGAAGTAATTGTATTGCTATAAATTGGTGATGCTGCAAGACTTGCTTCCCAGTGGAATTGCTTCCAAAGCTCAAATCAAAAAAATTGAAAGTTTTGTGAACTTTTGTACTTTCGTATTGAATGTTGGTTCAATTGTCCGCTTGCAGCATCAGCACCCCAAAACGATCTGGAGCTTTTGAAAAACATCAAGCGTTTGCTGAAGTCGATGCAGCACTAAAAGCTTTCAACAGGCACTTATGGTATCTCACTGCGGAGCTAATTGCTTTAGCTCTTTCGGATGAAGGTGTTTTATTTGCAGAAAAGGAGGCATTGTCCACAACCCTTCTAAATTTGTCTCCGAATCCTAATCTCACGATGTTGAAAAGGTGTGGAAATGGCTTTGGAAAACCGTTGCTGCCTGACATCAAGTCCCAACACGCAAGTATGTCACTGTCTCACTATACCAATGAAGACGGCGGCAAAATTTTTAAATTTCTTCACATTCCGTTGACATTTCTTGAACAACCTGTCACGGAAGCATATTTCGGAATGGTTCCACAGAAAATTTTTTGTTTATTCTATTACCACCACTCTACCCCATCCAGAATAACACATGAAAAACCAAGTACGTTGAGAATAAAATCAAAACCTAGAACTGCGTCACGGAATGGGTTAATGATGATACCTTTACTTTTGGCATGGAAACTGTTGGGACATTAAGAGTGTGCAATGACTTCGCAGAAAGAGGAGTCAAGCTTGTGGCAGATTTTTTTCATCTGGCCAAAAAAGAAGAAAAGCTACAAAACTGTGCTCAAGCGGTGGAAGAAGACCGAAGGAAAGTACTGAATTTGAAAAAGCGCCTTCTACGTTGTGAATAATTGCGCCATCTGTATTTTTCCAAAAGTGAAATAATATTTTACCATTCAGTATATCCATGTTGCGTAACTTTTTGAAATTCAAAAAACTTAATGGAGTTGGCTAAAGATCATTAACAAGCAGCACAAAAATGTCTCAGCTACTTTTGTTAACTTTTCACGCAACAAAACAATTCCGCCCACTAGTGGTAATATTTTTCAAGAACTAATGTCATGAACAAATTCTTTGACCCCGAAAATGGGAGGAAGCATGACAGTTTCACATCAAAAAGTCGAGTACTTTTAGAGATATTTAAAATTACATTTTCACCACTGGTGGCAGCATTGCACATAAACTTTAATAAAACAAACATAACTCTAGAACTATTGACCCAATTTAATCAGATTTTTTTCAAATGTCCAGATTAATGATGGGCAACCTGTTAAAAACATGTTCATAGATGTATTGTGTTTAGGTCGCCCGCAAGTGGCAAAATACACCATTTTTTTCAAAAAATGGGTTTCAAAAGGGGCTCGGGGGGTAAGGTAAACGTCAATCAAATTTTTTGAAACTCGGTGATCATGACCTACTGATCAAGCTACAGCACTAAAAACAAGTTAGGCTTGATACAAGAAATTCGGGGCGCCTGCAACACCCTACCATGGGTGCAAATCCAGGTGGATGTATCCTCCCCCAATAATCCGGCAGCATCCCCCCAATATTTTTCATGGAAGCGGAAAATTCTCCATACGATGTATAGTAAACCTAGTAGCCTACCCAACCAAGACGCACTAGTGCCAATTACGCGGATAATGAAGCGCAAATCAGTTCTGTGGCCAGCATGTTTCGTTAATAAGGCGAATATTACCGATGAATAGGCTATATTGCCCTTTGTTATGTCGGATAATTAAATTGTATTCGTGCATTATTGTGACAGTTTAGAAAAATTTTGTAATTTAGTGATTGAAAAATTTAGAGAAAGTGTGTGAATTGCGTTAATATGCAGCAGAATTGCAGAAGGAATGGACTAAAACGAGGGTGGGCAAACTTTTCCCACGAAGGGCTACCTTTAAAAATTTTTTGAAGTTTGAAGCACATTTGAAATTTTTTGACATAAGTTTTGCCGATTTGGGGAAGGGAAAAATTCACATGCAATTGCGACTCCTACAACGCTTAATCTAACCCCAACCGTAATTATGCCGTTAAGCATATGCTGAAGTACGAGAACTGCGCAACCTCAAACGCAAAGCCTTCAAATTTATCGTTGTTACTTCTTAAGGCGTCTTTACGCGGGAAACTTGGAAGTTGAGATCATAGCTCTCTTATTGGTATTTCGGAATCGTATAGCGCGGCAGAAACAGTCATTTAATAAAAATCAACAAAATTAATAATTTTGACCACCGGCATCAATGATTGGTGATTATCCAAATCATATCATTAATAATAAGGCTACTGTATGTCGGACCATGTCAGGCAAATAACGATACAGTTAGTCCATCCATAGGTCCATTGGCTTTACTGGAGCCCATTACATACAATTTTGAATTGTCAATTTACATCTCCCCCAATAACGAAAGAAGATTAATTTTGCTAAATTATCCCCCCAATATCGAAAAATGGTCAATTTTGCTAAATCATCCCCCCCCCCCAATGCTTAACATAGATTTGCACCCCTGTAATGCACCTCTGCTTTCTATACATCTTTTCACAGAATGAAGATGCGATCACACTACCTGAGACGCTGAGACCTTGAGACATTTGTGCAGATTTATCTTATTATGACATCACATCCGCACAAAGCCATTGAGATGTGAAGTCATAATGAAATAAATCTCCTCAATCTCTCAAAGGTCTCTGCAGAGTTCTCTTTGTGATCACTGTTCGCACATTTACTGTAACTGACTAAAGTGACATTCACATGATAGTATGAGACTTCCACAACCTAAAACATCAAAAACTAAGAATCAATTTTTCCTACTGCAACGGTAACTTTGTATGGGCCATGGTAAGCCAATACCAGTACACCCCTGTTACGAGGGCTACCGACTGTTTACCACCCTGTTACCGTCTGCAAAAAACTTATGGCTTGCTCAGTCTAACTGTCCAAACCTGCCTCTCATGGACTTCCAATTAGGCTTGTTATTGAACTCTTACACAGTTTGTACCTTTTATTTCGCTGAAATAAAATGAAACTCACTGAAAAGAACTGACTGACCACGAGCTTTATAGCTAATCTCATTTAACCAGCCAAGCTGACAACGTTGCAGCAAAGACAGAGATCGATCAAATAAGCAAGCAGCCTTTCCAAAACTCATGGGCTAATAGGTTTGTTGCGTCATTTGCATAAAAAATTAATGTGAGTTAAAAGAAAAAACAGAATTTTCGTTTCAAAATTAACGATGGTATGTGGTTAAAACGAAAACAATACGAAATTATGTCAAAAAAACTTCAAAAGCTGACGAATTGTTGTTTTATTAACTAAAACAAAAACTGAGTTGACGAATAGGAAAATTTATGGAGCGTCGCAGCTATGAAGATCTTTTAATGTACGAGCTGCCACTGTTCGGTTCAATCAAATCTACAGTGATACGACACACGGCGATTACACAATACTCCTTTAATTACTTTTAATTTGTTTAAAATATTTTCAAGATCTTGGCAAATATTTTCAGGTGATTCAAAGAAGAATAAATGGAGAAGTTGATTTCTATCGGAATTGGAATTCTTATGCAAAAGGATTTGGAATTAAAAGCAGAGAATTTTGGTTGGGTAAGCTTTCAGTACCAATAACCAAACGACTAATCGGTTAAACAGCATGAAAATCAGGCTATTAAATGCTTTAATGAAATATTATAACTGGGGCGATTTTTGCGACCTAAAAAACTTAAAAATGTAACTTTATTTTTGCGAAATCGTAACCAAAATGTGACTATACTTAGAAAAGTTACAGACAAGTTGAACAAACAGCAGCTATTTGTGCTAAAAAGCAATAAAATAGTCTTAATAGGTGCTTAAATTATGGTGCACGCACTTAATAGTATTTAACATTCTTTGGTTAAAAAGTTTCTGTCTTTAGCAAGTAGCTTTGACATGGAATAACTGCTTACTATTGCAGCTTGTACCACTGAGAAGGGGAAAGCCCAGAGGCCCACGCTGGGGGTGGATAATTTTGTTTTCTGAAAGAAAATGCCTATTAAAGCTTTGTTTAATTTTTTAAGAAAATGTCTTTTGATTATATCTATTTCTACTATTTGAATTTTTGGCCTGAGGTCGCAAACCATCACCGCGGCCCTGATGCTTATGCGTTATCGCACGGTGTAGAATTTTGTGGACTTTCGAATTAGCGTATAAACACTTTGATGCAATATACAGGTTGTAAGCAGTGGCGTAGCGAGAAGTTTTAAAAGTGAGGGTCCATAATGTTCACATTGTTTTCATGCGTATTTTTTTTCGGCAGAACTAGTTTGAAGCTGATTGAAAAACAAAGAAAGGCTCGTGGGGGTCCGGGAGTATGCTTCCCCGGAAAATTTTTAAAAATTAACATGCTGTTATGGCTATTTTAACGCTTTTTGAGTAAGCTTCACGCAAATTTTGTTTAAATTTTTTGACCCTAATTCTGAGTGCTTTGCCAAATATGATGCATTTCATTCGCACATTTTTGATTATGCGCGTTTAAAGCCTAAGGCTTACTGCTAACGGAAATCTTCGAAATTATGAAAAAATTGTATACTTCAAAAACATTTTTGAAAATGGCTGGTGGGAGGCATACCCCTTATCCGCCCCTGACCATAAGCTACAGAAACCATCAAAAGAGTCTGGCATGTTTCAGTCACTTGGCATCATTAATTTTGTTATTTACTAAAAGACAGAGTCAAAAAGGGAGCATGGCCCAATGACCTCCCCCCTAAATACGCTCCTGGTTGTAAATCTATCTCAATTAAAGCAGTAAAAAATAAAGAAGTTGGAAAATTAGGCAAAAAATAGCACAAAAACACTGTTACCTAAAAATAGTACATGACCGAAACATACTAAATGTAACTTTATATAACCTCAAAATCAAATCTTGATTATGCTCGCCGTATTACCCCGAAGCGTGTAACGAGTGGTGGGGGCCATCTCGGCGGCTTAGCGCCTGAGCTACACAGCTCCGAAAAAATGTCGCAACGGTGGCGAGCCGTTGGCGACACTGTGACGATTTGACCGGCCCGGGAATCGAACCCCAGACCTCCCGCACCGATAGCGTGCGCTTAATAACTGAACTAACCGGCCGATTTATATATCCTTATACTTCTTAAATACTGACCCCACACCCGCGAAACTTTGTTTCCATGCTTTTTACGTCAATTGGAGCCAGCAAAACACTGTAGCTTTTGTGACCAAAAATCGCCCTAATTATGACTCATAGCTTCTTGACTAACACCCGCAGTAGCCATGCCTGAGAATTCATTAACTTACTGAGAATGCAGGAGTAGCCTATATATCGATAAATGTAAATGAGATATGAAGAGATGCAACATTACCTGACACTGCTGTAAATTAAACGGAGTCGGAAGATTGGCTTTGTCAATTGAGTGGGATGTGAGACGAAAAACGAGTCGGGAAACACTGCTGTAACATGAATTAAATTTTTCAGCTAATCCTAGTAAATTTGCTTGCAGGGCCGGAGCTAGGAACTGCGTTCCCAATTAGAAATCCAATGGCGGAGCCCCATACTCTTCATAGTTAAGTTCATGAATGTTTGTATTTCATTAGAAAAACATACATGACTTGCGAACCAAAAAATAGAAATTAAATAATTGCTATAAAACAAATTTGAGGTAACGTGAATGCTTTTATTCAGAGCCGGCGCCAGAGCAGTCGACTTGAGGGGGCAAGCATTTATTAGGGGGGGGTAAAAATTGGATTAATTTTGTAAATCACAAAACCGCTTCGTAGCGATCTTCCTTATCAACGAGAACTACGCACTGAACTCTAAAATGCCGTTTTTGTGCAATTGTTGTACATCACAGCCATCACATGTCGTTTTACGATTTCGAAAACAAAAGAAAAGCAGTGCCAGACGCTTAGTTGCTTGTTGTCTAGTTAACAAAGGCAATTTTCACATTTGATATCTTTTTTTTTCGAACGATAAGCAAAACAGCTCAGGCGAAGCTGTTTCAACAAAACAGAGAAAGTTTAAAATCATACTGAAAAGCCGCTGTCTTAAAAAAGTAAGCTTTCAGACAAACTTTACGGTAATATCTTGAAAATTATGCTACAACGCAATAGCCTCATTTGCGAATGCATTTTTTTAAACATTTGAAGCTTCTTGAAATAGGCCTATAATGCCGTAAGTAAGCTATCGAAAATGTTCTAACAAAAATGCTTCATTTTTGGTGAAGAAGTTGAACTGAAGGCATAAAATATACAAAAATTACCTTAAAATTTTTTCGAACACCACCAAATTTGCAATTATTTTACTGTATAAAGTTTTAAAATTTTTTTGGGGGTGCATGCCCCCGGACCCCCTGGAGCCGTTTTTGTCCCAAAATTGCTTCAAATTGACTCGATTTGCTGTTGCCATTGCGCTAATGACTTTCAAGCTTTTAAGTTTATTAAATCGAGTATATTTGAGAATTTAAGTTAGGAGTCAATTACTTTTAGTGAAGAGCACGCTTCCTTTAAATCAGGAGTGGGCAATTATGTTCACGTAAAGGGCCACATTGGAAAAATTTTGAAACGTTCGCAGATGTCTTTTTTTCACTGACATTTAGCGCGAAGCCACAGCATAAAGAAAAAACTTGTCTTATGATTTTACGTTAGGAGTTGATATATCTGTTAGTGCCCGCACGCCGCACTTTGCGTACCCCTGCTTTAAATAGGCGCTAAAAAGTTAGCCTATGACTGATAATAAACTGAAACCACCTAAAATCATCTATGGGTATTTTTCGTAAACAGCAAACTTACGTGATTAAACAACTTCGTGATTTTCTTACTAATGCTTGGTTTTAACAGCTGCCGAGTTGCCGATTTTTTCTATTTAATTCCAATCTTTATTATGCACCGGTCCAACTTTCGGCACTTTCCCCTATGTTGCACCTCATAATGCAGAAAAGAAATTCCTTGGCATCACATGGAAAGACAAAAAAACGACCAAGTGGATAAGACAACAAACCAAACTACAAGATGTCATACAATCACAATCAAAAAATGAAAATGGGCAGGTCACATAATGAGAAATATGGACAACATGGACTACACTAAACGATTAATTGAGTGAACATTATTAGACAAGAAGCGAAGTAGGGGAAAACCGCATATAAGATGGTATGACAAACTATTTAAATTCGACCCATTTGGACCCGAACGTGCTCAGACCGAGAAGAATGGCGAAGTCAGGGGAAGGCCTTTGTCTTGCAGTGGACTGATGTCGGCTGATGATGATGAATGCAGAAAAGGACCCCAACTCGCGCGAGGCCCCTTCAAGGTGCGGGGCCCAATTTCATTAAATCATTCAGATCGACTTAAAGCCGATCTCGAGTGATAATGATAACCGTTGCGTAAAAGAATATAAAGTTTTACAACACCGATACTACAAGCTGTGCATTTAGCTCTTCCATTTTCGTTGAGTATAGATTTTACCAAGAAACGCCAATGAATTATTTGTCTTGTCCGAGCTTGTTCATATTTTGCGCTGTAGTGCTACAACCAATCGAAACGTTGTTTTGCGAAAATGAAATGCAACGTTCCGAAAACTAGGAATATTGCACTGCAGAAAATGCTCTCGCGGAAACGATGCACTGATGATCAGCGCAGGCTATTAATTTTAGGCTTACAAACTTTGCATGAAATTACTACGTCAAGGAATTACTTACTTCGAGTCGATCTGGAAGACTGGGAAGGTGAACAACGTTATGCTGAATACGAGTGAGTTTCAAATCCTAGTTTACCCAGTAACCAAAGCGAAAAGTAAGGCCAAAGTTGAAAAATACAGTTTCTTTATGGGTTTACACTGTTTCTATAAATTTGAGCTAATTGATTTCAAGAAAAAGCTACTCAGTTTAATGATTTGTCGAGGCGTAAGCGTTTTAGTAGACTCTGTACACCGTACTTATTGCCTCAGTTGTGCGTTGCTAAATAAACGATATCTTCACTTAGTGGCGCTACGCAAAATAATGAGTCGTAGTTTAAGACAGTATAAAACAAATTTAACTGTTTAAGTTCAAGAGTATTCAAATTATGAAAATTTATTCTTTCTAAGTCACAACAAAGTTCGCAAAAACTATCAAAGTTAACGCCAACCTTTTTGCTCCTTTTCTTAGCTTTAAACAACGTCATTTTTGGCGGATTTCGTTACGATAGTACTCGTTACTCGCTTCTCCAGTTAGTTTATGAATTATAACTGAGCGAACATATGCTCACAAATAATTATGCATCGACTGATGTTGAGTTGAGTGTAACATTGCGCCTGCGTTTTGTGTTTGTACAAATGCGGATCCAGACTGCAGTACTAGCGTATGTACCGATACAGTGTAATCAACCATAACAACAATAACCTATATTTAGACATTTTTCCATCGGAGATGAAAGCAGTAATTTTGCTTTAAGTGTCAGTGGATACAGTGGAAACGCGGGTAAGACTACTCTACTGTACATATTCTTAAAATATCAAAACTATTGCTTCATTTTTAAGTGATTTTGAGGGATATGGTTTGGCTTTATTATCACGTCATTTCAAAGCAGTGGCGTACGCACGGGGGGGGGGGGGGGTTCAAACCCCCCTCCCCCCATTGACGATTGAAAAAATATAAAAACCACTCTTTTTGGAACCATCCGCCTTTTTTATACAGTAGTTTTCAAAATTGCTGTCATGCTGAAGGTATTCTTGGAAGAGATGAATGCAACGCAGGCAGATGTTCCGCTTGCAATGTCATTGTTTTGAGTTACCAAACCAGCCAGGTGGGGTTAACCAAAGACATCGGTATCGGCGCGGGAGGATTTGGGTTCAATTTCTGGGCTGGTACCGGTCGTTAGCTTAGTGGTTAACCGCTTAGACTATCGGTGCGGAAGGCTTGGGGCTTGATTCCCGGGCTGGTCAAATCGCCGCAGTGTTGCACTGTCGCCAACGGCTAGCCACCGCTGCAACGTTTCTGTGTTCCCCAGTTGCAAAGTCGCGAAGATGGGCCCCAGTGGCGTATGCAAGGGAGGGGGGCCGGGGGGTTGTGTTTTACATCATCACTAGGGCCTTTTTTTTTGACCTAAAAAAATTTATTTTTGACTTTATTTTTGCAAAATTTTGACTCTATTTTGACCTAACCGTTTTCGCCTATTATTTACGTCTTGTTGCACTTTTTTCTCTACAAATGTTGTGTAATCCGCAATTTACATAAACTTTTAAAAAAGAAAGTAGCCTATTCTGAACTTTTTATCACTCACTCAGTCTTGCAGCTAATGTAACAAAGCGATGCATGACTTCAAAGCCTAGGTTAGCGAGCTAGGTGTACTGCTATCAATTTATAGTGTCAAAAAAAAATCAAATCTTCATTATAGCCTACTCAGAGACGTAGCTAGAGGTTATGCCGCCGGGGGTCGTTCAAAAAATTGCCGCTCCCAAATGAGCAATAATTTTTTCAGCATTAATCAGCGTCAAATGCGGTCATCTAGGCCTATTCTGCATGACAAAATATGCGTCAGTTGAAAGCACGCTGATTGGCAAACTACAGCAATGATTACGAAGCTAGAGTGTATTAACAAGGTTAGTTAGTTAGTGTCTTTTATTTCCGTACCGTCAACACAACAATAATATACAAAAATGATATGCAATGTTTGTGTCGCACCTAAGATTTGGCAAAGGAGGGTCCATAACCGGGGGTTTGGGGCGTAACCCCCAGCCGCCAACGAATTTTTACAAATTTCACATAAAAAAACACTTAATTTAGCACACTTTTTTATCGAAAAAGGGCATGCAGTGATGCAGTCATTGTGGACAATGCAAAAATATTTCCGCAGCTTGTGTCTAAAAGCAGAGGCTTGACTAAAATAAGTGAAAAGAGGCTGAAACCATTATTAGTTCAAGAAGTTGTAGACTAAAGTTAGGTTTTAGCACCTTATTTTATTGCCAAAGGGGGAGGGGGAGGCATGGCGATTCAAATAATGCAAAGACGAAGAAGAAAACAGTTTGCAATTGTGGCATAATAAACATTAAAATCAAATCTTTATTATACTCGCTGGAATACATTGAAGCGTGAACGAGATGGCGGGCTCATTTCCGCAACTTTGCGTCTGGGCATTGGGCAACATCGTAAGATGATTTACGATTAGCAAGTAAGCGATATAGCAAAGTAATGGTTGTTCAAAATAATTAGGAAAAAATATTACATAAAGCTTATCCAAACTGCGGACCGCTAAGACGATTTCATGCGTAATAAGTGCTGTTTCCTTCTCAATTACCGCACGCATTTTTACTATTGCAACTATTTCAGAGTAATCAAATAAATCTGCGCATAAAATTAACTCAAAAAAATATAAAAGAAATATAAGTTTTTTCATTTTTGTAGAAATGTTGGATGAAGACAATTTTGACAAGTTTTGACTTAATGCAAAATTTTGACTTTGTGTTGACGTATAAAATCTAGCAAAACAGACTACTGAACACCTGAAACGAACGTTAGTACACGTTTCATCATGTAATAAGGTCCTGAAAAATTTTTGATTTTATTGACTTTAGCGGGCCCTAGTCATCACGATGTGACGACACTGAAACCCTTCCCATTGAAAAATCCTGCGTACGCCACTGTTCCAAGGTCGCATAGAAAGCGTGCCATGTAAGTGAGTGTAAAACTGTATATAATTGATTTTAAGATCAGTTTTACAACGAATCGACGCGCAGTTACCAGTTTTACAACGAATCGACGCGCAGTTACCTGCATGCTTTGCTTTCTTTGCAGGAGATTCCTTACTTTATCATAACAACGAGCCATTCTCGACCAAGGATCGCGACAACGATGAAAGCAGCAACAACTGCGCATCATACTGGCGCAGTGCTTGGTGGTTCAAAAATTGCTTTTACTCAAATCTGAACGGGGTTCACCGCAATGTTGGGTCAGGTATTTACAATGGAATTTCCTGGAGATTGTGGAGGGAATCATACTCAATGAAGCTAGCATCGATGAAAATCCGATCAAATTAAGTGGCCTTATCAACTGCGGTTGCATAAACAAACTTTCAATCACGCTAACGTGTTTTGCTTTATTCTAAAACAGACATGTTTAAAAAATGATTTTGTGGTTGGTAATTTTTGTAACATGTTGTAAAAATATTTGTGTTGATTGCATTGAAAGCTGTTTGCCTAACAAGGTTTTACAGGCTTAGCAATTCGAATTCGACGTATTCCTAAAGCCAGAGAAACCCATTGAAACATTTCAAGTCAATACTCAATAGTGTTTAACTTAAAGGAAGATGTAACAAAACTTGAATTTTTTCATGTTTTTCAGTTTACAGTTGACAGTTGAAAAAAGCAGACGTAGGAGGCGCCAACTGTTCACTCTATTTGCTGTATGTTTTTTTTTTGGATATTTATACTAACGCAAAACATGCAGCCGAACGCAAAAGCAAATAAGCTAGCGCAAAAATAAATAGCCAAACGCAAAAATAAAGAGTCAAACCCGGAAATTGATAATCAAACGCAAAAACAAATAGTCAAACGCAAAAACAATGAATCAAACCAAAAATAAAGAGTCAAACGCAAAAATAAATAATCAAACGCAAAAATAAAGAGTCTAACGCAAAAATAAAGAATCAAATTCTAAAATAAATAATCAAAATGTTTGTACATTCGGTTCAGCCCCATTGTTTTTCCTCAAATAGACAAACGCAAAATTAAACAGTCAATAATGCAAAATAAATAAGCAAAAAGTTTGACGCAAAATAAATAATCAAAAAGTTTGTACAGTTTTGTACATTTAATGCTTGGTCACGGTAATCAAATGGCATTAAATGGTCAAATGGCAGTAACGTCAAGTCAAATCGCATTAAATGATCTACGCCAAGTCAAATGGCATTTGACTTGGCGTAGAAAAGCATGCTTTTTTTCGTTACCAATTAACTTGGCGTAAGGAACCTTGTTTTTTTTGTTACCATTTGACTTACCGTATATGAAAGCATGCTTTTTTTTGTTTACCATTTGACTTGGCGTGTGAAAGCATGCTGTTTTCGTTACCATTAGACTTGGTGTAATAAAGAGCATTGTGTCGTCCGTAAAGTGCGTCCATTTTCTACAGCACTTTGCAAACGGCACCCCACAGCCGAGTGGTATAAAACATCTGCTTCTGGATCGGTAGACTTGGGGTTCGATTCCGTGTCGGGTCAAACCAATGAATTAAAAAATGGTATTCACAGCTTCCCTGCTTGACATTCAGCATTTAAGGAACAGTGTGGAAAAAGCCTGCAAGTTTACTTGTTGTGTCGTTGGGAAAGGCACTTAACGGAATTCCCTCATCTTAGTGTGGTAGACAGATGACCGGCAACTCTCAAGCGAGCTCGTTCAGCGCTTCGTCGCTTTCTCGTAATAGGAAGATAAATATGCTAATAATAATATTAATAATAACTTAATAATAGCATGCAATAAAAATTACCGAAGCTTCATTTTCTGAAAATGAATTGGGATCCGTGTTAGTTATGGTCTCGCCGCAATGGCTTCTCCCGAAAGTTTTTTTGCCTACAGTCTTGCATATTGTGTATGTTGATGGTTTAATTTTTCGTATAAGCCTATCAGTTCTTTTCTTTTTTTGCACCGATCACATGCTTAAACACCGGTGTAAAGTGACCTTTTGGTGTTCTCTTCGTGTATGCTTAGGCCTAATTAAAGTGGGCGGGCCTTCACCACCATGGCAGACTATCCATGACGTAATTAGCTAAAAGAAATCTTACCAAAATCA
Source organism: Trididemnum miniatum (assembly GCA_964006365.1). Lineage (NCBI taxonomy): Eukaryota > Metazoa > Chordata > Ascidiacea > Aplousobranchia > Didemnidae > Trididemnum > Trididemnum miniatum. Next base: position 23,300,343 of record OZ023234.1, read on the forward strand.
GTAAAAAGCAATCCATATGCCACACGATGAACCAACTAGTCGATGGACTGTTGTGAGAGATTTTAAACGAATTTGTTGTACTCCAGCATTTTAAGGCGCAAATGTATTGCTGAGATGCGGATTAGAATAATTTTAATGTTGCGATTTGCGGTTGTGGATTTAAAAGAATTTTAGATTGCGGACTTGCGGTTTCGAATTAGAACTCTCAAGATCATGATTGCGGCAGTGGCGTACGCAGAATTTTTCAATGGGGGGTTTCAGTGACGTCACATCGTGATGACGTAAAAATAGTACGTAATATTACGTCATCGCGATGTGGCGTCACTGGCAGTGTCAATTCAGATTTTTAACGTTTATAATAATTTTTCATCAAACCGGACGGTTATAACGTAGTGTTAAAGATGTCGCTATCGATGCGGAAGACTTGGGGTTCAATTCCCAGGCCGGTCAAATCGGACACAGTGTAGCCAACGGCTCGCCACCGTTGCGACGTTTTTTCGGACCTGTGTTGCCCAAGCGCTAAGACGCGGGGTCGCACCCCGCCACTCGCTACCACGCTTCGGTACTACAGCGAGTTTAATGAAACGTGTACAGAGAAGATTATTTTGATTTGATTTTTAAAAAAATTTTGTGTGCAGCCATAGCTACAACAGAAACACCGTGATCAAGGAAACTCCTACTTACCAACTGCTTCACAGCAGCAGCATCAATGACAAAAATGCAGTTCAAGCAAAACTCATTAGAAAAGTTGGATTCCCGGTATTGTTTCATATCGCATCGTAATGAAAGTTTCTCGAGATTGATTTAGAAAGTTGGACAGAACAGAAAAAACATAATTTCGGCAAGCTCTGCACGAAAAATAGTTGGTTTGTTTCAAAATTAAGAAAGATCTTCATTTTTTCTGCAATCGTCAAGCGGGGGTTGACTCCCGGCCCCCTCCTTTGCATACGCCACTGGGGCCCATCTCCGCAACTTAGCAACTGGGGAACACAGAAACGTTGCAGCGGTGGCGAGCTGTTGGCGACACTATGCCAATTCGACCGGCCCGGGAATCATGCCCCAGACCTTTTGGATCGATAGTCTGTGCGTTTGACCACTAAGCTAACGGCCGGTACCGGCCCAGAACTTGAATTCAAAACCTCCCGCGGCGATAGCGATGTCTTTGGTTAACCCCAACTACAGTAGATGGTTTGGTTAGCTCAAAATTATGACATCGCAAGCGGAACATCCGCCTGCGTTGCAACCATTCTCTTCCAAGAATACCTCCTGCGCTGTAACGTTGTGTTGTCCAGCCATGACCGTTGAGAACAATTGCTTTATGACGTCACAACACGACTCCAGCTTTAACAATACCCATTGACTTTGTCCTGGCTTGCATTTTGCGTTAGTTGTTGGTTCAAGCGCAACCCACCAGAAAAGTTTGACTACCAGAATTATTGCATCACGGTGAAAGTTTCTCGAGATTAATAAGCAAATTGGATTGCACAGAAAAACACGACAGCAGTTTCGGATAACTTTGTATGAAAACAGGCGTATCATTTCAAAAAAAGAAGTTTGAATTTTTTTTAAATCGTCAATGGGGAGTTTTTGACCCCCCAACCCCCCCACCTCTCCGTGCGTACTCTACTGGATTGCGGACTTGCGGTAGCGGATTAACGTAGTTGCGGAATTGCGCTTTAGGATTAGGAAATTTATAACCTGGTAGCGGAATTACGAACTTCAAAAAAAAACTTGCGATGCCCAACACTGAACACTTCGGCCTTTCATTTCTGCAATTCCAATTATCTTAGAGGTCGGAGATTTCATGTCTTTCAGTAATTCAACCATTTTATGCTATTTCAAGTCACTCTTTGTCTTGAAATTTAAACAAATATGTCTCTTTAATCTGCTTACACCTAAAGTGGGACAACACTGTTTCGGGCTACTAGCGCTCATCAGCCGCACTCAGGTAAGGTACATTTACCGGTCAGAATGAATGACCTTACCAGGAATAATCATCATTCCGGGTAAATATACCCAAAAGAGTTTAGCCATTGTGGTACGTAGACTGCTACGTCACACTCCAGTTAAATCCCTTTACGTGGCCAGGGGGAAGAGCAAAAACTATAAAGTTATGTCCTTTCTGGCCTACCGAAAGGGAGTCATGACGATATCCTCTTGTCCGGTCGGAGGCTATAGCAGCTACCCGACAAGAGGATGTCGTTATGAGCCCCTTTCAGCAGGCCAGGAAGGACATCACTTCATAGTTTTTGCTTACACCTCTTACTCGTTCTGCGAACTTTGGCACTGCCGCCGGATACTGTTCTGCTGAGTGGTATTTTTTCACGTTCATTTGATTTGCAACAGTATCTACCACTTGTGCCATCTAGCGTGGCGCGGTTTTATTAAACTTAGAGCGTTGTGCAGTTTCTTTAAGTTCTTTTTCTGAAAGAGTTTAGGGATTTGGTGTGGTTTTAGTCACTGGCTGTCAAGGAGTCGTTGCTCGAACGATAACGTTGTTAAACCCAGTGCTGTGGGGACCGAAAAAAATGTTTCCCCTACCATAGATCATGCAATCTGTCAGCCCGCTGCTGAGGTCCCAGGGGATGAACAATTGAAATTTCCCTGTACTGGCTCCAGTAAGAAGGTTTCTAATGAACTGCAAGGGGATAAAAATGTCAGCCCTTTCGTCGCGATGGGAAATGCCCCTCGAAAATTATTGACTACTCATCGAAAATTGCTGGTGGATATTAAGCGCTGTTGCTCTGCGTTGTCACAATGTAGATCTTCTAAATCTCTTGAACCTGAGTCTCTTAATTACTACTCCGTTAAATTGGCTTCCGATGAATTTATTAATAATCTAAAATCTTTACACGATGAGGAGCAATTAAGGCAACTCTCTAGCGACGTGATTGACCGCATGCGTCGTTGCTCAGATTTATATCAAACCCTTAAACAGCGTTTTAATGGGGACAAACGTGACGGTATTTCCGAGGACGAACCGTGCCCGGACGTCATTATTGATGTTGAACCTACCGATAGCATCTCGCAAGTCGCCAGTCGGTACACCGTAACTTCCAGTAAATCATCGCTAATAATACTCGTTGAGCTGGAACGTAAACAAGCAGAGATTGAACATGAAAAAGAATTAGCTAGAACACATAAACTGCGACTGGTAGCTGAAGCAGAGGCTCGCAGGGATAAAGCCGAAGCAGAAGCAGAGGCTCGCAGGGATAAGGCTGAAGCAGATGCTCGTAATGCTCGCTTATTAGCTGAAGTTGAAGAAGCTGAAGCTTTGGCTCAAATGCGTTTGGAATCTATTAATTTAAAAGCTGAAGAAAAGTTAATGGCTCTTTCTCAGCGCGGCTCATCTGTAATGACTTTAACTAAGTCTTCAAAAATAAAGTCTCATGCTCGTGCTCGCTTAGGTGTGGATAGACGCACTGATAGTGTAAAATTTGATACAGAAGTGAAATTTGAAAAGCGTTTACGTGCGCAGCAAATGCCTGCTGTGTCAACTACCCTTGATCCTAATGCTAAACCGTATTCATTAGGAGGGAACCCTGTGGCACCACCTCAGGGTTTTTGTGTTAACAATGTATATAATGACGAAGTACCTAACGATGTTAAACGTGTTTCAGATCCTGATTTGATGCAACAGATTCCTGTGCCTAGTAAGTACTATTTTAAAAGTAATGTTTCTGATGCCTTTGGCAGGGACGATTCTCGTGCAAAGGATCCAAACCTAACCCTCACTTTCATAAACCATTAGAGCAAACTTCTAATTCTTGACCTAATGATATGAATTGGCTAACATATCTGGATCGGCACGGTAGAAATGAATATATCACCCTTGCGTTTCAAATTTCTTACGATGTCACTAATATGGCCTTCGTCTTTTATGAGAATCAAATTCGCCGACTTATGAACGAAAGCCCTTATGCGGAACGTAGACTCGAGGTGTTGCGCGCGTCCTGCGTGGGACAACCACGAGAAATGGTGAACTTGTTTTGTGCACCTTTGAAAGTTATGACCATTTCCCAACGCATTGAGAAGGCCCTAAATCGTTTGCGCCAAAGATATGGTGTTCCTGGTGGTTTAGTTTCAGAACCTAAGGTCAAAGCTGTTCGTTATGGTCCTAAAGTCGCCTTTACTTTGGCCTCGCTTGGAATGTTTGGTGAAGACTTGAACACCCTTGAAGTTTTTGCTTATGCCCATAATGAAGTTCAAAAGCTCTCTGGGCAACTTTTGTTCGACACTGCCAGTCGGTTACCTAACATGCTAAAGCGAAGGTATCTTGATTATTTGGATAAACGAAATTTAAATATGAGTGAACCTGGGTTTGAATCGTTACGAGAATTTGTTGTACACGAAATTAAAATGATGACTTCTGAATGTGCGCAGGCGTTTTTTAAACAGGACGAAAAGGACGGTTCTCGCGAGATTTCAACCGGCTCTATGGATTATCGGGCTCGGCAGGTGGTTGTTGGGATGGAGAATGATTCTCGAGGTGAGAACTCTTGTGGAGTTTATTCATCTGTTCCTGGGACCGGGTGTGGACCTGGTGGTTTTGGTGAAGGAACACGAGGCCGAATTGATCGTTCAAAGTTACCACCGGTATGTTTTGTGAGCGATAATTCAAGTAAGCACTATTTAGTTGAATGTGAAAAATTCAAAGCTCTGTCGAATAAAGCTAAACGACAAACTGTCATTGAAGCTAAAAGATGCATTAACTGTCTTTCCTTGGAACATTATGTTCGTGATCGTTCCCGACCTACCAAGTGTGGTAAATGTGGACCTAGCAATCAAAATAAACATGCTACTGCTTTGCATGAATGTTATACTGGGGTGAATCTTGGGGCCGCGGATAAGCCTCAAACCACGCCGAAGCCTGCCCCTAGAAATTTGTCTAAACAATACGACAAAGCATTTAATGTTCATAAAGTTAATTCCCTGCAAGGGCGTGCAATTCTGCTTAGAACTAGTGCCGTAAAAGTTGTGAACCCCAAAACTGGAAAGTCAACTCTGGTGTATGCTCAATTGCTCATCACGACACTGGTTCACAAGCGACGTTAATCTCTGATACTCTTATAAAAGAACTTGGACTTGAAACTATTCCTGACCCGACTATCACTCTTCGCGCACTTGCTGATCAGAAAGTCGCAAGTGGGGGTCGGACTAATTTTGAATTTGAATCGTTGTTTAGTGGAGAGCAATTTGCCATTCGGGATGCGCTGGTGGTGCCTCAATTTAACGACGATAAACATACCCTACCGCATGTTGTATATACTTGCACACTTGAACATTTTGATGGAGTTGAGATTCCGGTTGTTCCGGATCGTGAGCGTGTTGACGTGCTGATTGGCCAGTCGGACAAAGCCTTGTTGACTGTGCGTGAGGGTGCGGACCCGGAGGAACCGAATTTTGTGCTCACTCGGCTTGGACCTGTTGCTAGCGGTGGCAGAGCCCCTAGTAGTAATAGTGCCTTATCTACGTTAAAGGTCGTTGTTGAACCTTTACAATCTTGTGACTGCTTTAAGCTGAAAGAAGAAATCTTTTCACTCAAAGAAACTGTTCGTCAGTATGAGCTACAAGACGAAGTGCTTCAGCCGTCTAGAACTGACGAGTTTACTAGCAGTCTTGTCGAGCCCAATATTAAAGTAGTTAATGGTCGGTACGAAATGCCGGTGCCACTTAAATCGGGCATGCTTGATAAACTATCTAATAATTACGAAAATGCACTGAAGCGTACTATGACATTAAAAGCAATGCGTAACCCTGAGCTTCATAATCTCTTATGTGATACCTTTGCAGAGCTTGTTGCAGAAGGATGGATGGAACCTGTTGGTGATTGTACTTAGTGATACGCCTATTTGGTATTTACCATTTTTTGTTACTCGTACGGATAAACCTAGAGTTGTTCATGATGGTGCTGCTATGTTCAATGGAATGTCGCTAAACCACATTGTTTTGGCTGGTGAAAATTTGCTTAATAACTTGGTTGAAGTTTTAATCCGTTTTCGCTTGGGTAAGTACGCTTGTGTTGCAGATGTAAGCAAGCGTTTCTTTCAAGTTGGCATTCCTAGTGATCAGCAAGATTTGTTTCGAATTGTTTGGTACAAAAATAATGACTTGGATAAAGGTAAACCCCAAATTTTCAAATTCACTAGACACGTTTGGGGTATTAACTCTAGTCCTTATGTTGCACTACTTGCTTTGAAACGTTTGGTTAAAGAAAATCCTGTTAATGTTAGTGAACTTACTTTGAATGTTATACAAAATAATCGGTATATGGATGACATCTTGTTTGCGAGTGACAATCTTGGTGATCTTGAAATAATTGCGAGAGAGAGTGCGAAGCTTTTCGAGAGTCGTGGGTTTAAATTGCGTAAGTAGATTGCTAACTCTCACGCTAAATCTATTTTGTCGTGAGTTTTTCCTAAGGATCTTGCGCATTGCTTAAAAGAAATTGATCTTGGTGTGCAACCCTTGCCGGACTCGAAGGCACTTGGTTTGATTTGGGACTGCCAAAATGATATGCTACGTATTTACAGTCGCGAGTTTGCGGAGGCTTCGACCAGACGAGAGATGTCGAGTCAGTTGGCTAGCCAGTTTGACCCTTTAGGAATGGCCTCTCCTTTCCTACTTGGGGGTAAACTTATTTTACAGAGAGTGTCTTCCTCTGGTTTCGAATGGGATGATAACCTACCGGTAGATAATATAGATGCTTGGAAAAAATGGCTTGCACGTTTACACTTGTTGCACGATTTCTCAATTCCTCGTAGTTGTTACGTAGTCGAGTCGACAGGCGTAGTTTCTTACCAGTTACATGGTTTTCGTGATGCGTCTAATCTGGCATATTTCTGCGTTGTTTATTTGCGTCGCCTTGTTGATGATAAGCCGGAAGTAAGTTTTATTTTGGGTAAATCTAGACTTGTGTTGACGCATCAGCGAAATTGGGTAATTTCTAGAAAAGAGCTGGAAGCAGCCAAGTTGTGCAGCGAGTTGATGCTTCAAGCATCCGGAGCATTGGCTCATCTTAATGTCACCAGGCATTTTTGGACAGATTCGCAAGTAGTCCTCAAATGGATTACTAATCCTGATTTGCACTTGGCCCGCTTTGTTAAGCGTCGTGTGGACATCATACTTCGTGTGGCCCCTTTAAATGTTTGAAAGTATGTTCCCACCTCACAGAACCCTGCTGATGTTGGCACGCGAGAGACCACTAGTAGGACCCTTGAATCAGTTAATGTGTGGTTACGAGGACCTAGTTTTTTATTGCTAGATCTCGTTGATGCTGCTCCCTCGGTGTCATCTCCGGTTGTTCAAGTGACCCATTTGAGTAGGAATGCGGTGGTGAATGTGGAAGAGAGTAGTTTTGATAACTTGATTGCGGCGTCTTCAAATTTGTATGTGTTGAGAAAGCGTTTAGCTTACTTAACGGCCTTTGTTGAATTTGTTATGGCTAAAGCTAAGGGAACCCTTTTTCTAAAACCGAATTTAAATGCTGCATATTTGGATCGTGCCCTTTTGAAAGTAGTTAAATATGTACAGGGGTGTTGTTTCGGGGCTGCTATTGAAACATTGCGTCGGGGCTCTCCAGACGACTTTGAAGCTATTTTAAGACGCCTTGGTAAAAAGCCTGGTAACACCGAAGATACTCGTCGCACAAACGAGTTAAAGACCCTCCGAAACCTGCGGCCTTGTGTTGACTCTGATTCGATGTTTCGTGTTGAGGGTCGTTTGGAAAATGCCGAATTACCCATCGACACGAGGCATCCCCGAATTCTCCCTGGTCGTCATGCTTTGACGCGTTTAATTGTTCTTTGTGAGCATTCGGATTCTGGTCACGCTGGCCCCTCTTACACATTAATGAAAACTCGCCAGCGCTTCTGGATAATTCATGGGATTTCTGGCGTGAAACACTATATTGCTGATTGCGGCAAATGTGCCTTATACAAAGCTAAACCTATAACTAACTTAATGAGCGACCTGCCTGCTTGCCGATTGATGGCTTGTAATAAACCGTTTAAAATCTGCGGAGTGGATTACCTGGGTCCTTTACGATACAAACAAAATCGTAGAGATTGTAAAGCTTGGGGCTTACTTTTCTCATGCTTATGTACACGTTGCATTCACGTGGAACTTGTTACTAGTCTGGACCTGAATAGTTTTTAATGGCGTTTACACGCTTTACTAACTTGCGTGGTTCTGTTGACATTATTTATTCCGATAATGCATCCACCTTTTGTGCTGCGTCGGATCAACTGCCTAAGCTGTTGGGTTCTACTGAATTTCATAACGCCCTGCGAAAAAAGGATATCAACTGGATTAAAATTCCCCCTTATGCTCCCTCGCAAGGTGGAGTTTACGAAACTATGGTTAAATTATTTAAAACTGCTTTATTTAGAGTGCTTGATAACACACGTCGTATGCCTAGTCTCATTGAATTACAAAGCTTTTTTACAGCAGCTGTTCGAATAGTGAACGATCGGCCGCTTACCACTTTAAGTGACCAGCCTAATGATTTATTACCTATCATCCCCTCTTCCTTCTTAGGACAAGAACTCGCTCCTTATACACCTGCGGGTGGGTTCCATGATAAAGGGGACTTACGTAAAGACTTTCTGTATAATGCTAATTTGGCTCACCGTTTCTGGTTCGGGTGGATGAAGTCGTATTTGCCCAGTTTGCAGGGTCGAAACAAGTGCAGGACTCATGAGCAAAATCTTACTGTGGGTCAACTGGTGCTAGTCGGGGATGCAGACGACCTTTCTTATAGAGGTGCTTATCGCCTTGGTCGGGTTCACTGTCTTCACCCTCAAATTCGGACGGGGAAGCAAATTGTCCGTCGTGCTACCATAGCAGTTTTATGTAGAAACTCAGCGGCGGGCTCTGGCAAGCTTGAATATGTTCTTCGGGATATTTCAAAAATCGCTCCTGTCTGAAATTTAATTATTTTTTGTTATTGCTTCATTTTATGTCTGTGAATTATGTATTAATAAATTGTTTTTAGGTGCTTGAAATTGTCCAACCTGCCATAGAACGATTAGTTGCATTTATCGTCGCCCGTCTTGATTGTTTCGTAACATATCTCCGTTAATCATATGTATTTATCATTTAATTTGACGCACATTATTTCTCAGTTACACCTGTGTTCCAGACGTATTCGGAATTCAATCTGTATCGGTGCTGTTACTTTGTTCGTTGAAACTTCACTCATGACTCAGTTTCAAGGGGCCGCTGTGTTACAGCACCAATTTCAATAATTTGTCTTGCTTCTTGCTTCGAACCCGGTTCTGATGATTTGGTTGTCCAATGTAGGAACGATTGGCATTTTACAACTGTTAAAATTTATAGTGTACTTCCTCCAAGCTGTCGCGCTAATAGAGTGGTAAAGTGCTAGGTGGCGCTGTTCCTAGCAACCGCTTTCACTGGTTCTACACTATTTTTGCTTTATTATAGCTACGCAGCTGCTGGTAGCATGCGGCTGGTTTCTGTGGCCGACGTTGGTACTGCCGCCAGTTAGGTTTTGTCAAGGCTGGTTTTGCCCACTACTTTTGATAGTTCGGTGTTTTGTACCAGGCTGTAGGGTAGGCCTAACCATCAGTGTGAAGAAACAAATTGTAGTTTTTATCGGTTTTCAAAAGCCAGGCGAAAGCTTTGAAGATGGATAGCATTGATAACTGATAAGGTGAGCATAGCATCCTTTTTTTCCTAAATAAATAGGCATATCACTTTGCTAGGATTTTAACAAGTTTTTGACTGATTTAAAATTATTGTCCTAACAATGCACTCAATAAAATTTGTTAGGTTTTATCATCCTATTTTGGCTAGTCTCTAGTGTAGGCCTACATGCCCTGCTCAGCTCCTCTTTTTCGGAATCGCAAATTACCAGTAAGCCGACTTGCAGCAGTGTACAGTTGCATAATTTATGTAGTAATCTGACTACACTTGGTGAGCTGAACCTTTTTTATTGATTTGGCGTACTACCCGAGCTACAGCTCTTCTTGATCAGAGAAAGTCTGAAACATATTAGAGGTCTAGACTATGCAAAGTCTTTTGTTATGTTGAATGACCTGTAGCATTTTGAACGGCTAAAATAGGTAACTAAAGTTTAGTCTAACTTTGAGATATATCTTACGTTAGTCATTATATTGAAAATGTCCTGCTAACAGTAGCAATTAGTTCATAAATAATTTTAATTTTTTGCAGAAGAGCTGACAAAGAAGGAAACGTGAATTTTCATTTGAGCAGTTACCATTTTCAAGATGAAACAAAAAATAATCCAACAATATTTACAAGAAGTATGGACAAACTCTTCCCAGTTGAAAAACCATCTTCAGAGAAGCAGAAAAGTAAGCCCATTGATGCTTCTGAAAAAAATATTTCTCCAGATTTTACTGATGAGAAGTTTGATGAGTTTCAATGGATGAGTTGGTGCTGCCTGATGATCTTTTAACTCTGAACTAGTTCAATGGCACCAACAGATTTTATTCAGTTGACAATTTGAATGAAAAAATGATTAGAGTAGAAACTGGTCTTTCTACAAAAAATCTTTTTTTATTGGTAGTTGTATATACAAAAAAATTTAAAGGTGAAATTTTATATTTTTATAACTGAAAAGTTAAGGCGATTAAGCTTGAAGATTAGATTATTATTACATTGATGAAGTTAAGGCAAAATTATACAAATCTGCATCTTGCAAAGTTATTTTTAAGCAGCAAAACCACGATTTCAAACATAGTTTTGACTTTTATTTATGTGTTACATGAATTGCTGTTTGTTGATTTGAAGTCACATGTGCCATCGCGATTGAAAAACAGAATTTCAGCTGCATTTGCTGACTTTCCGAATTGCCGAATGATAGTGGATTGTACTGACATAGAAGTTGTTATTCCAAAACGAATGGATTTACAATGTCTAACAAATTCTACTAATAAGTCAATGAACTCACTTAAAGCACTTGTTGGAGTAGCTCCCAATGGTGTGATTACATTTGTCAGTAAGCTGTGTGCTGGGTCTACATCTGTAAAACACATTGTTCAAAAGTGTGGGATTTTAAATCACTTTGTCGCAGGTAATCTTATTCTTGCTGACAAAGGATTTTTGATCCAAAACATTGTACCTCCAGGAGTAAGTTTTTAACATTCCACCATTTCTTGAACATGGAAAGTTGTCTAAAAATGAAATTATTCAAACTAAAAGCATTGCAAAGTGTCGAATTCATAAAGAACGAGCCAATGCTAGGCTAAAAAGTTTTAAGATTCTAACTTTAATTCCATCATGGTTGCGTGGTTACTTCGATGTTATGTTTCAGCCCGTGGCTGCTTCGGTCAACTTACGATTTCCTCTTATTGTGTGAAAAGGTTGTGATAATAGTGCATTTGAATGATATTTGCGATATTGCCGGTACTTGCCTGTGCGTTTATATGAGTTCTTGCCAGCACTTTTATACGGTGAGTTTCATACATTTTGCGGCTTTATAAAAACCAGTTATTATTTTTGCTGTTTCGGGTGTGAATTTCGCTGTGATGTTAATAACTGGACGTTCTGCAAAAGCCACTGCCTGGTAGTGTTATTTCTTGATTGCAATATTTGACTCATACACACTGATTTTTGTAAATATCTATGTTTATCATTTTGTGCAATCATACTGAATCTACACAAAAATGTAGTACGGTATTTCAAACCAAGAACAGGGATTATGCAATGCATATAAGCAATAATTCAAATTGCTTGGTTAAATGTATTTTACATTTTGTTGGCTAAAACTTTTAAGTGTTTAAAATTATGTCTATTTTGTTTTTGTGGATGGTAAACTGGTACTATTTGCGTAAGGGCCTTGCCAAGGTTAACGATTATTCTTTCCATAATTCTTGCTGCAACCGTTACTGAGATAATTTCTACAATAAAAACGCTTGTGTTAGTTAAAAGCTGTATATTTTGAATGCTGACGTTGCGAAAAAAGAAAAAAAAAATTAACATAAAAGGTGCTGGTGAAAAAAGACTGTGGAGATAAGCAGCACGGGTTCTAGCAAGTGATATTACGTAATGGCTATAATTACGTTGCTTACATGCAAGACAACACCTGTTCAAAAAACACTTTGAACTGCATATATTGTACTCTTCAGCAAAGTATGTGAATTGTAAACAGCTCAGATGGCCTAGTGGTAAGAGTGTTTGCCTCGGGAGCTGTAGACCTTGGTTTGATTCCAAGTCGGATCAAACCAATGACATTAAAATTGGTATTCATAGCTTCCCTGCTTGACGTTCTGCATTAAAAGGACAGTGTAAGAACAAGCCGGCAACTTTACTTGCTGTGCCCCTGGGAAAGGCTCTTAACGGGATTTCCCAATCTTGGTGTGGTAGACAACTCCTAAGCGAGCTGGCAACTCCTAAGCGAGCTCGTAAGAGCGCTTTCTCGTGATAGGAGGGTAAATATGCTGCCAAATTTTTAAAAAAATGCACGCAAATTTTGCAATAATCACGAGGCACATGAGATACGGAAAATTAATCATTAATGGACTAAAATGGAAATGAATGATAATGAGTTTGACTTCACAATAGTACAAACAAAGTCGACAGTTAGGCTGACATTTTTCATTGAAAAATGTGCAAGTAGAGTAGTGAATACGAAAAAGATTATACAAGCAATCCGCTACACATACATTCACGACCAATTAAACAGCTTTAACTTGTATGATTGTCAACAGACCAGTTAATGGTTGAGATTCTTCGAAGCACCTTTTCGGAGGTATTTTATGTAAAAACTTCAAAGTTGACTGATTTGAGCATTCCAATGTCCATCCTTGTCTAGCTAGTTTCAGGGTAATCAGTTGCAGCTGCCAGATGATGACGGCACATCAACAGATTTCTTCCTCTTCCACTGGCATTCGATATCAGTGCGACTCAGGTTGTTCTGTCATAAATATATATAGCAGCAGCATAACTGCATTTATACTCGCTCTTAGAAATTTCACTCTCAGAAGTGGATTAAATTTCCATATCTTTTCTAAGATTTATTTGAAAATAATATCACAGATTAGCTGCAGAAGCCTTACAAAAAATCATGTGACGGTAGGCTACCGTACTTACAGGTATATGCAGTTATTGGCACTGTACTGGTAGTTTAAAAATCGCTTCAGGTGATTTCTCTTAAATTTCTTAGCATAATGAAATGCAATATTTTAAACTTAAAACTAGCTAGGCCTATAAAAACCAATCAATAAATGAATATATTGAAACTTAGTTACCCGCTTTGGGTTATAAAAAGAAAATTGATCAATCTATTTTCATCAGCTTACCATTACTTTGCAGTTTGTATAATCTGTCTTGCATACTAGGATGAATTTTCCCTCTTAATCCACCATCACAATACTGAAACAACTCCACATGACTTGATTTGTGGGGGTTTTCCCCTTTTTCGGCTGATTTTGATTCATTTGCAATGTGATCAAGCAGTTTGGCGAAAGCACTCATGTTTCGCAACTTATTTCACACTGGTAACTAAGGCTATGCGGCGATAGTTTAGAACCAGCAAAAACGGTTGCTACGACAGCGCCACCTAGCACTTTACCACTCTATTGGTTTGTTACTTTGCGTTTCTGCACTGCCTTTGTTCCACACTACCTAATTATTGATTAGTACTTCACATTTCGGCACTGCCTTTTTTGTACTACGTACTGTTTATAACACCGAACACTTTTATTTGAAGTTCTTTTTACGCGGAGCAAGTAAGCGGGTGGACCTATGTTTTATTCTGAGAAGTTTTTTTGCCCAGCATCATTTTTAGTTCTTTAATTTCGAGTAAACATTCAGTTATTTTTTGCCGTTTTCCGTTGCTGGTTTTCTGTTCAAGAAGCAATATATTCTTTTAATTTAATCGAGTTATAGTTTCGAAGAAGACAGTGTCGGAGCGGTGAAGGCCGGGGAGCTCCTCTCTAGGCAACAACATTAGAACAGAATTGTGTTGCGTAGTGAGTCTGTAACAACTATTAGTTGCTTAGAGTAATTCACACAGCATTTTCAACTAATTTTGTTAGTTACTAAATACAGTACAATATTGTTCATTAATCTAACCAAAATTTAATCACTTAACCAATTTTTATTGAATAGTTTTAAATACCACTAGTAAAAAATGTAGTTTAAAATTCATATAAAAATTTCATTGGTTGTTTGAAATCACAAAAAAGCATGTTAACATAATAAGTTGGTTATTGTGGTTACTTCAATACAATTGCATGCTTGCATCAACAAATTTGTAGCTCAACCAATTTTTTCCTGAATGTAACTTTATTGCGGGCAGGGTTTCCTTTTTTCCCGGATTTCGAACTTCCCAGGAAACGGAAAAATTTCCTGGGAAACTCCCGGTTCCCCGAAAATCTCCGGGAGTCTGGAAATTCCCGGAAAAATTTTCCCGAGCTTAATTATTTTGCCATTTTTTTCAGCATTTCAGGTCTCATTTTTAGCATTTTGTTAAGTTGTTCTGTCAAACCTAGTGTGAGTTTTTCAATGTTTTCGACAAATTGAGAAAAAAAATTTTGATCTCACAAGCGTTTGGTCTTAAAAAATTTTGCGAAGTTTGAAAAATCATTGTTAGTGAGTATAAAAATTTTTTAAATTGTCACTAACTCATTTTTATGTCGCAATGATGGATATCAGTACCCCTGAAATCCTTACTAATGTAGAAAAAATTTCCCGGGATCCCGACATAAATTTCTCGAGAAACGGGAAATTTCAAAACCCCTCATTTTCCGGGAAATTATCGGTCCCGACTTCCCGGGAGGAAACGCTAATTGCAGGAAACGCTGTTGTGTGCAGTAATTTGGCAAACATGCCGCTTTTGATAATTGTACTTTCGGCCTTCATAAAACCACTACAGGCTATGCCTTTCAAAAATATATTTTTCACATTTCCGATGACCTGGTGGCGAAGAGAAAAGCTAAAACAATTTTGACAACGTGTTTAAGAAACACACAAAAAAAATTTAAAGAGCATTGTGCGAAAGTTTATAGGGGGAGCAGACCACGACTGCTCTAGAAAAAAAAAAATACTGCCCTCGAAACATTTTCGCGGCATCCGGTTTAAAAATTTTTTGTATACCGCAGGTTGCAAATCAGATCATACTGAAGCACCCCACGATTCTGTAAGTTGAAATCCTATTTAGAAACTTCTAACACAACTGATCAAAATTTAATATTTCGCCGTACATCAATTTTGTACGTAGCGTATGCTAATAAAATACTAAAAGATAAAATATGGGAAACTGACATCCTGTGTTTGTGCAGTTTTTCCTATTGCTTAGAAAAAGTGTAACGTTAATTATTACAATTGAAGAAGCTAGCCTATGCCGTGAGATTTTTGCTGTATAGGCCTACTTGATGGCGTGGTTGCCTTATTGGTGCAAACTTATTAAACCGGCGCTTGGTGTATCGGTTAAGAGCGTCCACTTGGTGGCCGGGAGAGAGGGGTTTTATTCTCGATCGGGTCACACTAAAGACTTTAAAAATAGTATTCGCAGCTTTCGCGCCAGGGGCTCCGCACAAGCGGAAGTGCGAAGGGTTTTGTGTATGTGTTGTTCGTCATGTATGTCTCTTCACGTTCAATCATTTGTGATTGATAATTGTAATGGGCTACCAATTGAGAATGGCCTAAACAATATGTGCTTGCACCCGCTGTCCCGTACCTTTACCTCTATGATGCAAATGTCAATCGAAACTTAAACTTCCTTACGAACGCAATTTTGCATCAAGTGTTAAATTTTATTAATATCATTGTGTGTTGTAAGGTAGTACGGAACAGCGCTGTTTCGAGCTATTAGCCTTCATCAGCCGCCCTTAGACAAGATACATTCATCTTCCGTAACGAATGATCTTGCCTGGATCACTCCTCCCTTCAGATAAATATATCTTAAAGAAGTTAACTTTTGTGGTACGTAGCCACTAGGCCGGGCCAGGAAGGACATTGCTTTTTGGGCAGGAGGCCAGGAAAAACTATGGTACGTAGCCACTAGGCCAGAAGGCCAGGAAGGACATTGCTTTTTTAGTTATTGTGTGTTGTCTTGATCGTCGCGCGGTTTTCCGAATAAAAAAAAATTGAAGTAAGCCAACTCCAAATAGGGAGCACAAGCAGCCGTTAAGGGGGGTGAATATAGCGAGCCCAGGACCGTCATAGCAACGGCACTGCAGGAACAAAAATGGGCCCGATTCAACAATAGGCTTGACAGGGTGAATCCCAGGGCCTCGAACGAACAATAAAGACTTTTTTTTGAGA
This sequence comes from Trididemnum miniatum, assembly GCA_964006365.1. Taxonomy (NCBI): domain Eukaryota; kingdom Metazoa; phylum Chordata; class Ascidiacea; order Aplousobranchia; family Didemnidae; genus Trididemnum; species Trididemnum miniatum. The sequence goes on from OZ023234.1 coordinate 23,316,597, forward strand.
TCGACTCTCAAGACTTTTACTTAAAGACGAGTCCGATCGCCGATCATTGATCAATAGCCGCAAATGTGGAATCTAAATAGTCTAGGGCAGGCATGGGCAACATACACCCCGCGGGCCGTGTCCGGCCCGTGATGGTATTTTGGCCAGCTCGCAGACTGTACCAACCATACCCTGCAATGTGTTCCGAGGTCTCATTCCTGACAGTCGCCGATCGCTGTACTCTCACCGAACTGTCGGGGCGAGCTTGTGAAACAAACAATTGCCTTAGTGCGCTAGTAAAACTGCAACAGCTGCGTTACTGAATAAATTTATTATTTTATTTCTTGCATTAGCAAATAAATGTGTGATTATTAAGATATTGAATATTATTTATGTAACAAACTAATCCGGTCCACCAAGGACTTCAACTTTATTTTTCCACATCTGGCCCGCCGATTAGAAAAGTTGCCCATCCTTGGTCGAGGGAATCTCATTGTCCAAATTTGACTCTGACAGGCACCCTTTTGTCGTTGAATAGTTTGACGGCCATGGCCTTGTACCATTATACCAGTAGAACAATAGTTTGATTTTTACAATTTTTTTCAGTTAATCAGATTTGAAACATGAGATCACTACTTTTAAGGAAATTATGGTAAGCCAGGTTATTTGGCAGCAGAGTAGACAACAATACACGTGGCAGTTATTTTAAACCGAGGAAGTATTATATTGATCAAAAAGTTTTGTTACACATTCTATTACGCAGCGGCGTAGTCAGGAGAGGCGGGCACCAGAGTATTGTATCTCAAATTTTTTCACAAAGTCTAATCTAAACTATGCTGATATGCTGAGAGCATTCTTGTAAAATACGGTATTATTTGTGACCTTTGGCATGTTGTAACTGCCCCCCAACCCCCCAAAATTTTTCGCAGGCTAAGCGCTTGCTATTACGCTAGCTCATTGTCCCCTCGGTAAGCCTATAGCTTTTACTCGACTTCAGCTAATTCGCTCAACACGCTGTGATGGATAGTATTTGAAAAAACGTCTGTTTTTAAGAATTTTCCGTCCAGGAAATAGGCGGCTAAATCTCAATCTAAAGTAATCGGATCGTGTTGAATGCAAGTTACCGAAACCCGAAAACAAAAGATTGGCCCAAGTATCAGAGATTTTTGTGAATACAAATCACTTTCAGTTTTCAATTTGACCCTCAAAAATACTTGATAAATCCACGGCTAAATTCTTTTTACAAATCACTTAAAATTTGAGTTTAACCCAAAGTTGTACAGTAAAAAAATTAAATGGTGCAAGCGAATTCAGCTTTTAAGCAATCCAAATATAGCGCTAATTCAGGTTTAACTTTGCTCAAGTTGGTGCATTACCCTTATTGTTGCAGTCAATTCAAATACAGGTTTATGTCACAATTATCTAACATGTCAGTTGGTTTAATAATAATGGACTACTACATGAAAATTTACGTAATGTGCGGTACGTATTTGTTTTGTAAATCTAATTCTTCATCCAACCAATCATATTCATCAGGTCACGATAATGGGCAAAAGCGCTAAGTCACTTGGTTTCGGTTGTTGTGTTTCGCACTTCTCTGGCTGAGTTTTTCCATTTTACTTCTTCCTATTGTTTGCAGTTTGTAAGGCACCTCAAAAAAAGATACAGCAACAGTTTGTTTCCCTATATTGTGCTAAAATAACTAATAACTAAAAGTAGTAATATCATGAAAAACAAAATAGCGCAAGTAAGACAAAATATAGGTAAAAAATAGGTAAAAAAAATAGCACAGAGTAGCACAGGTAAGACGCCTGCAAAAGACCATGGTACACTTCCGAAGAAATGTCTCGGTTGCCGAGTCTGCATCCTCTTACCATAGTTATGCAAAATAAACAAAATAGTCCAACTAATACGAACAGAGAAGTGAAGGATAGAGAAAAAATAGGGCCAATATCAATAGAAATTATACAAGCGCATGAATGAAATAACGAGAAAACACATATCAAAGTATGGAAGTCTCAACAACACAATAAATCGAAAAACAATGAATGAATAAAACAGCAACTCTCATCAGTTAGTCATTGCGCATAAAAAAGAAATTTAATATTGAGTTTGTAGGAAATTGGTAAAAACTGTATTCGACAACAGAGTTACTTTACAACGAATTTCACAAATACCTTATCACTGTCGGTGCTATCCGATAAAAGACACACTAGGAGATGTTGCGTTGATTGCATAGTTTAGTCATGAATCACTGAGTCAAAGTACTTGTTTTGAAGTTGATATCCACAGCTCCATATTTAGTGGGTGACGGTAGGACTATGTTTAAATTTGTAAACTTGATGATGTTTAATCTCTAATAATTGCGTTCAGACAAATCCAATGCAGGAGTAGAAATTTCATGGTGATCACTTTTACACCCTCATAAAGCGACAAAGCGGACCTACTTATCAGGGGCAAGTTTAATTTTTAAGGAGGAAGGCTACAAAGGAGAAAACTTATCTGCAGACTTATGCGTCTAGTAGTATGGAAGTGCTAATGTATTGATACTTATGACTAGAAAGTGAGAGTTGTGCTTTCGAGGCTCCTAAGCCCTTACTTTCTGGATCATCCAATGTTTATGAAGAACTTTATATTTTGTTGACCGCATACATAGGCTTGTTAATATACCAATCACTTGGTTTTGCTTGTTACAACATTTTGTAACCCCGGCAGCCAGTTTTACTATTCAGAATACTTCAGAGGAGTTTGTTATGTAAATAAAAACTACATCGCTTATTGCTAAATTGTCATTACCAATAACCACTAAAACTAACTTGAACCGAAGAATTTTTTCCTACGATTGGCCAAAGTTTGGTGTGCATTTATTTGTTTATGTTTAGGAGCCAAGTTTGTTTTTTTTTTCAGCTGGTTATTGAAAAAAATATTCAAGAGTTACAGTGCAAGCAATTTTTTTTCGTCGGAAGTTCAAACTTCTGAAAAAGCAATGGATTGTCGATACCGCGATGGTGGCGTTTATCAAAATTCAAGTAAGAAATAACTGTTACAATCACAAAATACTAGAAAGCGTTTGATAATACCAAAGGGAATAAGTTAGAAGCAATAAATAACGTTTTTTCAGCCCATTCATTGCGTGTGACAGATAAATATCTGTGGTTTAAAGTCACAGTGTTGCAGTTAAACAAGGCAAGGGATAGAAATGCTTTATTAAAAGCAGTGGTGTTTCCAGGGAGCCATGCTTTTCCTTGCACTAATATTTTTATAGTAGCTTTGTTGCATTAGCATGAGGAATTAGCAGGCTATAAGATCTTCTACTTTACAAACTCATCTTTCCGCCTACAGGCACAAATTATTTGCTTCTCCTTCCAATAAATCTGGCCAGAATGAGCTGATAGGCCGATCGCATAATCGTACGTTTAGTAAAAAATTTCAAACCCCTTCGATAATGGCTTTAGCACACATAATAAAAATGGGCCTTATTAGTAGGTGCTACAGTTACAATTAAAACCAAAAAAGGTAAACTTAAAAAAACTTAAATGACTTTGAAAGTTGTGTAAAGGCACAAAAATCAAAATGCAGTCAATAATTTAAAAAAAAATTTCCGGGGCTACTCCCCAGACTCCCTGGAATAACTGGGCCTCCGGCACTCAGGAAATAAAAAGCATTTTTATTTGCTTTACACACATGACGATTTTGCTGCTCAATTTTGCCCACACCAACGGACGTGCAGTATTGTTGTCAATACGATGCATTTACCACAGCAATATCGGTAGTGTGGAAAATTTTAAGTTTTTAGTCAAACGCGGTCATAAAATTTTCACCAAGTCACAATTTGCTGTGACCGACTCAACTTCAAGCTTTTGTGGCGTGGAAACTGTCCAGTTTAGCTTGAATGTGTCTCTCCGACTTCGTGTCGTTGCAAAGATTTGTAGTGATTGCTGAAGAACTGCGTATGCTGCGTATATTTCTCTCAGCAGCCTATACTGTATTCATGTTTTTGTGGTCATATCATTACCTCCTCTGGCATAGTTCTCACCTTTACTTAAAACAAAAATTAATGAGAAATGGCTACACGGTACTTAAAATTGATCTGACTTTCATTGACTGTCATTCCTAACCCGTGGCTAGGCTATGATTAAGTACTTGATGTGGATCGATTAAACACGGTATTCCCAGTTTTCCAACCGCAAAATTGTTCATGTATCAAGTAAATGATCAGCAGAGAGTCCTCGGGTTACGACAATCCCGACTTGCGATGTTACAAACGCGCCCCACACACAAGATTAAAGCAGTTAGCGGTCAAGAATCGATATCGTACCCTATCCTGCAGCAAAATTTTACTGTATTTACGTTAACCCATGTGGTAAGGAATTGTTTTCTCTTTTTCCAATAAAACACTTCTTTTGTATTATTTGTTACATTTTATCATAGCCCGGTGTACACTTACCGTACAGTGCGTATAAAGTTATTTGCTTATGATGTTCCAACTTACACTGAAATTTGGGTTGCACGAAAACTTAAAAACGGATCAACGTCCTACGAGGACCTACAGACTTTTCAGTCTTTTAACTGAAAAGCACCAATGCGGTAGGTTCACTAGCAGTAACATTTTTAACTTTTTAGGTTATCAGGAAACTCTGCAACCTAACATCAATGCTGAAGTGCCTGCTTGTGAAAACATATACGAGAATCCAGGTAAGTTCTGCTGAACGCAGGACCTAGGCAGCGGAATACTTAGAGGCAGTGGCGTAGCCAGAAGAGGGGGTCACCGGGGCACTGGCCCTCCCCTTTTTTGACGAAGCTTAATCTGAAGTGTAATTAAAACATTCTTATAAAATACCGTAAACTTTGTTTTAAAAGCTCCCTCATCTTATCTTAACCACCGTTTCACTTACGACAAATTTTTGCGCCATTTCAATTTCGACGTAACTTCTCTACAAAAAGCGCTTGGTAAGCATTATTACATCATAGCAGCGCAATGGGATCACATATTTAAGTGTAAGTACAGAGAAAAGGCAAGACTGTATCGCAAAAAGGCAATCGAATATACGAGCAAAAAGAAAAATGTTCAATCAAAAATTATTTTAAGAAGAATAGGGACTTTTTCGTTGTGTTTGTTGTTCTATGGGTGTCTTGTTCGTGCATACCATACGGTGACAAAATTGTTGGATTTTCTTATATAATGCCGTACAAAAAACAGTTTGATTAGTATTAGGGTAGCGATTAGCGAACAAGGATTGCCTGCCGAGATCTACAGTAAATAATTTACTCCATATTCGTCCGTAAATTGTGGCGTCGTGCCACAAGTAAAGTCGTGCCACAAGGGTAAAGGGGTCCCGCGCCCCCCCAAATTTTCTGACATGCGTCGCTTTTTATAATTTAAAAAGTTGAAAATTTAAATATAAAAAATTTAGCCATTGCCATTTCGTTTTCTTTCTTCAAACCAACCCCATACCTCCCCCCCTCCCCTTTTCTTATACTGTACTATAAATTCCATTTTTTGTTTTTTAACTGTTGCTTCAATTAATCACTTAGAATAAAGTTAGTTTCTTGATCTGTAGTTAGAATTTAGGAAACATTATGTATGCGTTGTTAAAGATTATAGCCTATAGAACACACCTATACACGTGATCCCTTCAAATGCATCTAAACTAATAATGATTACAGCCTCCTTTCATTTACTTTAACCCAGCTTCTGCTTTTAGACATGGACTACTAAAACATTTTTGTATTGTCTGACACTATAATAGTGACTGGATTCACTGCAGGACACCGGTACGTACTCTTTCAATAAGAGAGTGTGCTGAAACTAGTGTTTTTTATGTGAACATCGTAAAAATTTGTTGGCGGCTCGCTTATAGCGGCTAAGCCTTCGCCCCCCCCCCCCCCCCTAGCAATATCCTCCCCCTTTGTTAAATCGTGGGGCCACACTGATAGCGCATAATGTCCATAATTAGCCAATGGAGCGGTTTGAGGTATGAAAACAAATTTTGATTTGTTATCCAAAAATTGGGGCATCACGACATATTTTGGTATCTTTTTCTAACTTTCTTTTTTCATGATCTTACCAATGCTAAATGCGGCTTTTACAAAGTTCGTGAACTTGTGATCAGTGTCTGTTTAAGTTGTTACACGGGCCCCTACAAATTTTTTGGCTGCATGACGCCTCTGTCCCTAAATAAAATAAATACGAACAACTTGAGGCAAAAATCGAAATAGAGGAAGACAGCGAGAGCCTAACGCCTTGGCCTGATCAGGCCATGTTTTTGAAGTTCTTGGCCTATTGTAATTTGGCCCCCCCTAAATGTTCCGCTGGCTACGCCTCTGTTTAGAGGAAAGGGCAAACGACAATGGGCCTGAAAATACGATATTTTATAAAAATGGTTTAAGCATGCTTTAAATTAGACTTTGTCTAAAGGGGGAGGGGCAACGCCATTAATTGTACGTAATTTATGTATCTTATAAGACGGTGAAAAAAGTATTTGTAGTAGCCTACACGTTTGAGTCGTGAGAAAACAAGTGTATTTTGGAGTTAGCATTCAGTTTAATGCGAACAACCTGCTTCGGACGACTAAAACCATTTTCTTGCAATTTTAGCTAAGTTAGGCCTTCAGTAAGTATTTTCTATTTTAACAAATATTATTACAAATGTAACGGAATGGATCAAAGTTGAAATAAGTAGAAAAAGTGAAGCAAAGTTAAAAGAGAGGAAATGAAGCAGAGCGAAATGGATATAAAGTGCTTTTTAAAAGCGGAAGCAGAATTTATTTTTGCGTAATAAACCCCATCTACAGCAACTTGCAAAATTTCGCTGTAGAGGCGATTCAGAAAAACAAAATGGCGCTGATTGAGGTTTTAAAGTGGCAACGAGTTTACAAAAATTGACGGAATTACTGTATACTAGGCCAGAGCTTCTCAACCGCCAGTCCGTGGAATGACAGCAGTCCGTGTCTACTTTTCTGGCGGTCCGCCAAAATAAATTTCAGTAAAATACCTCAATTTAAAATTGGGCTTTTTATTACAACCCACTCGGCCATATGCTCGCACAATACTTTTTTTGGCAGCCAACAGACAAGTTCACCCAGAAGGCTCTGCCGATTCATTTAGTTTTGTCTTTATTGTAAAAGAAAAAACGTTGGAGATGTATTTTTGTATTTAGTTGCATATTTATCCTCCTATCACAAGAAAGCTATTAGTGCGCTATACAAGCTCGCTTAGGAGTGGTCACTGGCCAGCCATCTGTCTACCACACCAAGATGAGGGAATCCTGCTGAGTACCTTTCCCAACGGCACAACAAGTAAACCTGCCAGTTGTTTCTCCACACTGCAGTCCCTTTAATGCTGAGCGTCAAGCAGGGAAGCTGTGAATGCGAATTTTAAAGTCATTGGTTCGGAATCAAACCCGAGTCTACAGTTCCCGAGGCGGACACTCTTACCACTCGGCCATCTGAGCTATAAAGGTGAGGCGACGCTTGCACACAACCACGCATTTACGAAAGTTGTGTTAATAATGTGAAAACTAAGAACATAATAACTGAAATTTCAGCTGCGTGATTACTGAAATTCGACAAAATGAAAACAAACTTACAGCCAAGTAGGAAAAATAAAGCCGCTGTAAATCTCAAAACTGGACGTTTCGACATCACAAATTCAGTGTTCAGAAAAAACTTTCAGTGTGCAAAAAAAAAAGTGTTCAGAAAAAAAGTGTTCAAAAAAAAACACAAGTTCGACAACACAAATCCGCCTTAGTGGAAAAGCAGACATGGAACCGAGTTATTGTACGGATTATCGACACCACCTGGAACATACGACACAACTTTCGTCTGAAAGATAAGCAAAAGACCTTGATGAAATATGGGGTTGTATATAAATTAACGTGTTCTTGTGGTTCTAGCTATATAGGACAGACTAGACGTAATCTTATTAACAGACTTAAGGAGCATTCCAGTTCGGATAAATCCGAGGTGTGCCGACATTTAATGGACAATCCTGACTATAAAGTGGACTTTGCTAAACCGAACATTCTTAGTAGCTCCGGTGATTCTGCACGCTTATCAATTCCTGAGTCACTTTTTATTCAAAAATATGAGCCATTGCTTAACGCTGACTCCAAATCCGCTCCTCTTTACTTATTTATTGTTAATTTAACTCCGTCAGTTTTTTTATTAGCTTTTGGTTTATGACGTTATAATTATACTACTTATTTTGACCCGTTGCCTGGGTTATGCTATTACTTGTAGTTAGACTTGTAAATGCTAGTTCTTACAGTTTTGTACTGCCTTGCATACACTGCTGATAATGACAGCTGAATTTGTGTAGTCGAAATGTCCAGTTTTGAGATTTACAGCGGCTTTATTTTTCCTCTTTAAGCTATTTTCGTCCCATATTTATTGTTTTCCGAAGTATAACAGCCTAGTATTTTCCTATTTTAAAAACACTATTAACGAAAATCACGTCGGTGGTTTTAACACTTGATTTTAACCATGACGTTTTTGGTTAATTCTTAAGGTTCACCGGTCCACAAAATTTATTATGAAATTTTGCTGGTCCGCAACGTAAAAAGGTTGAGAACCACTGACTGCTGGAGGCTAAAAAAAAAGGAAAAAATTACAAGTCATGGCTAGTGAAGCAAAGCGGGGTCAAGTTGTGTGAAATTATGACAGAACTAGACTTACCTTTGTGACATTGCAAAGGTTCGTTCAAAACCAGCTACAAATATGGGCCTACACAAAGTTAATTTCAATATGCTTCGTTATTGCTATTATCTTTTCAGATTGTGTGTCCGGTAGCAACCAACTTCAAACCACACAACCTGAAGACAAAAACAAAAAAGGTAAAAACTAGAAACCCTGATTGAACAATTTGATTATTTTCCACGCAGCGCCACTGTTTTGACCATTCGTTGTATTACTGCGACTGATATCAAAAAATTCAAATTTTTATTATAGGCTGCTCGCGGTAATACTACGAAGCGTGTAACGAGCGGCGAGGCCCATCTCAGCGGCTTCGCACCTGGGCAGCACAGAAACGTCGCAGCGATGGCGAGCCATTGGCGACAGTGTCCGACTTGACCGGCGCAGGAATCAAACCCAAGACCATCCGCGCCGATATCTATTACTTTGACCACTAAACACGCCATCACGCCGGTTAAGTGAGATCATGGAATCGGATTTGAACCAATGACCTTGGGTGGTGTAAACATTTACGAAAGCAAGCTAGCAAAGTGTTGATGGATGTTTTTGACTGTACAGTTTTTGTTTATTTATTTGATTTATGTATCTTACTCGTTCCGTTTCTACGTTGTTGTAAACATTGCCTAACTTCGCATTCGAAGCAACTAATCAAAAAATAACGCTTGGCCATACAAAAAACTGACAACTACCATGCAACTTCTTGGCGAATCACATTTTATCGAAGAAGTTGCAACAAAGCTTACGAAGTACTAGAGATAAACCGGAGCTTCTGATCATGTTGCCGTTAAAATGAAGTCACGTCTTTTTGTCACTCCACAACGCTAACAGTTTTAATTATTTTAAGGATGTCATATTCAATGTTGAGCTCATGACAGATTCAAGTAAAAATTTACGCCTTGCTTTATTTCACGTACCATAAAAGCCTTAAAAACTTGACAAAGCGCTTTCAAAAATAGGGCCATTACGCTTTTCCAGGTTTAATTTGTTTTTGGTGATATGTTTTTCACAGCAAAATTTGCCGCAAAGACCTGCGTTGCTTTTGAATGGTTTTGACCGAAGATTGCCCTATAATTTGTTTGCTACTAAAAGCAAAGAGGTGCAGAATTTTCATTAAAATTATTTTTTAAGTTCATATAACATTATTCAAACGGTCATAAATGCAACGGCTTACGAGAGCATTGGCGCAGTCTTAATTGGCAATACAAATCGACTTTCTCAAAGCCTCTCTTTATTTGGCCCAACATTTACTAAACAGACCGACTTTTCAGAATAAAGGCGCGTATATCGACACGCGGCACACGACAACGCGACTAAAAGTATAATGTAAGTAAATGTAGAAGGATTTTGCAGGTTTTTGCGTGACTGGTGAAGAGTAAAATAAAACAAAGAAGGTGCGAAAAAAATTTGTTGCGTGTCGCGTTACCGTCTGCCGCGTAACGGTAAACGCGCCTTAATGCGTTAAGGCATGTCATTTTAAATACAGTATTTTTGTTTTAAGCAACTGGAAATTCCATGGGCAAATTTATTTTGATTGCCGTAGCCATTGCTGTCGCCATTTCCATTGTGATTTCTGCTTCGTTCTATATAAAGGTAAGGTGGTCACGCTGTAGATGTTTTTTTGAAAGTGCAGACCACCTCATAAGGACCTGTTGTGATATCATTTGATAAATAACGTGTGCAAAATGAATGCTTGTTAGGGTGACCAAGCAACTCTGTGCTCAATTTGGGTAATGGTTTATCACCAAAGCCAATAAATATACAAATGCATCTTCATTTAATCGAAGTTGTTTCAATTTTTGACGTCATGTTCGCGTATGTTTCTCATCAAATTTTTAATGACATTGCTAAATATAAGTTGATCAAAACAAACACTAAGGTAAAATCAAATCTTCATTATACTCGCCGTATTACGCCAAAGCGTGTAACGAGTTGCGAGACCCATCTCCGCGGCTTAGCGCGTGGGCAATACAGCTCAGAAGAAACGTCGCAACGGTGGCGAGTCGTTGGCGACACTGTGCCGATTTGGCCGGCCCGGGAATCGAACCCCAGACCTCCCGCACTGATAGCGTGCTTAGCAACTGAGCTAACGGCCGGTCTCAAACACTGAAGTAATTTTTCTTAAATTCTTAAAAGCTTTACGTCTTTCTTGCGATGATAAAGTTTCGATCCGGGATTATGATTACAATTCAATTAACTAACGGTACCGTCGAGCGGGGCTATTATGAACTGAGGAGCTATTATAAACACTTTCGAGAAAAAAGATAGTTTTTAATTTTGTGGAGAAGTTTTTTGTTCTTTGGAATTATTTTGCAGGTTTTGTTTAAGTATATAACGCACAGAACACAAGCGATCGTAAAGTATATTTTTCGGAGTGTTTGTTGAGCTATCTTTTTCGCTTTGAAAACTTGGTCTGAAAACCCTTAAAAACACACCAGCGTTAACTTTGGTGTATCAAGAAGATAAGTTTGATTTCATGATAAAAAAAAGTATTTTATATAGTGACACCATTGCTGGTGATGACGTTGCAAGTTGATTTACTTTGGTGTGGTTACACATTGAAAAATAAATTTGCGAAAATTTTCAAACACCTAGATTTGGAGGTGGCTAGGGGTTATTGTGAACACTGTTATTATCTGTTTTAAAGAGCTGAATTAAATGTAATAGTTTCATTATAATGGAAACAGTTTAACCGGCCATTAGCTCAGTTGCTTATTGCACGCTATCGGTTCGGGAGGTCTAGGGTTCGATTCCCGGGCCGGTCAAATTGGCACAGTGTTGCCAACGGCTCGCCATCATTGCGACGTTTCTTCGGAGCTGTGCTGCCCAGGCGCTAAGCCGCGGAGATGGACCCCGCCACTCGTAACACGCTTCGGCGTAACACCGCGAGTATAACGAAGATTTGATTTTTGATTTTTTGAAATGCAAAAATTGGGATTGAACACTGTTCACAGAAACCCCATAGTACCTGATCCGGCAAAATTATTCTTTATTGTTTAGCTGTAATGGAAAAATGCCAGTTGCAGAAGATTAATCGAAAAACGCCAGTTGTAAAGACACAGCTACATTTCTCTCTAAAAACATTTTCTGCATTATGCAGCAAAAGTTACTGTAGTTGAGCCTACCTGCTGGTAATATCAAAAAAACACCAATGCTATCGCTCTGTTAATCATTTACATGATCAGAATAACCCCAATGGCGGTGCTATTTTGAACAAAAGCACGAAATCAACGCTTGAGAGCTTACATTTTTTTGCTGTTCATAATAGCCCCGGCAGTGGGGTCATTATGAACAACCAGAAAATAGCGGACTAGACTATGAAAAAATGCTTGCAGCAAACCAAAACTTTTTCTGCCATTTCAACAAAATGCAGCTCATAATATTATCACGAACTCGTGAGAAAATGACTTATTTGGCAGTTCGTAGAAACTTTTTTTTCGAAAAAAATCTTCAGAATAGCCCCACTTGACGGTACTCGACTTGTTTGGATGGCGTCGCTTTTTACGAACTAGTAAATTTCTTTGCAGAGTTGTAAAAAGATTTGTGCTGAGCTTTTAGTTAATAGTATTTGAGTTATATTCACCAGTGCTTTTAATGCATGTTTATTTATTTAAAGATGATTTATTTGATGTGAATGTTACACAAAAGCCATAGTTTGGTCAAATATCACGTCCCTAAAATTGTTTTGTTTTGGCGAACGGTTACCTTGTTTAGTTTACGCCGTTGCAAAGGCAAACGAACTTTCTTCATCATAATCAGTTTTCTGATGTAGTAATTAAAAGAAGTGATTAGGAAATGAAAAAGTTAATTGTGATGCAGAAAGCTCGTGGGCCTCTGGAACCACTTAAACCGGAGACGCGGAGGGTGAATAAGTTCATTTTGATGCACTGCGTTGACAACTTATTTCAAAATCTCCTTATCTTCAGACGCAATCCGATTTGAACTTCCTTCTTGATTCTTTTGTTCACGAGCAAGCTGCAAAGGTTGATGACTTGTCAAAAGCTGCGATTAAGGGTTCGTTTACTATTCGCAATCGTGATGTCATGCTGTACTTGACGCTTTTATAACATCATTTATCATTGTTTAATGGCATGTTTATTTTCCTATCACGAGAAAGCGATCGAATTGCTATATCCAGTTCGCTTAGAAGTTGCCGGCCATGTCTACTGCTAAAATATGAAGAGGTTTCGTAAAGTCGCTTTCCCAAAGGCACAAGTGAACTCGCCGGCTTGTTCTCCACACTGTCCCTCTAATGCGGAGCATCAAGTAGGGAAGCTATGAATACCAGTTTTAAAGTCATTGGTTTGACCGGACTTGGAATCAAACTCCGAGCCTCCGCTTCAAAAGCAGCGCTCTATCCACTCCGTATCTTGGCAGTTTTACACCAGAGTTTTCTGAAGTAGAGTCCTTTTCAACTTTTCAAGTGACCTTAGCCAACGTGAGATGAATATTTTTCCCGCATATTCTAATCTGTTAATGGTAGTAATAGCGTCCTTCCTGCGGCCTGCTCAGTGCTCAAAAGATTGTTATAACGACATTCTCGTGAGGGATGAATTAGGGTGGGGCGGAAAAACAAATTTTTGGAATTTTGAATAGTAGTGTTCATATCTGTCCCCAAATGTGGAGTAAACAGCATAGGAGCCAATCCCAGGTTGGTGCGCTTTCTAATGGCTGCGCATTTCCGCCAAATAAAAAAATGTTAATTTGACCTTTTCTCACGAACTGGTCAACCTAGAAAGTTGATTTTTGGCTTAAAAGATGCAAAAGCACCATGTTCACATCTACAATACCTAAAATGCTGAAAAAAGCTGCTGTTAGAAATAAATCTATTGGTGTGGGAGGTTCTGGGTTCAATCACCGGACCAGTCAAATTGGACACAGTATCGACAACGGGACGTCACCGCTGCGACGTTTCTTGAGAGTTGCGCAGTCGCTTAGCCGACGAGACGGGCCCCGCTAATCGTTACACGTTTCAGGGTGATACCGCGAATATAATGAAGATTTTATGTGGTCGGAGCCGCCAGACCACTTATGCGTACATCGAGATTTATAGGCAGCCGAGCAAAATGATAGACGATCTGTGAATATTTGTGCAGCGCTTATGACAAACTTCAGACGCGTATTAACAGCGCAGATAACCGAGTGGACAGAGCGTCTGCCTCTAGAGCTGTAGACTCTGGTTTGATTCCGAATCGGATCAGATCAATAAAATTGGTATTCACAACTTTCCTGCTTCACGCTTAGCATGAAGAGAAAGTACAAAGAAACAACCCGCAAATTTACTTGTTGTGCCGTTGGGAAGGCACTTAATGGAGGGTGGAACTATACCACAGTAGTAGACAAGATGGCCAACAACGCCTAAGCGAGCTCGTTATATAGCGCTTTGATCGCTTTCTGGTGATAGGAAAATAAATATGCTACTAAATATAATAAAAAATAAGTATATATATTCATAACTCATCGAGGCTCCGTGATTTTACACCAAGAATCAGTCTTCAGTCTTATGTGAGATTTACGAACTGACTTAGGTCGATGATGTTTGTCCAGAACAAATGGGTTGTGCTCTTTCGCCAGATTGCGAGTGTGTCACTCGTGAGCGAACTATGGACTTCCGCTTCCTCAGATAACTTTGCCAAAATAAAAATTGGTGATTTGCTTTTCTTGCATGATTCATGAAGATGCCCGAAGCAGGCTGTACCAAACATGACTGCTAGACTATAGTTTTTGATTTAAAGACTGTACAGCAAGCAGCTTGTAAACACCATTTGATGAGCCTTAAATTAAAAGGAGGCTGACATTGTAATGCAATAGAACCAGTTGTGTAAAAGGCAACGGGGGATGTGAAAGTATCGCAGTGCTATAATTGTGTTATTTTTATATGCATAAAAAACTTTTTGGGGGTTGCTTGAGCTCCTTCATAGCAACCTATGTCCGCGAAATGAATGGATTAATCATACCTTATTATTCTGTTATTTTTCGTTTCTTACTTGCCATACTCAATGCTAAATATAAAACGAAAGCAAAATGTTATAGCTCGTGTAAAGCGCGCAGAAATACGAACACGTAATCACTTACGTGTATCCGTGCTTTACACTACTTTACAATACGCATTGTGTCTAGTTTCCAGTCCATTATACACTGTATAGCAGTTTATGGTGTGACAGCATGTTTCAGTATGACGACATAATAAGTGCGAGCATAGTTCTGGTGCGAGTTTCATTAGACAACAAAGCAATCGAAACAGTATAGTGTGCGTACACGCACGCGCTGCACTTTCTTTATAATCATTGGTGCGACACCTTAGCTGCTTAGCACATGCAATTTAAGGACTCGAATCTGTAACTCAAAATATGATGTCAGCGCGTGGGAACAAATTAACTAACCAATGTACAAAGTTTAACGGGCCACTTTATAAGCTTTGGCGGTTCACAAGTGGCCCGCGGATTGAACGCCCCTGCTCTAGACCAGCAGTCCCCGACCTTTTTTATTTCGCGGACCGGTGTCGGAATGAAAACAGTATCTCGGACCGGCCGCGACCCGCAATACAAAAACAAAAGTTAGTCGTTTTGATACCTAGGCTCGACTGCTTAAAGTCTAACTTTTTAATTGCGATTTAAACACGTTTTTCTCTTGAAGTAAGCTGCCTCTGAGTGACGACCCGCTGTTCTGCTTCCCAAAAACTTTTGTTACATCACAACCGATCGATTGCTATTTTACGTCTGAACCTGCATTTCAAATGCAGAAAATTACAGGTGTCGTTAGATCTACTTATAGTAGTAGCTTGTTAACAAAACTTATCAAATGGATGCATGAACCAGTCGCATTTTTTATTTTGCAATCACTATGTACTATGGCTATAGGTTTGCACGTTAACTCGAGCAGTTCGCCGCCATTTTTACTGAGCGTTTTCGCAACCAGTAGTGGGTAGCGACCCAGCGGTTGGGGACCTCTGCTCTAGACGGTAGGCCTATCTCATGCAGCTGCTGAAATCAAACCTTTATTAGGCTACAGCATTATCATTAAACAGCAAAAATTTGAAAAATATACCTCAAGACGTGCAATAAAAAATAATCAAGCGAAACCAAGCACAATTCACAGTACTCCAAATTTTTTTGTGCAGATAGCTTTGATGAATTTCTTGAAGAATGGATCAATCAAAGCAGCGCAAATTGCGATGATTTATACAATCTGGGTAAAAGAGTAGATGGAGTTTACACCATCTTCATCAATCGAAGCAAACGCGCAAAAGTCTATTGTCTGTTTAATGAAAACAACTTCAACTGGATGGTAAATCATGAACAAAAGATACTTCACAAGAAATCATGGAAACTCTGCCATGAATTTCATTACAGCTAAATTTTGTTTAACAACAAAAGTTTTAAGGCTACCATCCGGTTGGCGGAGTGGTTACGACATTGCTAACGCAGTGGCATTGACATGTCTTGGGTTCGATTACAGGCGCGTCAAATCGGGTGCAGAATCGTCGACGGCTCGTCACCGCTGCGACGCTTTTTTGGAATTCGAAGCTGCGTTTGCCAAGCGCTAAGCCGCGGAGATTTGCCCCGCCACTCCTAATTATACACGCTTCGGCGTAATATCGCGAGCAGTGTTTTTTTAAGGCGTTTTGAGGAACTGAAATAGTCTCACAAAATTGTCCAACAGTCTCTCAAAATCTGCAAACTTTCGTTAAAACAGTTCTTGACTGCAGTTTCATTTACAAACTCAAGAGTTGACGGTTTTTCGAAATTGCTCGGTGGTTCTTCATGCTAACCTTAAAAGACACTCATCGCGAGTATCGCGTAGATTTGATTTTGAGCGTTTATTAAAACTCATCGCCTAATTTATCATTTTTGAGCATATTTACTGGAAATGTGCAGGTGTTTGACAAGTTAGAGAACTGCTGCAATATCTTGATAGAACTATATTCTGTTACAGTGGCGGCTCGTGGATGAAAAAAAGTAAGTGCTACGCCATTATATAATCTGACAAAGTTTGCACTTTAATAGGCACGCAAATTCACGTTGCCACAAGCTAATTATGACGTCCCATGGATCAAAAGTGGATTGCCAATTTTACTATTTGCTCTGGTTACAGTAATATAAAATGAAGAAAGTTTCGTTGACATATGGTACATCAGGATCGGGTCTATAATTCTTTTAGGGTGAGGAGTTTAAGTCGAAAAAGTGTCTCTTTTTAGTTTTGGGGGTCTATCTAGAAGTATAGAACTACCTGGACTAATGCATTAAAAGTACCGGACCGGCACAACTAAAATTTAGGGACGGAATGAGCCTTCTTCCGCCGCCGAGTCTGCCAATGTACACTACAAACGCTAATAAAAGAAAATAATATAAATATGTCTAATATCAAAGTTCAGTCGTAATAAAATTTCATCTATTCAGGTATAGAGCTTAAACAACTCCGGGTAATTTTTCGTATTGGGCGTTGACATTGTTGTGCTATGTCGGTATGACGTAACAATTGTAGGCCTAACTGTCTATCTGGCAGCTGACCCTCCACCTTCCCCAAGAACTCCTTGGTGTTGTTTCTAAACTTTTTAACTTTCCATACACTTCTGCTTTCTATATATCTCTTCACGAAATTAAAGTGCGATTGCACTAACTGAGACGCTGAGACCTTGAGACATTATGCAGACGTTGAGACATTGTGCAGATTTAGTGATATTAATGTGCCATAACAAAAAGATAATTGTTACCGGTGCATTAACTTATTCAGCTTATGCATATTGTGTGAGAACGGAAATAGATATTGCCTAAATTAATCACTATTATTCGTTAAATCTTACATAGGCCTACTCCGATTCCCACGAACAAGCAGGAAACAGCATGCTATAGCCTAAATATAGACTTCTTATTCTAACATTGAGGACACACACACTGGAATTCTGTTTAACGATGTCGTTGCTGCGTTGTGCTGTATCGCTTAAATCTGGACTTCCCAAACTTTTTCGCTCGCGACCCCTTTTAATCTCCTAAAATCATTCGCGACCCTTCACGGCTACAATGGCAAACAGTGCGAAATACGCATTCGCGATAATTATTGAAAGGTGAAAACTAAATGCAAGTTTCGACTATAAAAGACTTTGGTTATAGTCGAAACATTAATTTGTCCCTATGTAAATTTCTCATATAAATGCAAGTTATCGTTACGCAATTATTTATTTATTTTTGTAGCATATTTATCCTCCTAACCGGCCGTTAGCTCAGTTGCAAAGCACGCTATCGGTGCGGGAGGTCTGGGGTTCGATTCCCGGGCCGGTCAAATCGACACAGTGTCGCCAACGACTCGCCACTGTTGCGACGTTTCTTCGGAGCTGTGTTGCCCAGGCGCTAAGCCGCGGAAATGGGCCCCGCAACTCGTTACACGCTTCGGCGTAATACGGCGAGTATAATGAAGATTTGATTTTTTTTTTTGATTTGATTTATCCTCCTATGACCAGAAAGCGATCAATGCGCTATACGAGCTCGCTTGAAGGTTGCCAGTCATCTGTCTACCACACCAAGATGGGGAAATCTCGTTAATTGCCTTTCCCAACGGCACAACAAGTAAACTTGCAAGCTTGTTTTCCACACTGCAGTTCTTTTAATGCTGAGCGTCAAGCACGAAAGCTGTGAATACCAATTTTAATGTCATTGGTTTGACCCGACTTGGGATCAAACTCAAGTCTACAGTCCCGAGGCAGACGCTCTTACCACTCGGCCATCTGAGCTGTTAATGCCTGCAATGCCTACTAGTTTACACTTAAGTAGCTTATGAGAAACAAAAACAAAAAAACACATTTATGTAAGGTGATGGACAAGATTGCTTTCTCCTATAAACCAAATCCAGCCGCGGCTCAATATTTGTTAATGCCGGTCTCAAGACGGTTTCAATGTTGCTTATGCAGGAACTATGTTTTGCCGTCAACGTTGACCATGCTGACCGGCACAGACCAGTCGAGACAAACGGCCGGAGTGCGGTTACTGCCGAGTCCGATAATGATGGATATTCGGCTTTAATGCTACCATTGATTAACCAGCTATCCATTGCTTAAACTGGTTTTTAGTTACCGGTGCTAGCCTCTTTCCAGCAGTGTTCTACATAGCGTCGCAAACCGAAGCGATGAAACAAAAAGATGCATCCAGCCGTGTCACGTGATACGGAAGAGACAAAACAAAACAGTTTATACATAGAACTACAGCATTCATCCGCTGCCTCACTATTTCGCACTAGCCTATAGAGATAGGCGAGAACCTATAGCAAAGTTAAGAATGATGTTTGCGCAATTGAACTGGTTTTAAAAGTCTAAAAAGCATAACAGCATACTATGCATGATACGCAATACTTTGCGTAAAATTTGTATACTCTCTGCGACCCCTGAAGTTTGTCACGCAAACCCTCGCGGGGTCGCGACCCCCAGCTTGGGAAGCCCTGGCTTAATTAAATGAAGTTCTGAGATCAATATCAATTGGAGTCGGATTGCGTATTGCTACACATTGTTGTGCTATGACGTCACAGTTTTAACTGTCTATCTGTCAGCCAACCCTCCACCTTCCCCAGGAGCTCCTTGGTGTAGCTTATAATTTTCTATACACCTCTGCTTTCTATACATCTCTTCACAGAATTAAGGGGCGAGACGCTGAGACGTTGTGCAGAATTATCTTATTATGACATCACATCCGCACAAAGTCATTCAGATGTGATGTCATAATAAGATAAATCTGCACAATCTCTCAAAGGTCTCAGCGTCCTAGTTAGTGTGATCGCACCTTTACTGCACTCAGGGCCTAGATGGGGGCAAAGTGCGGCCCGCGATGCGGCTCTTCGTGTGAACAGTGTTGCTCACCCCTGCTGTAACTGATTAAAGTGACATTCACATGAGAGTATGAGACTCCCTCAACATAACATCAAAAACTAAGGTTTATTTTTCCAAACTAAGCTACTGGTGACATTGAATAGGGCCATGGTAAGCCTATACCAGCATACCCCTATTGGCAGTTTACAATCCTGATACCCGCCTTCATAAAATTTACGGCTTACCCAACCCAACTGTCAAAATCTGCATTTAATAGCCTACCAACTCATCATCATCCAGTTTCAATCCGTTTTTTTCCTCGCCACCGAAGGTGACCGGATACACCTCATCCCCTCCGCGATCGCTCTCACACCTTAATTCCTCCATCTCGTTCACCGGAGCAGCCAGAAATGAAAAAAGGGGGGTGACAATTTTTTTCATTGAATATGCGGTCTTGAATTATTTGTTGCGTTCGTTTAACATGAAGTATTGAGAGCAGTCTGTTCAACGCAATGGCAATACATTATGGCAGGTTATATCGACACAACAGCATTATTCTCGGTGGCGTTGGAAGTACCTTAGAGTGAGGCGAGATGAAATCTATGAATTACCATACGAACGTAGACCTTTTCAAAACTTACAAGCTACGTATACGATATGTTTCACTTCAGTGAAAGCAGAGTTCGCTTGACACGGTGTGGTATCCAAAAAAATTTTTCTCGGGAGGGTGCCAAATTTTGAAGACTTTTTAGACACGGTTTCTTCTGGCGTGTGGCAACAGTAAAGTTAATTTAAAGCCGAATGAGGGAGAAAAACGACTCTAAGTGAGTAAGCGGCAAGCCCCTGGAACAATTTTTAAAAATTTACATGCCGCAATTGCAGGCTTCGTGCTTTTTGAGCAACGTTAAAAGCAATTTTTGTTTAAATTTTTGCTTCTAATTCCGAGTCCTTCACCAAATATGGAGCATTTCTGCTGGCCGCATTGTCGAATTATATGTGCTTGTCATAGACTTGTTAATATTGAAGTGGTTCGATTTCGAAAAAGTTTATTTGCAAGTTTTAACGGACAAACATATTTCAAACAAGAACTTACGGCACAAAGTGAGTTAGGAGCGGATAAAAAAAAAAAAAAAACTAAACTAAACTTCTAGCACCAACCTCCGGCGGTTCAAGTTATCAAAATTAACCAGAACAATCAACAAGAAACTAGTATCTACTTTTCGCTTTACCTTCCCGCGCACTAATACCAGATAAAACGTATTTTTGTAAAAAAACTAAAGTTTACATTGTGCTCGACCCAGCGCCCCCCCTGCAGTAAACGGCACTGGTTTAAAGACTGCTGGATAAACTCAAGTTTTCGTGCAGCACAAACACAGTAGCCAGAACGACACTTAACAGTATAATTAACGTGCTAGCATGTTTTTTTTCATCAACATATTTTACGTCGCAAAGTGAATAAATAGCAACCTATTCCTAAAAGAAGCAAGCGCAATAGTACATTGCTAAAGAATTAGCATTGTCCTTATGTTGCGTGTGTAGTAACTGCTGCTTTAAGCTGGAATCCTTGAGGTATCAATACTAAATAGCCAGCAAAAAGTGAAAACTCCCTGAATATTGAATCAAATCATTTTTTGCCAAGTAGATAGGGAAAGATCTGCGGGTTCGCATTAAACTGCTACTAAAAGCTATATCTATATACTATAAGCCCACCGAATACATGTTTGACTTGTCTATGAAAAACTAGGCCAACAAACATAATTTGCTGAGGCTTGGTAACAAAAATACAGTATATATATTTTTTTGCCTTCGAAGTAGAAGTATAGAACAGAAACAGCGTTACAAAATTAGAAAGAGAAATGAATAACACATCTCACGATGAGTCATCGTTCAAGTGCAGTAGGGTATAGTTATAAACTTTGTAAAAAGAGCTCAAACGTTCTAAGGGGAGCTGAAAAAAAACAACCTTTGAACGCCCTTGATTATTCTCATTACAACCCACGTTTACTTGCGGAAAGCATAATCATTATGATACAATCGATCATTCGAAAAATTATTTCCTCTATCTCCACTTTTCTGGCGATTTAATCAATGCTCAGGTTAAAAAGTATTTTATATGGTGAATCCACTGTTTGATTTTTTTTTAAATTTGTGCTTTAAAAAGACGAGGGGCTGGTCTCCCCAATCCCCCCCTGGCTGCTCCGGTGATCTCACTCGATCTGCAGCTTCCTCGATCTTCAACCCGACTTCATTCACAATCTCTTCCAGCTCCTCCTTCGGGTCATTTTTGGCCGTTCTCGCTTTCGCCTCCAATTAACTTCCAACATCATTGCCTTCTTCAGCATATTATCATCATCTCTTCTAGTCACATGTTCATACCATCTTATTCCATTTGCCTTTGCCATTCTATCCAACGTTTCCTTCAAACCCACCATCTCCATCGGCTCCTCCATATTCTGTCTATCCACTAATTTCACTCCACGCATTGACTTTACCCTGTCTCTTTCAGTTCTTCTCAAAATTGCCGTTTCACTCTCCCTCAAAGTCTCAAACACCATGTCTCACTTCCATATAACATTGCTGATTTTACGCAACTGCGATAAACCATCCCTTTCATTCTTAAAGAAAACCTTCTCCCACGTAACGACTTTTTGTATTTAGTTGCATATTTATCTCCGCATTCTCTAAATTTCATCCATCCGATCCTAACTCTTGAGGTCACGGCAGTTCCACACCCACCACTAGCATTCAGCCTGTCTCTTAAATAATAAAATCCCTTCTCAGACTCCACTTCATTGCATAATACCTCCCCTGGTACTTCCGTCCCATCTCCAACACCTACGCATCTTCTACAAACAAAATGTCTTGCCGAACTGCAGGTTATCTTTTTCGTTTTTGTGCATCTGCCACGTATCTACTTCGTACACTGTGTGCAATACACAGCGTTAGACCCAGCCCTTTTCCCACATATTCCACAAGGATCTATTTTGCTCAATGCAATTTCTCCTTCCGTTCCGCGCACCATCATCTTAGTTTTTCAAACATTTACTTTCAATTTCTTGCCTTCCAATGCAATTCTCCATCTTTAGAACCTCTCCCTTAAATCCTCCGAACTTTCACTCATCACCACCAGATCATTCGCGTACAAAATTTCATTCAATAATCCTTCTCTTTCATGTTCTGTCACAACAGCAACCACAATAGCAAATATCAGTGGTGATAGCACAGACCCTTGATGTACACCAACCCGTACCCCAAATTCTTACGATGTCCCTGATCCAACTCTAACTTTCGTCCTTGAACCCTCGTATAAACTCATCACTGCTTGTACCAACACTTCTGCCAATCCTTTTTTTTAAAGCCCATTCCATCACTTTTCTCGGTATCTTATCAAATGCCTTGTCTAAGTCCACAAAACACATGAACAGCTTTTTCTCTCTTCCACGAAACTCCTCTTGCATTCTCGTAAGAATGTTATTTAACTCTTACACAACTTGTGCCTTTCATTTCGCTTAAATGAAATGTCCGAAAAAAACTGACTGACCATGAGCCTTGCAGCTAATCTCATTTAACTAGCCAAATTGCCAACGTTGCAGCAAAGACATGCAGCAACGTTGCGGCAAAAAAATAAAATGATCGAAAAAATCTGACTGACCAGGAGCTTTATAGCTAATCTCATTTAACTAGCCAAGCTGCCAACTTTGCAGCAGAGACATGGGTTGAACAGCCTTTCGAAAACTTATAATTCCTTTGTTGCGTCATTTGCATAAAAAAATGTAAGCTGGAGAAAAAAACAAAACTTCCATTTTTAAATCAATATTGGTAAGCGGTCAATACGAAAAAAATACGAAATTTTGTCAAAAAAACTTCAAAAAAGTTGACAAAATTTGTTTTAGCTAAAACAGAAACTGAGGTGATAAAAAGGAAAATTTATTAGAGCGTCGCAGCTTTGCAAACCTTTTTATGTACGAGCTGCCACTGTTCGGTTCAATCAAATCTACAGTGATAAGACACACGGCGATTAAACAATACTCCTTTAAATACTTTCAGTTTGTTTAAACTATTTTCAAGATCACGGCAAATATTTTCAGGTGATTCAAAGAAGAATAAACGGAGAAGTTGACTTCTATCGGGATTGGAATTCTTACGCAAAAGGATTTGGAATCATAAGCAGAGAATTTTGGTTGGGTAAGCTTTCAATCAGGGCATCGAACCGCTTGAAATATCGCTCCGGGTTTAGGTTCAGATTTCACAAAATTTATTTTTAGCGGTTTCGCTCCGGTTCAGGTTTTTCGTCGTTTGATTTTGCAGGTTTAGTTCCGGTTAAAATTAAAAATACTTTGAATCGTCGGGTTCTGTTCAGGTTCGCAAAAGCAAAAATTCAAAGGTTCAAATTCGGTTTGGGTTCAAGAATTTGAAACCGTCAATTCGACTTATGTTCTGGTACACAGCTACGGGCGCATTTAAAAAAAAAACTATTTATGGTATTTAGGCTAATTCCTTTTTAAGGTGCTGCTGTAGCTCATAAAAGATGTCCTCAGCGGCAAAAATAATTTCAGATTAACTTCAGAATTATTCAAACTTTTTTCGCCGTATGTAAAATCTGAGTCTGGTCCAAATCAGGCTATAGCCTAGATATCTTTGGTTAAAAAAAATTCCATCTGCGCATTTACGCTTAGATACATTGATTTTACAAAGTAACGAAGCATCAATTGCATGCATCACCGTTGCTAGTTGCAGTGTTGCTCTCGCCCTTCAACAAGAACAACAGCATTGCAACGCAAACGCGCCGAAATGAATGAAACGAAACCATCCGAAATGGATCACTTTTAGTCTTATATAGCATTGACAGCACAGTCGCAAAAATGCACTCCGGTTTGGGCTTACATTAGACAAAAATTATTTTAACGGTTCAAATCCGTTTCAGGTTCAAGGTTTTTAATGACCTTGGGTTCAGGTTCAGGTTTAGGTTCACGTCGAATATTTATAAAGGTTACGGTTCGGTTCGGGTTTAACGAAAGGAAGCGGTTAATACGGGTTTTCGGTTTACGTTCCGGTTTGGTTCGACGCCCAGCTTTCATTACCAATAACCAAGCGATTAATCGGTTATATAACATGACAATTAGGTTATCAAATGCTTTAAAATGTGGACTTAATTTAGAAAAGCTACAGACAACAAATTAAACAAGCAGCAGCGGTTGGTGTTGGTACTAAAAAGCAATAGAGTTGGCTAGTCTTAATACATGGACTTCGAAGTAATCCATGCTTAATAGGTGCTCAAATTATATATGGCGCACGCACGTAATGGTATTTAAGATTCTTTGGTTAAAAAGTTTCTGTCTTTAGCAAGTAGCTTTAACCAACTACAAGGTTGTTGAAAGTACCGAACAAAACTACAAGGTAGTTTTAAACCAACTACAAGGTAGTTGAAAACACCGCAAGGAACTACAAGGTACTTTTAAACCAACTACAAAGTAGGCTACTTGAAAACACTGCAAGAAACTACAAGGTGCTTTTAAACCAACTACAAAGTACTTGAAAACACTTCAAGGAACTACAAGGCACTTTTAAACCAACTGCAAGGGAGTTAAAAACACCGCAAGGAACTACAAGGAACTTTTAGACTAACGACAAGGGCCTTAGAAACATCGCATGGGAATATAAAGTATCGACAACATTGCGTTTGGGGGTTCGAGAGTTTGGGGGTCAAAAAGTCAGAGTTGGAGGTTTGGGGGAGTTTGGGGATTCGGGGAGTTGGGGTTCGGGAGAGTCGGGGATTTGCAGAAATTTGGTGTGTTTGAAGGTTTGGAAGAGGTTGAAGGTTCAAGAGGGGTTGAGACTTTAGGGTGTTCGGGAAAGGGGGGATTGGGGTGTTTGAAGGTTTGGACGGGGTCGGAGGTTCTAGAGGGGTTTGGGATGTTCGGGGGGGGGGCGGAGTTTGGGAGGTCGGGGATTAGGGGTGTTTGGGGAAGGAGGTTAGGGTGTTTGCGGGTGCGGTGTTTGGAGGTTTGAGGGTTAAGGGTTCGGGTAGTTGGGGGGTGGGTGGGGTGCTTGGGGAGTTGGGGGATGGGGTTGGAGTTTTGAGGTGTTTGGGGAGTGCGGTGTTTGGAGGTTTGGGGGTTAGGAGTTCAGGTAGTTGGGGGGTGGGTGTTTGGAGAGGGTTGGCGGTGGAGTGTTTGGAGAGGGTTGGAAGTGGGGTGTTTGGGGAGTTAGGGGATCGGGGGAGGGGACTTGGGGTGTTCGGGGGGTGTGGTGTTTGGAGGTTAGGGGTGGTTGAGGGTTCGGGGGGGTGGGTGTTTGAAGGGGGTGAGGGTGTTCTGGGGGGGTTTCGGGAAGTTGGGGAGTCGGGGGAGGGAGTTTGGGATGTTCGGGGAGTGCAGTGTTTGGGAGGTTAAGGGTTCGGGTAGTTGGGGTGTTTGGAGGGAATTGGGAGTTCAAGGAGGTTGGGATGGGGTATTTGGGGGTTTGAGGGTGGGGTTGGTTTAAACGTACCTTGTAGCTCTTTTCGGTGTTTTCAACTACCTTGTAGTTGATTTGAAAGAACTTTGTATGTAGTTCCTTGCGGTGTTTTTAACTACCTTGGAGGCCTAGTTGAGTTTAAAAGTACCTTCTTGTTCCTTGTATATAATGTTTTCAACTACTCTGTACTTGGTTTAAAAGTACCTTGTAGTGTTTTCAACTACCTTGTATTTGGTTTAAAAGTACCTCGTAGTTCCTTTTCGGTGTTTTTAACTACTT
The DNA here is from genome assembly GCA_964006365.1 of Trididemnum miniatum. Taxonomy (NCBI): domain Eukaryota; kingdom Metazoa; phylum Chordata; class Ascidiacea; order Aplousobranchia; family Didemnidae; genus Trididemnum; species Trididemnum miniatum. The sequence continues at coordinate 23,342,793 of OZ023234.1, forward strand.
TGTACATGGTTTAAAAGTACCTTGTAGTTCCTTGTAGTGTTTTCAACCATCATGTAGTTAAGTTAAAAGTATGTAGTTCCTTGTAGTGTTTTCAACTATCTTGTACTTGGTTTAAAAGTACCTTGTAGCTCCTTGTAGTGTTTTCAGCTACTTTGTATTTGGTTTAAAAGTACTTTGTAGTTCCTTGTAGTCAGAGATGGGCGAGATACTCAATTTTTGAGTTCATCGATATCGATACACGATACGATGTCGATACTCGTATCGCCGATACAAGTATCTCAATACAATATCAGGAAAAAATCAATTAAAAAAATTGGTTTACAAATGAATTTAAAAAACTGCTACAAGTTTGCAATCTGCGGACAATTGCAAAACGTAAAAATATCACGTATTTTTTTTTATTTTGTTGCGTATTTATCCTCCTATCACGAGAAAGCAATCAATGCGCTATACAAGCTCGCTTAGAAGCTGCCAGCCATCTGTCTACCACACCAAGACGGGGGAATCCCGCTAAGTGTCTTTACCAATGGCACAAGTGAACTTGCCGGCTTGCTCTCCACACTGTCCCTTTAATGCTGAGCGTCAAGCAGGGGAAGCAGTGAATAGCAATTTCAAAGTCATTGGTTTGACCCGACCCGGAATCAAAACCCAATCTACAGCTCTCGAGGTGGACGTTCTTACCACTAGGCCATCTGAGCTGTTAATTGGGACATGTTATAAATTTACAGTTAACGTCGTTCAATGGCGTTGCGAAACAATTGCAAATAGGCTAGTGATAAGAGAAATTTGCGGACAGTACGTCTCTTTGAATCAATGAGGGAATTTAGCTTCATTTCACATTCTTCAGAAACCGTAAATGAACACGCAATCAACGCCTGGTAAGATTGATCTTGCTCAAAAACAGTATCGAGATACTTGCATCGGCGATGCACATAAACATGCTTAATCGATACCGATACGCGATACTGTAGTGAAACACTTAATCGATATCGATACAAAAGTATTGCGCGATACGTATCGCCGATACAAGTATCTCGATACTGCCCATCTCTGCTTGTAGTACCTTGTAGTTCCTTGTGCTGTTTTCAACTAACTTGTAGTTGGTTTAAAAGTGCTTGTGGTTCCTTGTAGTGTTTTCAGCTACTTTATACTTGGTTTAAAAGTATCTTGCAGTTCCTTGTGCTGTTTTCAACTACCTTGTAGTTAGTTTAAAAGTACCTTGTAGTTCTTTTTAGTGTTTTCAACTACCTTGTGGTAGCTATAAAAGTACCTTGTAGTTCCTTGTAGTGTTTTCAACAACCTTGTAGTTGGTTTAAACGTTTTCTAGTTCCTTGTAGTGTAGTGTTTTTAAGCATTTTGTAGGTTTAAAAGTACCTTGTAGTTCCTTGTAGTACCTTGCAGTTCCTTGCGGTATTTAGTAGGACCCCCTTTACATTATACCTATTTCCATTATTTGAATTTTTGGCCTGAGGCCTCAAACCATCTCAGTGGCCCTGATGCTTATACATTATTGGACGGTGTAGAGCTTTGTGGACTTTAGATTTAGCATATAAACACTTTGATGCAATATGCAGGTTGTAAATCTATTCCAATTGAAGCAATAAAAGATACAAAAGTCGGAAAATTAGACAAAAAATAGCACAAAACCACTGTTATCTAAAAAATAAAATGTTATCGAAAAACACGAAATGCGACTTTTCGTAACCTTATAACTTCTTAAATGCTGACTACACACCTGGGAAACTTTGTGTCAATGCTTTCTGCGTTAATCGCAGCCAGCAAAAATTGTAGCTTTTGTGACCAAAAATCGCCCTAATTATGACACATAGCTTCTTGATTGGCACCCACTGTAGCCATACTTGAAAAATCAATGTCCTAATCAGATTGTAAGAGTAGCCTAAATATCGATAAATGTAAAATGAGAAATAAAGAGATGCAACATTACCTGACAGCTGACACTGTTGTACCGGTATATTAAACGGAGTTGGAGGATTGGCTTTATCAATTGAGTGGGGTGTGAGACGAAAAACGAGTCGGGAAGCAGTGCTGTAACATGTATCAAACTTTCCAGCTAATCCAAGAAAATTTGCTTGCTCGACCGGTGCTAGGAACTGTGTGCCCATTAGAGATCTGATGGCGAGGCCCCTACTTTTCGTAGTTAAGTGGATTGATGTTTGTATTTCATAAAAAAAACATACATAACTTACGAACCAAAAAAATAGACATTGAATAATTGCTATAAAACAAATTTAAGGTGATGTGGATGCTATTATTAAGATCCGGCGCTAGAACAGTCGACTTGAGGGAGCCAGCGTTTATCAGGGGGGAGGGGGCAATATTGGATTAATTTTGTAAATCACAACCGCTTCGTTGCATCTTCTTTATCAGCGAGAACTATGCAGCGAGCTGACGCTGATCTGAACTCTAAAATGCAGTTTTTGTGCAATGTTATGCAGTATATCACAGCCATTACATGTCGCTCACAAGCTCGAAGACAAAAGAAAAGCAGTGACAGACGTTTCGCTGCTTATTGTGTAGTTAACAAACGCAATTTTCACATTTAATATCTTTTTTTCGAACGATACAAGCAAAACAGCTCAAGCGAAGCTGTCTCAACAAAACAGAGAAAGATACTCAAAAGCCGCTGTCTTCAAAGACTCTTCAAAGAGTAACCTTTGCGCCGGCCCTGCTTTTATTGTTTTACTTTTAGCATGATCAAAAAAGGCAATTAAGAAGTTACAAATTTCGGACAAGCTTTGTTGTACGCAACAGCCTCATTTATTGCGAATAAATTTTTTTTCTATTTGGAACTCCTTGAAATAGGCCTATGAGGCCTTAAGTATCAAAAATGTGCCAACAAGAGTGCTTCATATTTGGTGAAGAAAACGAACAGAAGACAAAAACAAAAACAACCTTTAAGAATTTTCAAAAAGCATCAAAATTGCAATTAACTTACTGCCCACGGACCCCCTAGAGTCGTTTTAGTCCCAAAACTGCTTCAACTTAACTCAATCTGCTGTTGTTGTCATTGCGCCAATGACTTTTCGAGCTTTTGATTTTATTAAATAGAGTATATTCGACAATTTAACTTGGGGGTCAATTTCTTTTAGTGGAGAGCATGCTTCCTTTAAACAGACGCTAAAAAGCTACTACTGAAAATAAGATGACCTCCCCCCACTAAAATAATGGGTTATACTATAAGCTATACATTTAGCTCTTCCATTTTTGTTGAGTATAAAATTTATCACGAAACGCCAATGAATTGCTTGTCTTGTCCAAGCTTGGCAATTTTCTGAGCTGTAGTGTTGCAACCAAACGAAACGTGGTTTTGCAAAAATGAAATGTAAAGTTCTAAAAACTTGAAATATCGCCCTGCAGAAAATGCTCTCTTCATAAACGATTCACTGATGATAAGCGCAGACTATAAATTTTAGGCTTACAAATTTTGCATGAAATTACTACGTCAAGGAATTACTCACTTCGAATCGATCTGGAAGACTGGGAAGGTGAACAACGTTATGCTGAATACAAGTGAGTTTTAAATCCTATAGTTTCCTAATGGGTTTGCATTGTTTCTAAAAATTTGAGCTAATTGATTTCAGGAGAAAGTTACCCAGTTTAATAATTTATCGAGACGAAAGCGTTTGAGTAGACTCCGCACACGGTATACTTGCTTCAGTTATGCGTTGCTAAATAAAACGATGATTTCAGTTAATGGCGTTGCGCCGAATAATGTGTCGTAGTTTAAAACAGTATGAAACAAATTTCGCTGTGTAAGTTTAAGAGTATGTAAATTACGAAAATTTATTCTTTCTACGTCACAAAAAAGTGCGTAAATATACCAAAGTTAACGCCAACATTTTTGCCTCTTTTTTTATCTTTAATAAACGCCATTTTTGGCGAATTTCGTTACGACTGTATTCGCTTCTCCAGTTAGTTTATAACTGATCGAACATGCTCACAAATAATATTATGGATCGACTGATGTTGAGTTGCATGGAACATTGCGCCTGCGTTTTGTGTTTATACAAATGCGGATACAGACTACAGCATTAGCGTATGTATGGATACAGTGTAACCAACCGCAACAGCGATAACCTATATTTAGACATTTTTCCATCGGAGATGAAAGCAGCAATTTTGCTTTAAGTGTCAGTGGATACAGTGGAAACGCGGGTAAGATAGTCTATTCCACCGTACATTTTCTAAAATATCAAAACCATAGCCTCAATTTCAAGTGATGTTGAAAGATATGGTTTGGCTTTATCATCACGTTATTCTAAGGTCGCATAGAAAGCGTGCCATGTAAGTGTGTGAATATAAATAGATTTTAAGATCAGTTTTTCAAAGACTCGACGCGCAATTACCTGCATGCTTTGTTTTCTTCACAGGAGATTCCTTACTTTATCATAACAACGAGCCGTACACGACCAAAGATCGCGACAACGATGAAGACATCAGAAACTGTGCATCACAATGGCATAGTGCTTGGTGGTTCAGAGCATGCTATCACTCAAATTTGAACGGGGTTTACCGCAATGTTGGGGCGGGTGATTGGAGTGGAATTGTTTGGATAACGTGGAGGAGATCTTACTCAATGAAGCTAGCATCGATGAAAATCCGACGGAATTAAGTGGCCTTGTCAGTTGCGGTTGCATAAACAAACTTCCAATCATGCTAACGTGTTTTGCTTTACTGTTTTCTAAAACAGAAGTTTAAAAATTATTTTGTTGTGAAATCATTTGTGTTCATTACATTGAAAGCTGTTTGCTTAACAACTTTTTACAGCCGTAACAATTCAAATTCGACGTATCCTTGAAATCCATTAAAACATATTTCATCCATTAAAATATTTTATATTGAAATCAAGGGTGGAAACCTGGCTACTTGGCGTTAGGGTGTCAGTTTTAGTTTCGGCGTGTTGAAACTCAGATGTCAGGCTTCAGTTTTGGTTTGGTTTCACTGCTGTTGAAAAATAGGTTTCAGTTTCGGTTTCAGTTTTGCTTACGCACAACTTCGGTTTCTGGGTTTTAGTTTCGGTTTAAGTTTCATCCAAAAAAGCTATTTTATTTTGAATACGAATTTTTGAAGTGCTCTACTTTTTAGCGTTTTTGTTGTATTGCGATGATAAGTAGCAAGTCAAATGGCCGAGTGAGGAGAGCAATATTGCTTCAGAAGTTGTCGACTTGGGTATAATTCCGAGTCCGGTAAAACCAAAGACCCAAAAATTAGTATCCACAACTTCTTTATTTGACGCTCAGCATTAAAGGAACTGTTCTGGTAATGATGGTGATGACGACTTTTAAAACCCAAAACCTTAGAAAATTCTGAACAGGTTTTAGTTTCAGTTTCGGTTTTGACGTTTCAAGAAAAAACGGTTTCGATTTACGTTTAGGTTTTCAAAAATTTAGCTGAGTAGGTGTCGGTTTCAGTTTGGGTTTCAAAAATTTTCTTCAAAACCGGGTTTTTAGGTTTAGGTTTTGGTTTCCACCCTTGATTGAAATCCATTAAAATATTTCAAACCAATAGTGTTTAACTTCAGGCTTTTTCTTATCTGTTTTCAGGGGGTCGCTAGATACTATCTTGTGTATAAAGATATTGAAAAGTTAATTGAAAGTGGAGCAATATCTCACAAACCACAGTACCTAATAACCTTGAATTGAAGTATTGTTTGAATGTTAACACATTATCTTTTGTTTCTAGAAATTGAAGAAAAGACATTTTTAAATTGGAATAGTAACAATACGAAAAGCTTTTGGTGGTACAGAATTTCAAAACAGATTTAAAAAGCGCCGAAAACATCTTTTAAATTTGAAAAAGACTTTTTTTGAACCAATTCTTTTTCAAGACTACCTAAATTTAAAAGATGTTTTCGGCGCTTTGTAAATCTGTTTTGAAATAGTAACAATATTCTTATAATAAGAAAAGCAGTAACTCTTATAATAAGAAAAGCAGTTATTAAAGGGAAATGGAAAGAAGGATGGAACAGGTGAAGTAATCTTGCAGTCCGTTCCAGAACCATCATAGCAGTTCCGCAGATATTTCAGTAGAAAAAAAACTAACTAACTGGAAGCTTTTTTCCTGAACTTCGGACACGCAGTTGCTTACCTTTATAGCTCTGCATCAGCAATGTGTTAAATCAATCATAGCATACGTAAGTTGACGTTACAATTAATTAATGCGGGTATACCAAAACCGAATTACCGTTAATATAAGCTGGCCAACTAGTTCGTGGTTTACTCAACTCAAGCTACCCATATTGCATATATGCAGTAAAATAAGTAAATCATTCCGGGTCTCTGATTTTTCCTAAGTTCTGGAAGAGTTTTAATGAACCCTAGCCTTGTCATTGCCCACCAATTACTGGCAGTAATTGATGTTTCGACATTACACGCATTAAATGAGCTTGCTTGATTGATTAATGCTTCTCAAGTAACTTCCTATGAAATGCATATTACAGTATAACGTCCTTTAATACACACTACAGCAGTCTAGGAATTTGGATCCCAGAAGCCCCCCTCCCCCCCCCCCTCTTTGTCTAAGACCACTGCTGGTCACACACCTTGAGTTATTCATGTTATTACTTCTGTTTAGGAGGCGGTTAGTTATCTGAAACATACCACATGGACAAACAAATGCAGTATTTTAAATAAACGGATAAACAAATACAGTACCGGTACTTCACCTTAAAAAAACGAGTTACTCGTCACGAAAGTAGAGCTGTTGCTTTTGCGAACGGTTTCCGCATCCGCTGTCGCGTAGTAATTAATGTGATCAAAAAATGCGCTGTAACTAAACTTACTCCACCAAATAATTAGTTCTAGCCATCCGCAACCTACTGATAGTGTGTTTTCAATTTTTTCGCAGCAGTTAAGGCTTACACTATTTTTGATACCGGTATTTCGGCTTTGCTTAGTTAACTAATCACGATCTCATAAGATTGGGCCATTTTATCATTAAAGATTTCCAAGAAGCAACTAAAGCCGCGTCACTCATGGAGGTTTTCGCAACCAGCTACAAAACTTCATTTTGTTATTGCAGATGCTATTTTAATTCTTTTCGAACTTGTTTCCGCGATTGAAAAACTGAAATGGTTACCTTTTCGAATTGCTGAAATAGTTTATAAAATCTTAAAAATTGCGTTCACAATATCAAAATGAAGTTTCGTGTCTAGTTGCGAAAACCACTACATGTGAACGCGGCCTAAGACAAAACAATGTATAGGCCCTACTTTGCCACTGACTCATTGTAATAACACGCAGACTCCGCATATCTGAAATAGACGCAGTTGATAATTACAATCACTGTTACGTCATTGTAAAAAGTCCCTTGTGACTTTTGTGACTCATTCTCGAGTCACGGTTAGAGTCTTTAGTAAAAAAGTAATAGCGTTCCTTACAGTACAGTTAAGTCAGTTACCTTCATTTAATAGAAAGTTGTACCAAACGTAATCTGTTTTTGCGCAAATTTAAATAGAACGAATCGTTTAATAGAGATCTTTAAAATTGTCAAGAATGCATTTTGTAATTTACGCGATAAATGTTTAAACTTATACTCAATCTTGCAAATGATTCTATTTGGCTTAAGGCGATGACATTTCAATTTTGACTTTCTACTCAAACGACTAATTTTCAATGGCCTATTTCTGTTTTTCACACTTGCACCAGTACAGATGCTAGAGAATTTGTAGTTTCGCTCTCCAGGATTCATCAAGTTCGCTTCCATGACACCGATTTTAAGAAAGTTACACTTCACATAATGACACCAAGATGATCTTGCAAGTTTAAAATTTTTAGGGCAAGACAAGGGTCATATTCATTGAATACGCTTAAGTTGAGACTCCGCTCAGGTTCAAACTCCATTTAAGCGAGCGCAGTTTGAGCGAGTGTGCTTTTTCGTATTCACCAAAGTTGTTGAAACCGCGCTCAGCTAAGCCCCAGTTTCTAAGTTGAGCGGAGTTTAAAAGCCTAGGTTGAACATCCTTGAGTCTCCACGCTGAAATTTTCACGTGAAAAAGCGAATTCCGTTCATTTTTTTTATAAAAAAACAAGTCTATGATTGCTGTTCAGGGGCAAACGTACGGGCAAAACAGAGATGCAGTTCATCGTGATTCATAAGCTGATTGGTAACTGGACAATTATATAAAAAAAGGATTATATGTACCACTCCATTGTTGAGAGCGTAAAAACAAAATTGAAGTCAAAAAGTCAAGTTAAAAGTTAGTTTTATAAGCAGTGGTGGGCACGTTACTCTCTAAAAGTGACTTAGTTACAGTTACTTTGGAAAAAAAGTAACTAAGTTACTGTTACAGTTACTGTTTTAAAAAAGTAACTATTTACCGTTACAGTTACTTTCAACAAACAAAAATTTGACCCTAATAAATTAAATTTTTTATCTCTTATGATTGCATCCGTCACCTATGCTAATCTTTTCATGTGAACAACAATATTTCGTCAACTTACATATTTCTCAAAAATTAACCTTTCAAAAAGGCAAGCATCTCGAAATGCTCGTCGGTCAAACCAGCTCTTTTTAGTTTTAAAATGTCTTTTCCTACGCTGAACAGCCTTTACCTGACCATTTTCTAAAATTGATAAGCTTATTATAATTGTTTTGCTGAATATTAGTCATCCAAAACCATAAGTTGGATGTATTTTTGTTGTTGGACTTTTAACGAGACTTCTGTCGTTGTTATTCAGACAACACAATTACGAACTTTTAGGTCAGACATAAATAAATCCAAGCAACGGTTACTATCCAAACTTGACATGAGCTGCAGAATTTCTTGCGTACTCATTACAGACACATTATAAAATACATACGGGTCCATTGTACCCAGCTAGTAATAGATGCTAGAAATCGTCCTCATTTCAAAAATCAATAGTCCATCAGATTGAGGTTGATACCAAAACAAACCTCCGTAGTAGGCAGACAAAGTCAAAAAAGCTCAACATTCCTTAATCATGCTGGCAAAAATTTGTGCGACTTTAAAGTTTGTCTGCGGGTCCAATGGACCCTTCTGGTATTTCTAAGTTAAATAAGGAGAGTTGGGGTTGGGAGATTTAGCATAAACTTCTGAAGCTGAGCTTTGTTTGCGGTCCTACTAAACACCGCAAGGAACTACAAGGTACTGAAAACAGTGCAAAGAACTACAAGATACTACAAGGAACTACAAGATACTTTCAAACGAAGTACAAAGTAGCTGAAAACACTACAAGGTACTTTTAAACCAACGACAAGGTACTTGAAAACACTACAAGGTACTTTTAAACCAACCACAAGGCAATTGAAAACACCGCTAAGAGCTGCAAGGTACTTTTAAAACTAAGTACAAAGTAGCTGAACTACAGGGTACTTTTAAACCAACTACAAGGCAGTTAAAAACACCGCAAGGAACTTATAGACTAAAAACACAGCAAGGAACTTTTAGATTAACGACAAGGGCGTTAGGAACATCGCAAGGGTTGGAGTTAGGGGGGGTTGGAGTTGGGGAGGGTTGGAATTGGGGGAGTGAAGTCGGGGGGGTTGGAGTTGGGGTGGGGTCGGGGGTTGGAGTAGGAGGGGGGGTTAAGCTCGGGGGGGTGGAGTTAGGGGGGGTGGAGTCGATGGGGTTGGGGTCGGGGGAGTTGGAGTCGGGGAGGTTGGAGTTGGGGGGGTTGGGATCGGATGGAGTGGGGTCGGGGGTGGTTGGAGTCGGAGGGTTGGAGTCGGGGGGTTGCGGTCAGTGGGGGTAGAGTTGGGGGGGTGGAGTCGGGGGAGTTGGGGTCGGGGGGGTTGGGGTCGGGGGGTTGGGTCGGGGGGTTGTAATTGGTTTGAAATTACCTTAAAAGTTTTTAGTTGATTTACAAGTACCTTGTAGTTTCTTGTGCTGTTTTCAACTACCTTGTAATAGCTATAAAAGTACCTTGTAGTTCCTTGTGGTGTTTTCAACTACCTTGCAGTTGGTTTAAAAGTACCTTGAAGTTCCTTGTAGTGTTTTCAGCTACTTTGTACTTGGTTTAAAAGTACCTAATAGTTCCTTGTAGTGTTTTCAGTACCTTGTAATAGCCATAAAAGTACCTAGTAGTTCCTTGTGGTGTTTTCAAGCATTTTGAAGGTTTAAAAGTACCTTGTAGTTCCTTGTAGTATATTCAGCTACATTGTACTTGGTTTAAAAGTACCTTGTAGTTCCTTGTAATGTTTTTAACTACTTTGTAGTTGGTTTAACAATACCTTGTAGTTTCTTGTAGTGTTTTCAACTACCTTGTAGTAGCTATAAAAGTACCTTGTGGTTCCTTATGTTGTTTTCAAACATTTTGTAGGTTTAAAAATACCTTGCAGTTCCTTGTAGTGTTTTCAAGTACCTTGTCGTTGGTTTAACAGTACCTAATAGTTCCTTGTAGTGTTTTCAGCTACTTTGTACTTGGTTTAAAAGTACCTTGTAGTTGCTTGTGCTGTTTTCAACTACCTTGCAGTTGGTTTAAAAGTACCTTGTAGTTCCTTGTGCTGTTTTCAACTACTTTGTAATAGCTATAAAAGTACCTTGTAGTTCCTTGTAGTGTTTTCAACTACTTTGTAGTTGGTTTAAAAGTACCTAATAGTTCCTTGTAGTGTTTTCAGCTACTTTGTACTTGGTTTAAAAGTACCTTGTAGTTCCTTGTGCTGTTTTCAACTACCTTGTAGTAGCCATAGTAGTAGTAGTAGTAGTGTCTTTTATTTCTGCATCGTCAAAATAAATATAACACAGCAACATATGATTTCAAATACAAACGGACGCAGAAAAGGGAAGAAGCGACAAAACGATCAACGTTGTGACATGCTAGCGAGAGTGAAACTTGAAGATGAGGGGATTAGTAGGCATGGTCGCAACACCCCCATATAAGTACCTTGTAGTGTTTTCAAGCATTTTGAAGGTTTAAAAGTATCTTGTAGTTCCTTGTAGTACTTTGCAGCTCCTTGCGGTGTTTAGTAGGACCCCTTTTTTTGTGTTTACAACTTCTTCAACTTCGTTACCCGTAGCTTAAGCAAAAAGGAGCCATCTGCATCGGCTTCAAGCATCTTTTATCCGTATTCTCAACAATATAAACCCTGCCGATTACTTTCCCGTCAATCACTTATCCCCCCCTTCAGCTAGAAAAAAACGTAATGCGTGAATACTTTCGCTGCATTACTTCCACGTTTTCTTTTAGATTTTACAACTCTTCTCTACTACATTTCTCTAATGCAGCAGGGAGGCTTTAAGTTAAGCATTCTTTTATAAAATTAACCGAATTAATCACTTTTGCTGCAAACGAATTTTCAAAATTTTAACCATTTTTAGTTTATCACTCACCGCAACCATTTTTAACCATTTTGACAACTGAATTTAGCAGTTGCTTTATCCTATTTTACAGCTTAACGCAGCCGGTTTATTCATTACCGCAAGTTCACAACCATATTTGTTACTGCTTTTAGTTTTAACCAAGTTCTGTGTTAAACTAAATAATTTTGATTAACTATTTCAACCAATTTTATCTCATCAAGCAACTAACTTTTCGGCTTGTTTCAATCGATGATACTGGTTATTTGCAACGAAATTTAACGGTTGTCTTAACCGATTGCACTGGTTGCTACAACCAATTTTAATCATTAAAATATTCATTTTTTTTTTTTTTTTCAGTAATCCAAACCAAGCTCTGTGGCAAAATGAAGTAATTTTGATCAGCCATTTTAATCAATTTTATCACATAAAGCGACCAACTTTCAGCCTTGTTTCGACCAATGATAGTGGTTGTTTGCAACAAGATTTAATAGCTGTCCTAGCCAATTTTACTGGTTGCTGGGAGCAATTTTATTTATTGAACTACTCCTATATATTACTAATCTCAACCAATTTCTGTGGCCATGTGTTATGTTTTGTATGAGTCATTTTAACCATTTTTATCACATTAGGCAACCAACTTTTAGGTTTGTTTCAACCAATGGTATTGGTTGTTGGTAACCAAATTTAACAGTTGTTGTAACTAAGTTTACTGATCACTGCAACCGATTTAAATTTGTTGAAGTAGTCAAATTTAGCATTTAATCCAGCGTTTCTTAACCCGTCCCAAGCGGCCGAACCCTAACAACTTCGTGGCTTACTCAACTGAATCCTAGAAACGGACAGCGTAACGTCCAATTTCCCTCCCAAAATCAGGTGAAGACCAAAAAAAGGTCATCACGTCTTCCGACGTCCAAATTTCCTCTCAAAATCAAGTGGCCAGCGGCCCCCTGGCTACGCCCCTGAAAGTGTTAGGATTTTGAAGGACTTCCACCGAACCCCAGAGAGCTCCGTCGAACACTAAGGGTTCGGTCGAACCCCGGTTAAGAAACACTGATTTAACCTAACTAATTTCCAGAAATGGGCAATTTGCAATTTGAAGCGCAAAGCGCAACTTATGCAAGTTTAGCAATTGCAAAGCGCTTTAACGTCTTTATTTTTGGTCGTTGTGCAACTTGCGCTGCGCGTTAAACAAAGCAAATGATGCTTGCGCTTTATTGCGATGCAGACTGCAAAAAGCTGGTAGCGCTTTGTCAGCGCAGGTTGCTGAAGTTAAAAAAGGCAATGATCGTTTTGATGAAATATCGCTTCATTTACTGCAGGTCAATTGACAGTACATTCAAATTTCATCGGATTTGGTGTCCTACGAAATTTTGTGTGATTTTTGACGTAAGCAGTTGACGGAAATACTTTCCGCAGGGTTTGAATCCAAACGGTTTTCATTTTATTGGCTGTTCTGCAAAGCACCTCACAACTGTTGCTTTCTGGAATGCCGCGTAAAGTGACGTAGCTTCACGCAGTGCCGCCGTTGAGGGAAGTCTCAGCCTACTTTCTTTTTTGCTATGGTAGGCCAGGGATATCTAGAACGATATCCTTGTAGTAGGCTCTGTATTCGTCGGCCTTGAGGCCTAGTAACCCGAACAGAGTTGCGTGCCGTCCTAAGTCCACAAATTTTGAATAGACTGTACTCCTGTTTTGTCAAAATAACAACAGTGTCCAGTTGCTGTAGTTATTGTGGTTGACCTCACCAACCGGCTTAATTTCAAAGGCTAAAAAAAAATAATGTAAAAGAAATGTTAAAGAAGAACAAAATTTAAGATTCTTATTTGATTAATTGGCTCGATTTGTTCCGCCTCAGTTTTCCATCACGAGAAAGCGGCGCCTGCCATCTTACATAATAGGACTCAAGGGCGTCAAGCTTTTTTGACGGGCCGTATCTGCTTTTCAAAAATTTTCGCGGGCCATAATTTAGTACCATGGCGACAATATAATAAGCGATTATAAAAACAATTTGAAAATTCATATTTATGGCTTCCCGAAAAGGGAAGCCATAAAAATTATAAGACCTCCATGTGAACTCCATGAGAATCAGGGATTAGAGACCTCCATGTGAACTTGTGCCTAACAATTTTTCGGGGGTGGCGGTCAACAGGTTAAAGGTCAAACGTCAATCAAACAAAATGAAAAAAAATCGATTAAACGCTAATAACTTGTGAATGGCAACTGGTAGGACCTTCAAGTTTACGGAGCAGATGCATCTCAATCAAGATAAAATAGGACAAACAGTGACTGGTTTTGTGTGACGTCACTTGGGTCAAAGGTGAAATAAGCAAATATGTTGTTTGGCTTATAACTACTGATTGAAGACACATAAGAACCTGAAATCTATAGGGTTGGTGTGTCTTGGTATGTTCTCGCAGTGTGCCAACTATAAACGCTCTATATCACGTGACTCGGGGTCAAAGGTCAAAAAACCGATAAATGTTGCCAATAATGCGCAGTCTAAGGCTTTTGAACCGCTGATGCTAAAGGCTTGAAAGTTTCAGGAATGATAGACCTTGACGAAAACTTGTATTTCATAAATTTGGGGGGGTGGCGGTCAAGTGGTTTGGAGTCAAAGGTCAAAAACAGGAAAATATTCATAAGCTTATAGCTGTTAAATGGCAACATCTAGGACCTTCAAATTATCGTAGGATATTAACCTCAATCTGGGTAGCAATAAAATTAATATAATGAAGGGTTACCCCACAGCACCTGACTTGGAGTCAAAGGTAAAAAACCTGAAATTTCAGGAAACCTCATAAAATTCAAGCAAGTTTTTTTATCCGTTAGAGGGCAGCAGGGAAACATGTTTTTCAGTTATTGTAGCATAAACCTTTTTCATTCGTGAGTGAGCCGCATGAGTTTGTGTTTAAATTGACATTTTAAGCAGCAATCAGGGGCACATGGGAGTTGGCCAAGTAGTTGGTGCATTGGACTGTTCACCTAGCTTCGCGGATTCCTCGCATTAAAACTGTCTTCGCATTGCGGCGAAGAGTTTGGTGAATTAATTGCTAGCGTAGTCCGCTCTCAGATCATCAGGCTTGTGGTTATGCGAAGTTTGTTGTAATCAGCACTTGTTTGCTTTATTTCATTCACGCCTTATGTAACTGGATAACTGGACAAATTCAAAACTGTTTGGCTGTAACTTGATGAGTGTCAAAGTTTTGGTTGAAGTAGTCACAGCTTTTTTATTTAACGCGAGCAATCTCGGTTTATCAGTCGCTTTACTTTTTAAGTTGCTAGAAAGTTGCCATTAATAAGTATGTATTAAGTTTTAACTTCTAAGTTTCACCTTAACAACAAGTGATTTACAGTCATTTACAGTAGTTCAAGTGAAGTGAACTGCAGCTGCAACGCTTCGAAAAATACAGTAACAGCCAAAGTGTAACGACATATTTTAGTAAGTAGCAGCGATATTTATTAACTTAAAGAGAGGCGATATTTAGTAAATGTCCCGACATTCATTAAGTAGCGGCAATATTTAATAAACAGCAGCAACATTTAATAAATAGCAACGACGTTTAGCTGAAGTGCTGCGGTAATATGCCAATGAATCAACACTGTTTCCATTTAGTGTGACCATGAAATCGATTTTGAAAAGTTTAATATTTATCCAAATTTGAATGACTATCGACACAGTGCATCCATATTACCAATAGTGGAACCATTCTCTGTGCTGAGTGCCCGCAATGAAAATCAGAGCTTAGATGTTGTGTTGCCATTTTTTATCTCTGTTTTCAAATTTTTTTATGAAATTTGCATGGAGTTTCTAGTCTACTTCATTGTTACACTAACTTGGCAATACGTGAGAAAAGTGAAAAATTTTGATATGGGGTAAATGATTAAGTATGGGAACTGGGGAGTATGGGGAAGTGTTGGAGCAGGCGTGGGGTTGTGAGCTTTGTAGTCCAGCTTTGTAGTCCAAGCGGCATATTTCGAAATGGTTCTACAGAAAAAGATAGGGTTAGATCGAAATGAGTAAAAATAGAAAAGTTGCATTGAATTCGGTAACAGCGGCGTGGTGTATCGGTCAGTATGCTGGACTGCGACGCAAAGGGTCGGGGTTTGATGCTGTTTTAGGTTTTGATTTTATGCACTTTCTGATGTCTATTTCGGGATGGGGTAGAGTGGTGGTAATAGAATAAACAAAAATTTTTCTGTAGAACCAAATAGAAATATGCGTCCAGGCGCTGTAGGCCACGTAGATGGGACACGTCATTCGTTAAACGGCTCAGCGTAATAAAGCAAGTATAACGAAAATTTAATGTTTTATGTGATTGTTGCAGGTATTATCAATTGGATGCTTCACAAAGTCTTCGCAATAATTTAAAGAGAAAAATTGTAATTGAATATCCTCGAATTTACGTCGTTTTTGCTGATAGGGCTTACAAGTTTGAACAATCAGTTTGCAAAGAACCTTAAGTTCATGCGCTGCTAGAAATTGGAATTAATTTAAGCAGGTCAACAACATAGCACTTTTTCATACATCCCGAGTAACGGTTTGCAATGTTGATTTGGTTTAAATTCTTTGGTTGTTGCATTATTTTGAATTTTGATGAAGACTCTTGAAGAGTAGCTTGTGAAATTTCCATTTTGGTAGCTGTTTAGCGATTGCTCATGTTTTAACTGCCAGCTATTGTTTTATAATCTCTGTTTTACCCGCTGTAGGCCTACTGCAGCTGCAGTTTTCAGCATCACCAGTTTTAGGCTATTCATTTTTCGCTAAACTGCCAGTAACTCTTTGTGCTTTCCATGCTTATGAAAAACAATGCACTACAATGTGTCTGCGTTTCTTTCGGCCAATATTGTTGAGCTGGGCGTCATTAAAATGCTCACTAAGTTGGAATGGCGTTACACGGATTAACTCATTGTAGTGTTAACGGGGTCGTACTATTCGTAAAACTTCAAGTCTCCACATGTTGAACGAGATGGACTTTACAGTTATTACTTATTAGGCCTACTTAATATTTAAAATACAGGGTGTTCCTTAAAAAATGACTCCATTTGAGATGCAAATACCTCCAAAAGTTGTTACTCGAAATCAATGACACTTGACAAGGCATATGGGTTGATATAATTTATTTTAAAAGAGATTGTCATTTACGCGTTGTCGGCAGTACAACACACATGCTTACTGATTTTCAGAAAATTCACAGATGTTCAATGGGTGCTCCTCCTGCATCACGGCAAACGTCTCGGCGATTACCGAGCTCATCCCAAACTCGCTGCAGCATGTCTTCTGTAACAGTCCCTAACGCTGAAATAATTCTCTGCTTCAATTCCACTACGTTTGTGGGCAGAGGAGGGACTTAAACTAAACCATTTCCACAGCTTTAAAGAAAAAAATCGCAAGGGGTCAAGTCAGGTGATCGCGGGGGCCATTTTAGCAAGACTCTGTCATCATTCTCAGCGTTCATTCTCATTTAAGTAAGCTCGTACTGAAAGTTTCCAGCAAGATGGTGCTCCACCCCATTGGAAACTTTCAGTACGAGCTTACTTGCATGAGAATCTGCCAGGAAGATGGATTGAACGTGCTGGAAATGATGACAGAGTCTTGCTAAAATGACCCCGCGATCACCTGACTTGACCCCTTGCGATTTTTTTCTCTGGGGCTGTGGGAAAGGTTTAGTTTACGTCCCTCCTCTGCCCAAAAACGTAGTGGAATTGAAGCAGAGAATTTCTTAAGCGTTAGAGACTGTTACAGAAGACACGCTGCAGCGAGTTTGAGATGAACTCGGTTATCGCCTAGCCCTAGACGTTTGCCGTATTGCAGGAGGAGCACACATTGAAAATCGGTGAATTTTCTGAAAATCAGTAAGCACTAGGGTGTTGCAAACACCCTCATAAGACCAAAAACAAAATTACTTTTGATATATGGTGATCAGTCCAGAAAAAAAACCAGAAATGAAAATTCAGCAAAATTGAACATTGTTTAGGTGTTCCGCTTTTCATTTTCATGACGGCAGGCTTATCGATGCAGGGAATTTTTTTTATCTTCTTAACCACTTGTGCTAGAAAGTTGGTTGATGACTCAGAAACGTCAAGTTTCTATTTGACTTACAGAGAAACTATATGGCTATTTTGCTTAGTTTTCGAGTTATTCAGGTTTTGGGGGAATGCGATGTTATTACTCCATCTATTTAAGCTACCTCATAATGATACTGAGCGAAATCAGGTACCGACATTGCTTTGGCTACATGACAATATAGTACCAGTGTTCTAGTTCATGGGTGGACTAAAAGTCTTTTTTTTTTAATTTTGTGTTTGGTTTGCACATAAATTACCACCTGGTGTATTTGATAGTGATGAGTTAAAAATTAAAAAATCATAGTGCTACTTGGTAAACAAATCATCCCAAAGAATGCGCTGACTAAACGCCATAGAGATCCCCGTTTGTTTCTGCTGGGATCTGTTCCAAGTCAAGACGACATCTACATTGTTACAAGCGAACTACCAACCAACAAGCAAGTAGCGTTCACTGCTAAAAAAGAACAATTTGACCAAACCAAAAATAAAAAGCCTTTTCATTGCAATCATCTCCATCTTCTGGTGGCTAGTGCAGATGATCCTGATGAAAGTTGATTGTCAAAATTATTGGAAAGCATTGCAACTCTTGCTTCTTCAATTTTTTCTTTTTTCTTCTGCTTGTGCAAGTCTGACCTGAGCTTTTTTTTTCTGGTGTCTCATTTCCATTTGGTGCATTTTAATATCTTTTCCAGCTATTGATGCAGTGCGATCATTCTGCATTGATAAAAGAAATGCTTTGTCTTCTGCTCCATAGATCTTTCGACCAGCAGGCCATGGTTTCTTGCAAACATTTCTTGAATGCTTCATCCTTTTCTTTGGCTCTCCCTATTTTTCTTTTTTAATTTTCATCAAATTTTGCATACTCCTGTAATGTTGCGGTATATCTTGAGCAATCTTGTTTGCTTGTTTTGTCGGAATTCTTGCTCTGGCATAAATTGGCAAAATCTGTTCAGTTGTGCTGGACATGGCTGCTTTGAACATCGGCTTTTTGTTTTTGGTTTGGTCGAATTCTTTTTTAGCAATGAATGCTAGTAGTCTAATACTTGGTTGGTAGTTAGCTCGTAACAATGTGGATGTCATCTTGACTTGGAACAGATCCCAGCAGAAACAAATGGGGATCGCTATGGCGTTTAGTCAGCGCATTCTTTGGGATGATTTGTTTACCAAGTAGCACTATGATGATTTTTTAATTTCTAACTCATCACTATCACATACACCGGGTGGTAATCTATACGCTAACCAAACACAAAATTAAAAAAACTAGGAGACTTTTAGTCCACCCATGAACTAGAACACTGGTACTATATTGTCATGTAACCAAAGCAATGTTGGTACCTGATTTCGCTCAGTATCATTATGAGGTAGCTTAAATAGATGAAGTAATAACATTGCATCCCCCCAAAACCTGACTTTGAAACATAATTAACACAATTACTCGAAAACTAAGCAAAATAGCCATATAGTTTCTTTGTACGTCGATAGAAACTTGACGTTTCTGAGTCATTTGAGCCAAGTGGTTCTAGCTCAAGTGGTTAAGAAGTTAAAAAAAATTCCCTGCATCGATAAACCTGCCGTCATGGAAATGAAAAGCGGAACACCTAAACAATGTTCAATTTTGCTGAATTTTCATTTCTGGTTTTTTTTCTGGACTGGTCACCATATATCAAAAGCACATTGTGACCAGCACAGTTTTTCATTTTTGCGAGCCGTTTGCAGCACCCTAGTAAGCACGCGTGTTGCCCTGCCGACTATGCGTAAATGACAACCTCTTTTAAAGTAAATTATATCTACTCGTATGCCTGTCAAGTGTCATTGATTTCAAGTTATAATTTCTGGAGGTATTTGCATCACAAATGGTGTCTTTTTTTTTTTGAGACACTCTGTATTTAAGTTCATGGGCACTGCACTAATTTAAACTAGACCCGTGAGAACAGGTCGTGTGTTGCAGTTTCCGTAAACAGTTTAAAAATTGTGAAATTACATCTTATTTTTGAAAATATTTTTAGAACTCTGGTCAAGATAAGTTACAAAGGTTTTCATATTCGCGACTAGCGATTTTGTCGCAATCAACAGCTTGTGGCTCTAGTTGCGAAATACGAATTTAGTTTTCAAGTGAACAATTCAGAATTACTTGACCCACATATAGCCTAATTGCCCTAGTAACGATATAAAACAAGTTGCTAAAACAGTTACTAGCCAGACGGGTTCGCGGTCTTATGACTTTTTCGCGATCCCCTGAAAACAGATAAAAAAGCCGTAGAACACCACTGGCTTGAAATATTTCGAGGAGTTTCACTGGCTTTAGAAATGCGTCGAATGCAAATCGCTAAGGCTGTAAAAACTTGTTAAGCAAACAGTACGGGGCACCCTTGTGAAAAAACGATTTGGCAAATTTTGTACGAATTTTCGACAAAATTTAGTCTACACAGTTGCACAGCCATTTACAGTAGTTCAAGTGAAGTGAACTGCAGCTGCAACGCTTCGAAAAATACAGTAACAGCCAAAGTGTAACGACATATTTTAGTAAATAGCGATATTTATTAACTTAAAAGAGAGGCGATATTTAGTAAATGTCCCGACATTCATTAAGTAGCGGCAATATTTAATAAACAGCAGCAACATTTAATAAATAGCAACGACGTTTAGCTGAAGTGCTGCGGTAATATGCCAATGAATCAACACTGTTTCCATTTAGTGTGACCATGAAATCGATTTTGAAAAGTTTAATATTTATCCAAATTTGAATGATTATCGACACAGTGCATCCCCAGAGGTGGGCATTTTTTAAAAATTGGTTGAAGCGCAGCGCAAAAGTTCTGTTAAGTCATGAAACGCAACGCAACTAGCGCAACCTAATTTTTAAATTGACTGAAGCGCAACGCAACTTTCACAATTATTTTTTCGCATTAAAGCGCAACGCAACTTCCGCAATCAATAATTTTTTTGCATTAAAGCGCAACGCAACTTCCGCAATGAGGTTTATACAAAAGAAAAAGCGCAACGCAACTTTCGCAATGAAAAATTTAATAAAGCGCAACGAGTAGGTGTATAAGCAATCCAATTTTTTCTTTAAGTTATTTTTATAGGTGCTTTTAACAGTTCACTACAACGCGACAACGATTTTAATGCAAGTGACTGTAACAGGATTTTGCGTGGTCAATGAACAGGAAAATTAAATAAGAAGCGAAAAAAGATGCGTTGCTGATGATTGCTTTCTTCATCTTCATCCTCTTATCACGAGAAAGCGAAGGAGGCGCTGCTTAGGACGAATCCAGACTCGCTTAGGAGTTGTCTTTGCTTCCGAGTTTTCCGGTTGAATTTTGCTTCTGACTTATTTAGTTTGCCGCTTGCCAGATTTTACCAAGCAGAGATAATCAACGTGAAGCATCTTATCCAAGGACGCAACAACGAGACTACGTTGGGAGTTGAACCATCAACCTTGCGATCATGGTCGTCGTAAAAACGACGCTCCAAACCACTCCGCCACGTTGCATTGTCGCGTGCCGTTAAAAGCACCTCATCGGGGTAAATCATAATTTGCATATGCGGCGAAGTTCTCCACAACAACAAGAAAATACGATTTATTCAACACTCAATGATCTCTTTAAGCACTTGCAATAATTTTAAAAAGCAAAAGACTTTAGTGTACCACATTTCTGATGAGCTGAAAATTTTTGCTACAAAAAATTGACCTATAGGCCTATTGTACGCATCAAGAAACAAACTGCTATTCTATTAAAAACAGTTACAAAAAAGTGCGTAGGCCTTTTCCAGCACATTGCGCTGTAATTAATCCGACAAAGCGCAACGCAATATTTCAACTTCCGACAGTGCGCAACGCAACAAAGCGCAAGCAACCAGATTCTTTTCAGTTCGCAGCGCAATAATGCGCACACTATTATATATTTTTTTAGTTCGCAGTGCAATAAAGCGCAAGAAGGATTTATTTTCCTTGAAGCGCAGCGCAACTTGCGCAATGGCTAAAAATAATTTGTTAAAGCGCTTTGCAACTAGCGCTTTGTGCTTCAAATTGCAGAATGCCCACCTCTGCATATTACCAATAGTGGAACCATTCTCTGTGCTAAGTGCCCGCAATGAAAATCAGAGCTTAGATGTTGTTGCCATTTTTTATCTCTGTTTTCAAATTTTTTTATGAAATTTGCATGGAGTTTCTAGTCTACTTCATTGTTACACTAACTTGGCAATACGTGAGAAAAGTGAAAAATTTTGATATGGGGTAAATGATTAAGTATGGGAACTGGGGAGTATGGGAAGTGTTGGAGCAGGCGTGGGGTTGTGAGTAAGTGTGGGGAAGTGTTGGGGGAGGTGTCAGGTGAGGTGAATATGAGGGAGGGGGGAGGTGAGTGTGGAGAGACGTGTCAGGAGAGCGTGGGGGGAAGGTGTTGGAAGGGGGTGTGGAGAGAGGTGTAGAAGAGTGTGTGGGCTCCCCCACACTTTCCCATATATTTCCACATCCCAACGCACTTCCCCTCAACCTCCACACTCACCCCATACACTCTTCCACACCTCCCCCCATACTTCCCGACACCTCCCACACACCCTAACACACTTCCCCATTCCTACCCCTCAGTTTCCCACTCCTTCCATATTCCCCCCATACTTGACCCAACTCCTTAAACTACCAAAGATTTCCCACCATCCATACTTTCCCAAATTTTTTGTTTCCCCAATTTTTTTCCCATACGTCCTCATACTTGCTTTATCATTAATCCCACACTAAAATATCTCACTTTGCTTATTTATTGCCAAATTTAGTTTAGCAATCAAGCACACTAAAAACTACTTGCAAATTTCATAAAAAAATTTGAAAACAAAAATAAAAAATGGCAACACAACATCAAAGCTTCTTAAAAAGTTAAGCCTTTTTGTGGACATATTACGCAACAATGCCTTTTTTTGAGCTGGTCCACTGAAAGAGTTTTATGTAGGCTATTGTGGCTGTACTTTAAAAGACAACCGCGATTTGATGTCACAAAAAATGAAGAAATGAAACACTGTTGATCTCATCAGCATATTACCGCAGCACTTCAGTTTTTCGCTGCACTTTAGCTAAACGTCGCTGCTACTTATTAAACGTCGCTGCACTTTATTAAACGTCCCTGCTATTTATTAAAATGTTGCTGCTGTTTATTAAATGTTGCCGCTATTTAATGAATGTCGCATTGTTTATTTAATATCGCCGCTATTTAAGTTAATAAATATCGCTGCTATTTATTAAATGTCGTTACACTTGGCTGTTTTTGTTATGGGGCGCCGCTGTGAAAAAAACGATTTAGCAAATTTTGTGCGAGTTTTCAGCAACATTTACACAGTTTCACAGCTATTTAGTTAAAATGAAGTGAACTGCAGCTACAACGCTTCGAAAAATACAATAACAACCAAGGTGTAACGATATTTAATAAATAGCGGCGATATTTAATAAATAACGCGACATTCATTAAATGACGGCGATACTTAATAAACAGCAGCAACATTTAATAGATAGCAGTAATATTTAATGAACAGCAGCGATTTTTATTAAATAGCAAAGACTTTTAATAAGTAGTAGCGACGTTTAGCTAAAGTGCAGGAAAAAATTAAATTGCTGCGGTAATATGCTAATGAGATCAACAGTGTTTCCATTGATTCATTTTTCGTAACATTAGGGTACAGCCCATAGATATGTAACACTACTACTAGATTGCGCGTTCAACGTTAAACGGCTATCTCAAAAGTGTAACAATTTGAAGCTTCGATCCTCCATTTTGGAATTACCCACTTGCACAAACGCCGCTTATCTTTGGTAACGTAAAAACGATTGAAAGTGTTACAAAAACTATTATAACTTTAGTTATGCTTGTTGGATTTTAAAAATTTTAACTGGATCGCGAAGGTCTTGACTTTAGCTATCGTTTAAAACAAATTTCAAGAAAATTGGTAGTGCTTTAGGTACTGTGCATGGTACGTAAATTGGACATAGGCAATAATTTTTGAAGCGGTTTTTAAGCTGATAGCATTTCTTGCTAGGCCTACTTTAAAGCGTAAATGTAGTGCCAATATGCAAAAAGTTGTCATTTCATTCAAATTAAATAGGCTCAATCACAAAAATTTAAACTTGAATATGAAATTAGTTGAGCTATTGCCTATTGGTCATGGTTTTCCAGGTCTTAAAATTTTTTTGCTAAAAAATGATTGCGTGTTTTAAACCTCATGTAAAAGTAGATTTTATTGAGTAGAGCTAGAATTTTACTATCATGGTAGATCAGTAGTAAGGTTGTTCACGTCAGTCATGCTTCACCCTAGGACGATGTTTTAAACGAATAATAATGGTTGTTAAAACGTAGTCTATATAGTGATTAGTGAAACCTACTTTTACACGAGGTGTAAAACAATTTACACAATCATTTTCTTGCGAAAAAATTTTAAGGGCTTAAAAAACCACGACCAACAGCCAGGCTAATTTCATATTGAAATGTAAATTTTTGTGATTGAACCTATTCAATTTGAATTAAACTAACTCTGCAAATCTGCGCTATATTCGTGCATTAAAACAGGGATCTTCAACCTTTGTTGCACAATCGCCCTTGTTTGGAAAACGTGGAACCGAATTGCCCATCTGAGAGCGTTCATGCAATTTTTCCACTGAATTCAGATTAAGAGCAAAAAGAAAAGGTCTTCACGTCCTCAGTGCTTCTTTCGGAAGATCATTACATGTGTTGTTGCCAGTGGCGTAGCGAGAAATTTTAAGAGGGGGGGAGGTATAATTTTCACATTTTTTCAAGCGTATTTTTTTCGGCAGAACAAAATTGATGCTGATTGAGAAATAATTAAGAAAAGCTATAGGGGGTACGGGGTCATGCTTACCCGAAAAATTTTTGAAAATTTACATGCTGCAATGGCTATTTTAGTACTGTTTGAATAATTTTCTGACAAGTTTTGCTTAAAATTTTTTGCCCTAATTCCGAGTGCTTTGAGAAATATGACGCATTTTGTTCGCACGTCGTGCTTAAGGCGGAAGGCTTATTGCTATCGAAGAAGATCAAAATTATGGAAAAATTGTATACATCAAAAACATTTTATTTTTGAAAGTGGCTGGTGGAAGGTTGCATACCCTCATCCTACCCTCTAGCCATAAGCTACAGAAACCATCAAAAGAGTCTGGCATTTTTCAATCACTTGGCACCATTAATTTTGTTCTTTTTTACTAAAAGACAGAGTCAAAAAGGGGGGCCCATCCCAAGTAGCCGTGCAGATCGGGACCAGATGGTAATCACATCTGGCATCAACATCCTTACCGGATCTGGCATCACCGATATCGAAATCAAGTCAGGTCTCTGACCAGATCCGGCGTGCTCATCCTGCCCAGATTTGGTACGCGGATCTTAAACAGATCTGTCTCGTCGATCTGTAACAGATGTGGAACAGTGATCTGATGCAGATCTGGTTCACGGATCTTAAATAGATGTGTCACCAAGATCTGTAGCAGATGTGGAACAGTGATCTGCTACTTATCTGAATAACCTCTGATCTAAACACACTCATAGAACAACAAAAGTTCTGGCTAAAATAAGTTTATTGCAAAATTTACACCATACACACACGTTTGTTTGGCCTAATTCATCGATTGGTTCACACTCATTCTGCCACCATCTCGACCCTTGGCGCCTACTGATGTACAGTAGTACGAAAATGGTGCTCGGTGGCTTCTTTATACATTTTCCGAAGAGCAGCTGTAATAAAACCAATCATATTAAGGTAAATCTTGGGGCAATAAACCACTACAACTTCTACCGAAGCTCCAAAGCTTGAGTTCAATTTCGTGACGGAAAAATCCAAAAACTGGTAACTTATTCACAGCTTCCCGCTTATTGTTCAGCATTCAAAACAAGCCGGCAGTTTACTTGTTGTACCTTTGAAAACGGTAACTTTGCGGTATTCTCTTATATCTGTTGCAAACAGACGGCGACGGTAGCTGCGATACACTTTTGCTGTCACATCGCCAAGGCACCCCGACAATAAAATAATCTAAGCTGTAGGGTGATTCGTATTTCCACCATTTTTGAAATTAAAAATGCTTGGAGTCGCATGTGATGGAGTTTTGGGCACTGATTTCAAATACGAAAAAACTTTTAAAAATGAAGCCATGTAAGGGGGCAGGCCGCGCTTTAAGCTTTTTTCGGGGAGATTTCCCCAACTCGAGAACGGAAGAAGATAGCGCTTCGATATTGGTGTGAAAATACGCAGAATTGTCGATTTCCTATATCCTGCTAAGAGACTTGATAGCTCTAACTTTATCCAATTCACCAGTTATTTTGAAAAATCAAATTTTGCGTTATTTTGACTTTAATAATTAATTTATAACTTAAAATGAGGTAAAACTTGTTTTTTCAGAATAACTGGTTATTGGATAAAGTTAGAGCTACGAAGTCTCTTAGAAGGGCATAGGAAATCGATAATTCTGCGCATTTTCACATCAATATCGAAGCGCTATCTTCTTCCGTTCTCGAGTTGGGGAAATCTCCCCGAAAAAAGCTTAAAGCGCGGCCTACTCCCCCTAAATGGCTTCATTTTAAAAACTTTTTTTATATTTGGAATCAGTGCCCAAAACTCCATTACATGCGACCCCTAGCATTTTTAATTTCAAAAATGAAACGGAGCTGAGGAGCCTGAGAACCCTAACCAGGGTAGGAAGGAAACCAGCTCCAACTGAAGTAGCATGACAATCAACTCACTAGAGTGAAATTGTTGTATTTCCAAAGTTCATATTTCGTATGAATAATAGACTTACAACAGACATTTCCCCTAGACAAAAACAAATCCCAGTTCATAACTTCAAGTCGTTTGGTCTTGAATGCTGGCAAATTAACCTTCACAGAAGTAGGGCAGCAAGCTACAACTTATGTGAAGTAACAAAAAACATTCGTTCAGGTATAGTCCTAATTCAGGAACCCTGGACGTATGGAGGCTCAATCAGAAGTAAACTCAGGGGATGGATACTCTTTCAAGGTAACACCAAGGATAAACGTCCCCGAGCAGGCATTTATATTACTCCTGATATTATTTGCTCCCTCATGCCACAATTTTCTAACGAAGATGTGGTAGCAGTGAGAGCCCGAAGTGTGAGAAGAGAAGGAGATAGTTTTATCTTTGCATCGACTTACATGGCTCAGGAAGAACCAGCTCCACCAGAAATTCTGAAAGAGCTGGTAGCTTTCAGTGATAAAGAAAAAATTCCTTTAGTGATAGGAACTGACGCAAACGCACATCACACAGTATGGGGTTCCACAAACGTCAATCCCAGAGGTTTGGAACTACTCATGTACTGCGCAAGTGCGAATCTATATTTCTGTAATGTGGGCAATAAACCCACTTTCAGAATTAAAACAAGAGAAGAGGTGCTAGATTTGACACTAACTAACCGAAATGCATGGGACTGTATAAGAGATTGGCATGTCAGTGATGTGCCATCCTTTTCAGATCACATGTATATTAGGTTTACAGTTCAAAGTAGTACCAAACAAGCAAAAATGATCAGGAACATTAGACGTACTTCATGGAATAAGTATGTCGGTGAACTTGAACAGAGATTAAGTGAATTGAATAGAGTACCAGTCAACATATCGTCAATTGATGATATAGAAGCACTGGCAGCAACTGTTCAATCAGAAATAATGAAGTCTTACAATTTGGCTTGTCCAATGCGTAAGGTTAGACGTAAGACGGAAAATATTTGGTGGAATACAGAGTTAGCCGGCCTCCGCAGGGAGGCTCGTACAGCTCAACGTAAAGCCATTAAATATAAACTGGAAAAGGATTGGGAAGCTTTTAAGCAGGCCCAATTGTGTTTTAAAAATGCCGTTAGAAAAGCCAAGAGAGATTCCTGGCGTCTCTTTACGGAATCGATGAATAGTCACTGTGCAACCGCTCGGTTGGCTAAAATAATGCGTCGAAACGAAACGGTACGAGTAAGTAACGTTTTAAGACCTAATGGTGAATACACCAAATCAACTGCTGAGACTATAAATTGCCTCTTGGACACCCTAGCACCGGGAAGTCGAGAGGTAAGATGTATACACTCAGCAGAAGAAATAGATGAAAACATTGAGGTAACAATGGAAGACGAAATTGTTAATTCCATCTGCTCACTTGAAAAGATGGAAAGAGCAATAAACGACTTTCTGCCTTTTAAGACGCCGGGACCAGACGGTATTTACCCGGTGCTTTTGCAAAAAGGTTGGAATAATATTAAAAACATATACCAAAAGATTTTCCAGACGTGCTTGAAGAACAGTTATGTTCCAAAAGCATGGAAGGAAGGGACTGGTATCTTTATCCCTAAACCCGGAAAAGAAAACTATCATGAAGTTAAGTCTTTCCGGATGATCACTTTAACTTCTTTCCAACTTAAATGGTTGGAGAGGTTATTACTTTATCATTTCAATGATGATCTCAATTTGCAGGCAAGATTTTCTGCGTTCCAATATGGATTCAGAGCAGGAGTTTCGACTGAAACTGCACTGCACGAATTTGTACGACGAATCGAACTTAGCCTAGCAAAGAAAAGAACAGCACTAGGAATATTTTTAGATATTGTTGGTGCTTTTGATAATATCACATATAAAGGCATTGCCAGTGCACTGCAAGAATTGGAGGTGTCGCCAATTCTCATTCGCTGGATTGAGAATTTATTGAGACACCGCACAGTTCAAGTAGAGCTAAATGGTGAGAAGGTTAAAAGAGAAGTAGTAAAGGGGAACCCCCAAGGTGGGATCTTGTCCCCTTTTCTATGGAACTGTGTCTTAAACTGCTTGTTGGTGGATCTACGCAACAGGGGCTTTCACGTACAAGCCTATGCCGATGATGTAGCAATTTTGGTCACTGGCACCAACATGCTGTGGATCAAAGGTAGGGCTCAAAAAGCGCTAAATATTGCAAGTAATTGGGCTCTCAACCAAGAGCTGCAATTCAGCAGTAAAAAGACTGAAATAGTTCTGTTTACTAACAAAAGGAGGCCTGCGTTTGGAACCTTGCGTTTAAACGGACGTCAGCTAGTAATTTCCAAAGAAGTAACACTACTAGGGGTAACCCTAGATAGCAAACTTACTTGGAAACCTCATATAACACGAATTGCTCGCAAGGCGACTGTTGCGTTGTTACAATGCAGACAAATAGTGGGCAGAGCGTGGGGGCTGAATCCAACTAACATGCGATGGATATACAATGCAATGATACGACCTGTCATTACATATGCGTGTGTATCCTGGGTTGGTGGAGTAAATAAAAAATATCTTGCGAAAAAACTCTCAAAAGTACAAAGACTAGCGTGTCTTATGATTTCTTCAGCATTTCCCAGCACCCCTACGGGAGCTTTAGAGATGCTGCTGAACATCATACCAATTAATGAATTCATTATGTCAGAGGCAGTCAAGGGTTCATACCGGATATCCCGAGTGAAATTTTGGCCTGCCAAGACAATTGGTTCAATAAGAAAGACCAAAAGTCATGTAGACGTATGCAATGAAGCAAAGGAAAATTTGCCGTTGCTGAGTATGCCAGCTGACCTAATTACTAAAACAAAAGTATTTGGAAAACAGTACAAATGCCTTGTTATGGAACGTAAGGATGCAGTGCAGTATGAGAATGCGGTGGAGCCAAGCATAATTAGATGCTACACTGACGGATCCAAGATAAATGGAAGAGCCGGTGCGAGTTTTTATATAGAATACGCATCAGGCTATCAAACAGACGAAAATTTTTTCCATCTTGGAAAATATAGCACTGTCTTCCAAGCAGAAGTCTTTGCTATAGCTGAAGTAGCGAAGAAACTGATTATGGAAAAAATCCTAAATGAAAAAATAATAATTTTAGTAGATAGCCAAGCAGCAATTCTGGCAATCCAAAATAATATTGTGAAATCTCACACAGTATTATCGTGCATCAAAAACCTAAATATATTGGGTAAGGACAACGATGTCACTATTGCCTGGACGCCGGGTCATACCGGCATCCAAGGTAATGAGAAGGCGGATGTCTTAGCTAAAGCAGGATCAGCATTAAACTGCTTGGGGCCTGAACCTTTTATTCCAATCCCATATGCTAGTTGTCGCGCAGCTATAAAGGATTGGAGCGTCAAAAGATGGCGAACATCTTGGTTAGAACGAAAGGACTGCTTGAAAACAAACGAAAATGTAGAGTGGGCTTCGCTCCAGTTAACTCAACGACTTTTGAGGCTCAAAAGACCTAGATTAAATGAAACGTTGCAAGTCCTTACAGGTCACTGCAACTTACAGAAACACAGAAGTACCATGGGACATGACGTATCATCGACATGTCCTAAATGTAATCTAAAAGAAGAAACTCCAAATCACCATGTTGGAGAATGCACATATTATCAAGCACTACGAATGAAGGTTTTTGGTAAAGAAAAAACCACCATAAAGTCAGTGGTCGAAAAACTAAATATAAACCTACTGGCTAAGTATTTGAAGCAGGCCGGAAGACTCGCTGAATACGGCCAGTAGTAAATTAAATAAACGAGAAAGCGGTGAAAATTGTAATGGGCCTAAATAATGGCCTACACAATGTGCCTGAGAAGGTTGAACCTAGTTTCTCTGGCACCACCGCCCCTTAATAATAATAATAATAATACTCTCCCTAAATGGCTTCATTTTAAAAATTTTTTTTATATTTGGAATCAGTGCCCAAAACTCCATTACATGCGACCCCAAGCATTTTTAATTTCAAAAATGGTAAAAAAATGAAACTGAGGAGGGGAGAGGAGCCTAAAAAAATGAAACACCCTACTAAACAGCTACAAACACAACTCTTGTACTTTCGATTATACAAAATTTAGGAACCTGTCACAGGAGTTTGAAAAAAATAAATAAGCTCCATTATACCGGAGCAAGGCATCACACCTTTACAAGCTGACAGAACAACTTACCTAAAATGAGTTGATAAATGCGTAAAAAATGAAATCCTTTTCTTCCAAAACTTCCTTTCGACTTAAAATTAAATTTTGTCTCGAAATCATTGGAAAATACTGTTCGCATTATACAGCGGACAATTTCGAAGAAGCTTCATCCGCTGCACGCCATAATATATTCCACCTAAAAATTAAATTATAATTATTGCATCTCTGCTTGACGCTAAGCAGTAGCATATTAACTTAAACATAAAATCAGAGGTGGGCATTTTTTAAAAATTGGTTGAAGCGCATCGCAACAAAGCGCAAAAGTTCTGTTAAGTCATGAAACGCAACGCAACTAGCACAACCTAATTTTTAAATTGACTGAAGCGCAACGCAACTTTCGCAATCAATTATTTTTTCGCATTAAAGCGCAACGCAACTTCCGCAATCAATAATTTTTTGGCATTAAAGCGCAACGCAATTTCCGCAATGAGGTTTATACAAAAGAAAAAGCGCAACGCAACTTTCGCAATGAAAAATTAAATAAGCGCAACGAGTAGACGTAGGCTATAAGCAATGCAATTTTTTCTAGAGTTATTTTTATAGGTGCTTTTAACAGCACGCAGTTGTCTACAACGCGACAACGATTTTAATGCAAGTGACTGCAACAGGATTTTGCGTGGTCAATGAACAGGAAAATTAAATAAGAAGCAAAAAAAGATGCGTTGCTGATGATTGCTTTCTTCATCTTCATCCTCTTATCACGAGAAAGCGAAGGAGGCGCTGCTTAATACGAATCCAGACTCGCTTAGAAGTTGCCTTTGTTTCCGAGTTTTCCGGTTGAATTTTGCTTCTGTTTTATTTAATTTGCCGCTTGCCAGATTTCACCAAGCAGATATAATCAACGTGAAACATCTTATCCAAGGACGCAACAACGCAACTAGGTTGGGAGTTGAACCATCAACCTTGCGATCATGGTCGTCGTAAAAACGACGCTCCAAACCACTGGGCCACGTTGCATTGTCGCGTGCCGTTAAAAGCACCTCATCGCGGTAAATCATAATTTGCATATGCGGCGAAGTTCTCCACAAATACGATTTATTCAACACTCAATGATCTCTTTAAGCACTTGCAATTATTGTAAAAAGCAAGACTTTAGTGTACCACATTTCTGATGAGCTGAAAATTTCTGCTACAATAAATTGACCTATAGGCCTATTGTACGCATTAAGAAACAAACTGCTATTCTATTAAAAACAGTTACAAAAAACTGCTTACTCCAGCACATTGCGCTGTAATCAATCCGACAAAGCGCAACGCAGTATTTCAACTTCCGACAGTGCGCAACGTAACGAAGCGCAAGCAACCAGATTCTTTTCAGTTCGCAGCGCAATAATGCGCACACTATTATATATTTTTTCAGTTCGCAACGCAATAAAGCGCAAGAAGGATTTACTTTCCTTGAAGCGCAGCGCAACTTGCGCAATGGCTAAAAATAATTTGTTAAAGCGCTTCGCAACTTCCGCAAGTGCGGAAGTTGCGCAACTAGCGCTTTGCGCTTCAAATTGCGAAATGCCCACCTCTGCATAAAATTAATATGCTACTGCTATTAAAAAGCAGTAAAGTACAATTAAGCGTCTTTGCATTGTGACTTAATGACATCCACTATAAATATTTACTGATTTTTTAATTCGTTGTTATCAAAACTATAAGCAAACTTCAAATTACGTATCACGCTGTTGAATAAATTTTAAACAAGCATCTGAAACAAGTATTTTGTACTAGCCCGCCTGCTTCAAGAGCCAAATTGATACCCAAGCACTGCATCCAACAAAACACAGCTAGTTAAAAACCAGCAGAAAAAATCAAAATTATTACCACTTCATTCTGAAACTTTTCTACTGTTTTCCTTTTAAATTCTTGAACGACTTCCTTGGTCTTTAGTGGAAAGCAGTCAGGTGGAAGAGTTGCAGACTCACTTTTCCGAAGAAGGGACTGTACAAAATGTTTTACCTCCTTCACCTCCGATCTTAAAGTTTCTAGCATCTTGAATACGTTTCCTAATGAATCATAAAAGAGAAAAATTTCACATAATACGTATAAATCTTTACTTTTACAAAGACAGAATTCATGTGCCAAATGCTACTAATACAAAGTTCAAAAACTTTCCAAGAATTACTTGGTTTAGGTTTAACGCGGCCATTGAAAAGGTGGAAATTTTCTACAAACATATCTTCGAAACGTCACATACGTCTAAATACCACTTTTAAATTAAACGATATTACTTTTTCCAACTTGCATGATATACGCAGCTTTCGGTCGGCTATTATTGGGGGTTAAAAATACTTCTTTTGGCTATATTTTCATCCCAAAACTTAATCAATCCAATAACCAATTTAGAGCAAAAATCGTTTGCTTTCAGCATCTAAATCAGTGATTCTCTAACTTTTCTGAGTCGTGGCCCCTCTTGACTGTGAATGCGAAACACCGTCGCCCCTACAGGTCTGTTATGATACACTAATAAGGCCCACGCTCGTGGCCCCCCAGAGAACACTCGGAGACCCCCATTGGGTAGGCCGAGGGTCACGGTTGAAAACCTCTGATCTACATGCTGTAATTAAAATGACTTAAAATGGCTTGCAGTAGAAAATTTATTTTTCCCAAAACTTTTCATCAAAAATCTTCTACTACAAGCCATCTTCAAATTCTGTACTATCAATCGTCTATTAAAATGACTTAGTTAATTGATAACTGCTAAATATCTTAATTAACTTGGGAAAATCTGAAATGAGGCAAAACGACGGCGTAGGCTTAGTTAGAAAACTACATTGCGAAATGGTCAAAACGTCATTGTTGCGTTTTTGAAAAAGGCAAACAATTTTTATTTTTATTGAGCAATGAGCGGGTAAGAATGAAAACAATCATGGTAGGTTAAATTATACTGTTTCATACTTTCATTAACGCGAATATTAAGCACAAACACCACCTCGGCCAGTTTCTGACAGTTGCAAATTAGCACACCTTTGATGCCTTAGGTAAGCAGCAAGCATGGTCAAAGTCTTTCCAGTAAAGAAATCAACGTCTAAAACAAAAATTAAACCCAAAATTAAGTATCTTACGTGATAATCATTACTCTTCGCTTGAGTTTCAGATAGTACTGACGTAAAATCGCTTTTTGTTTCAGCTTTCTCTCAATTTTAAAACAAAGCAACTAATTTATCAATAGCGCTAAAAGCAATAGCTCACTCTTTTCCAATTATAATCATGTTACGAAATAGATGGAGTGCTGTCAGGAGTGTATTTAGGGGTGGCACTGTGCCATGCTCCCCCCCCCCTTTCAGCTCTGCTTTTTAGTAAAATTGAGCATCAAAAACATTTTTGATTTTGATGTTCAATTTTACTAAAAAGCAGAGTTGTATACATCAAAAACATTTTTGAAAATGGCTGGTGGGAGGATGCATATCCCTCATCCTACTACCCTGGATTCGCCTCTGGCCATAAGCTGCAAAAACCATCAAATAAGTCTGGCATATTTCAGTTACTTGGCACCACTAATTTTGTTCAATTTTACTAAAAAGCAGAGCTGAAAGGGGGGGGGGGGGGAGCATGGCACAGTGCCACAAGAATGAAACAGTATAATTTAACCTACCATGATTGTTTTCATTCTTACCCGCTCATTGCTCAATAAAAATAAAAATTGTTTGCCTTTTTCAAAAACGCAACAATGACGTTTTGACCATTTCGCAATGTAGTTTTCTAACTAAGCCTACACCGTCGCTTTGCCTTATTTCAGATTTTCCCAAGTTAATTAAGATATTTAGCAGTTATCAATTAACTAAGTCATTTTAATAGACGATTGGTAGTACAGAATCTGAAGATGGCTTGTAGTAGAAGATTTTTGATGAAAAGTTTTGGGAAAAATCATGCTTATTAATGCACTCAACATCAAAATGTCGATGGCAGCATTTTTATCCGGGGATAACCCCCGACAGCAACGATTTTGTGCCCCCATGACGTCGCAACGTCATGTGATATTGTTCAAGTGAGCGATGGCAATACTAAAAGTTGTGCCGCATCCACGCGTATTAATGTACTCAACGTCAAAATATCCATGACAGCAATTTTATTCGGGTTTATCTCCTTCAACTAAGGAATTGGGAGACAGTAGGGGAGCAAAAATAGGCTGATGCGTTTTTATGAACAATGATGGCAAGCTTACATAAATTGTAAAAATCACGCATTTAAATATACGGCACTGAATATTTAAAGTGGAAATTTTGCTTCCTTAGTCATTCTCTCGGCAGCAAAAAAATGTCAGTCGTCCTTCCAAAGCAATATGTTTACATCTCTCTAGATTAGGAGCCAAAGAATTGGTTAGTTCCAATCAAAGCAGGACGAATAGGTTACTATTTTAGATCAGAGTGGAATGAGAACATGGAACAGTTAGAATAAGCTATTGTCATTAAAATCTTTGTCTTTAAATTGTTTTTTGCGTGCTTTGATTGATAATACTCTTTTTCAGTAAACAATACTGCTAGCAGCGGGAGCATTGATGAAACTAAGTTATCATTTTTTACCGGAACCTTGCCGGAAGCAATTAGATGGCCGAGTAGATAAAGTGTCTGTCTCTGGTGTGGTCGACTCGGGCGTGTTTCCGAGTCAAGTCAAACCGATGATCTTATAGTTGGTATTGACAGCTTACCGGCTTGAGGAACAGCGTGAAAAACAAGTCGCCAATTTCGCTCTTTGTGGCGTCGGAAAAAGCACTTAGAAACGGCAACTCCTACGCAAGTTTGTTACTCAGATCAGCGCCATGCACTTATCCGCAGAGCTGGAGTTTCAGCCAAAATTTTGGAGATCAAGACGAGACTTTGACACTACGAGAAAGTCAAGACGAGACCGAGACTGGAACAAAACGGGGCACGAGACTTTTGAAATCAGGGGTTTTCAAAAGGTCGTGAATTTTTTTTACCGTAAATTTAAGACATTCCGACAAATTTCTTCATCCGGCAGGATGTGTAAAGTCATGCTAGTTGCCATATAGAAGCGCAGAAAAAGCTGCTATTGTACCGCAAGACGGAGAACGAAAAACGCGATATTTGTATATACTGATGACATTGTTCGTCTTAAGGCAAAAAGAATTTGTCTATCTATAAGTAGAACAATAGGCCTTCAACTTACGGTCTTTTGCCTTTTTTTCTGGGGTCTTGAAAGCTTTCGATATAGGCCTACAAAAAAAACGTCCCGTTAGCTCAGTGGTTTAGACATTGCTATCGGTGCGGGAGGTCTGGGGTTCGATTTCCGGGTCGGTCAACTATCCACCGCTGCGCTCTCCACCACTCCGAGGCTGTGTCGCCCAGGCGCTCAACCGCGGAGATATGCTCCGCCACTTGGCACACGCCTCGGCGTAATACTACGAGTATAATGAAAATTTGATTTTTTTGTTTACAAAAAATAATATTCTTGTAAAATTTTTTTTTGATTACCAATACTGCTGACTTTAAAATTTCGTTTTCGATATCACCAAATTTCCAAAGGGAGTCGTGTGACTATCACGCGTAGTAAAATGGATTCTTGTGTGGAAAAAGCTGAAAACCACTGTTTTAGAATAACCACTTAAACCCAAACAAG